>CM065734.1:37579416-37584416 GCA_033310375.1 Conus canariensis | reverse complement strand
TGTGTGTGTGTGTGTGTGTGTGTGTGTGTGTGTGTGTGTGTGTGTGTGTGTGTGTGTGTGGTGTAGTGAGAGAGAAAGAGAGAGAGAAGAGAGAGAGAGAGAGAGAGTGTGTGGTGCGAGTGAGAGAGATGGTGTGTGTGAGAGAGAGAGAGAGAGAGAGAGAGAGAGGATGATGGTGTGTGTGTGTGTGATGAGAGAGAGAGAGAGAGAGAGAGAGAGAGAGAGTGTGTGTGTGTGTGTGTGTATGAAGAGAGAGAGAGAGAGAGAGAGAGAGAGAGAGAGAGAGAGAGAGAGAGAGAGAGAGAGGAGAGTATGTGTGTCTGTGTGTGTGCGCGCGCGCGTTTGTGTAGGCTGTGTGTGTCTGCCTGGTGCCGCGATTCGTGTGGATGCCACGACCTTTTACACTTTTCACAGATTTGTGGTGGACGTCTAGCCGCCTCCCCTCCCCCCCCCCCCCAATCCCTGCCCCCTCCTTCTTCCCTCATACTCTTCTCTCGTTTTGCGAAGTCCTTACCCCCAGCCTCCTCTCTCTCTTCTCCGCGACCACAGACCCCAGCTAGGGCGTCACTGTTGTTGGGGGTTCCAACTCATCTTGCGATCCCCTCACTTCCCCTGATGTCTCGCCTTAGTCCTCCTCTTGGACAAGTTGACCCGGCCCCCTACCTCAGGGAGAACACTTATCTTCAGTTGAAACTCAAAGGACTGGACCCAATCATAGCGCTCCTAGCCGGGAATTCCACATAGTTCAGGGACAAACAAACTCTTTCACATATCATCTATTTGAAACAACAACAGCAACAATAATAACAACCTGCGATCAGTTTCCAGATGGAAATGTTGAAATCTATCTGTCGAAGTTGTTCATAGCCCAGTCGGCTGGGGAGGTCACTTAAGGGCTGTTTTAAGTCGATGATGATGATGGTGGTGGTGGTGGTTGTGGTGGTGGTGGTGGTGGTGATGATGATGATGATAATGATAACGATGATGATGATGATAATGATGATGATGATGATAATGATAATAATAGTAATAATAGTATTAATAGTAATAATAATAATATAGTAGTAAGAAGAAGATGATGACGAAGAAGAAGAAGAAGAAGAAGAAGAAGAAGAAGAAGAAAAGAAAGAAGAGAAGAAGCAATGTTAAGAGAAGAAGAAGAAGAAGAAGAAGAAGAAGAAGAAGAAGAAGAAGAAGAAGAAGAAGGAGAAGAGGAAAAAGAATAAGAAAAGCAAATTCTGTAAGAAGAAGAAGAAGAAGAAGAGGAAGAAGAAGTAGAAGAAGACGGAGAGAGAGAAGAGAAGAAGAAGAAGAAGAAGAAGAAGAAGAAGAAGAAGAAGAAGAAGAAGAAGAAGAAGAAAAGCAAATTGTGGAAGAAGAAGAAGAAGAAGAAGAAGAAAGAAGAAGAAGAAGAGCAAGTTGTGTATATTAGATCTAATTGCAAAGTGATACGACTGCAGGCGGATATTAGTTCCAAGGACAACATGTTAACATCTCATTGCTGCCACCCTGGGATGATTGTGTGCGTCACTTGAGGCACATACTGAAATATGTAGACGATGGAATACGTATATACCAAAACAGCAGTTTCCCAGATATAGTTACACCTTTCATCAATTATTACGAATAATAATTTTATCATGTGAGCAGAACTCTACAACTGATAGAGGTATTCTGATGGTAAGCATCTACAGACACTGAAAGCTGCTTTATGCAGATCAAGTCAATAATAATAATAATGATAATAATATAAATATAATGATAATGACGACGATGATGATGATGATAAATAACAATAACAACAATAACATAACAATAATCCTCATTATCATCATAATCATCATAATGATCATAATCATAACAACAATAATGGTATCATAGTAAGCATGTTGATCAAACTACTACAAAAGGTCGTCTCATGTAGGCACCATCCCCCAATTATTTTACATTGCAGCATCGTCAGCTGACATATAAACGAACACTCAACCGCTGAAATACACATTCTTTCACACGCAAAAACAAACAACAAAAAAACAACAACAAAAACACCACAAAAACACAAAAAAACCATAACAATTACATGGGAAAAGAATCAGAACATTGACAAAACCGGGAAAAAGCAGATGAATTAAGCATAACGATGATTTTAAGTTTGACAAGTGAGAAAAGTCTTTTTGTGTATTCTTTATTCAGAAAAAAAGGTATGGTCGTCGGATAGATTCGTTATACTTCGCATCACTCAGAGCTGTTCGTGTTTTATTTTTCATGCTGTACACAATGTTTATATACTCACAACGTGATACAATACATTGGTGTGCGTGCGTGCGTGCGTGTGTGTGTGTGTGTGTGTGTGTGGTTGTGTGTGTGTGTGTGTGTGTGTGTGTGTGTGCGCGCCGCGCGCGCACGCGTTCTTAACGCATGTTTCTATTTCTATTGTAATGTCTAGAGAACGCACACAGGCACAGACGCACACACACACACACACACCACACACACACACACACACACACAACACACACACACACGCCCCTCCTATGTTTAATGTATCTTTTTTCCGCACCTCGGGGTGCGAGGTATGAGTGGAAGGGCGGCAAACAAAAAGCTTTGCACTGCCGAATATGGACGCAGTGTCCTATCGTTTACCTACCTCCACTCGTCAACAGACACACAGTCATCCATTAGAGAGGGGGAGTCATTCAAAAAAAAAAAAAAAAAAAAAAAAAAAAAAAAAAACCCTCTCCCATGACGACTTCGTGACAGTCTTTATAGTGGGCATGTTCAAGGGGATTGTCTCTCTCTCCCTTAAATTCTCCACCCTTACATCTCTCTCTCCCTCTCCCTTAAATTCTCCACCCTTACATCTCTCTCTCCCTCTCCCTTAAATTCTCCACCCTTACATCTCTCTCTCTCTCTCTCCCTTAAATCCCCCCTTACATCTCTCTCTCTCTCCCCCCCCTACCCCACTGCCCCCCTCCCCCACGAACATAGAAGAACCACATACGATAGAATATACCAGCTCACTATTCTGTGAATCATCGGAGAGACATGACGGTGGTTGTCTCCCTTGAAGGGAGGTGCTAAAAGTACCAAATAGAACATAAGTGGATGTACTCTCTGTGCCCTAAGTGGATGTACTCTCTGTGCCCTAAGTGGATGTACTCTCTGTGCCCTAAGTGGATGTACTCTCTGTGCCCTAAGTGGATGTACTCTCTGTGCCCTGATCGTGATGTCTCTCCAGCAAACAATGATTACTCCATGTGCCTCTAAGAGGTGTACCTGCTATGCTGGATCAGACTCGTGCGCTTCACAAAATAACAGGACTATTGGTCAGCGTCTGTAGCCTCGTTGGTGAACCCGCATTCTGATCAACCGACCAAAACCCAAAACACCGGACGGTTTGCACGTTTACGGATCTTTTGTCGACGTACGACAAAATGGCTAAACCGGTGTTTGGACTTCCGGACAAAATCGGCCTGGGGCCCGCTTAAATAAGCGGCCGTTTTGTCCGATATATTTTTCAATTGTTCTTTGCCCAGTTCTGTTTTTTTTTTTTTTTTCTTTTTTTGTTTGTTTTTTTTGTTTGTTTTTTTCTGTCTGTCCCAAGGATATCTTCCGAACGGAAAGTCGGAGTCGCGTCAAACTTTGTGTGGAGGTGTGGCACAAGAATGGCAAGAGATCCGAACAAGAAGGTCATGACCTTGGCGTACGACCTTTGTAGGCCAATCAGGGTCAAGGTCAAGGTAGAGGAGATAGCTGGACCCTAAAAATTTGATGGTGGGGAAATTTATGTTGCAATCATATATTCTGAACGGGTAGACAGAAGCAATTCAAATTTTGTGATGTTGTGCCACCTTAGTTGGAAGATATTAATAAAAAAAAAAATTCAATGTCAAGGTCATGACCTTGACGTATGACTTTGAAACTGAAAACCTATTTTTAGCCATATCTCGAGCACTGGAAAACATAGGATCTTGAAACTTAGTATGGAGGTGATTTGGCTTATGGTGCATCCGAATATTGTAAACCGATCAAGGTCGGAGTCTCTTCAAATTTTGTGTGGTGGTGTGCCACATGAATGGCAAGAGATCCGAACAACAATATTCAAGGTCAAGGCCATGACCTTTTTTTTTTTTTTTTCCTGCCTGTCCCAAGGATATCTTCCGAACGGAAAGTCGAGCCGGGTCAAACTTTGTGTGGTGGTGTGCCACATGAATAGCAAGAGATTCGAACAAGATGTGTGTGTGTGTGTGTGTGTGTGTGTGTGTGTGTGTGTGTGTGTGTGTGTGTGTGTGTGTGGAGAGGAGAGAGAGAGAGAGAGAGAGAGAGAGACAGACAGACAGACAGAGACAGAGAGACAAGAGAAAGAGGAGAGAGAGGAGAGAAGAGAGAGAGAGAGAGAGAGAGAAGAGAGAGAGAGAGACAGAGAGAGAGAGACAGAGAGCAGAGACAGAGAGACACAGAGAAGAGGAGAGAAGAGAGAGAGAGAGAGAGAGAGAGAGAGATGAGAGAGAGAGAGAGAGAGAATCTATAACTTCTTGTGACTTATGAATGTCAATGTGTGTCAACTACTCAGTGGTGTGTGTGTGTGTGTGTGTGTGTGTGTGTGTGTGTGTGTGTGTGTGTGTGTGTGTGTGAGCGCGCGCGTATGTGTGTGTGTATGTGTGGTGTGTGTGTGTGTGTGTGTGTGTGTGTGTGTGTGTGTGTGTGTGTGTGTGTCCAAAAGTGAGGAAAGTACTTTCAGTAGTGATGTAGCAGTGTGAAAGACAAAAACAATTATTGAATGAATGTCAGATCGTGTCATCGGACAAAACGGCCGCTTATTTAGAGCCGGCCGTTTCGTCCAACCAGGCCGTTTTGTCCGACAAAAGATTGAAAGTCGGACAAAACAGCCGGGTTTTAGCCGTTTTGTCCGAGGCTGGACAAAACGGCCGGGTCGGACAAAACGGCCGGCTACAGCCGTCTCCTCTGGCGGGCTGGCCGCACTGCCACCTGAGACTAAC
>CM065734.1:37571916-37574416 GCA_033310375.1 Conus canariensis | reverse complement strand
CTCAGATGACAGATTCCAGGATCAACTTCTCAGGTTAGGTTACCTTTAGGTTCAAAGTGTACACCCACCAATGGTGATAGGACAGACGGAAATACCCATCCCTGGTGTGTGGGAGTATAATCTCTATGTAACACTACATTGGTATCACCAGAATGACAACACTTAAAACAGGCAGCGAAATAAGTGACGGTCAAATGAACCAAAAAGGCAGAAACAGTGAATTACATGGGAGGGGGGGGGGAGAGAAGAGGGAGTTGGGGGAAGAGGGGAGAGGGGGAGAAGGGGGGGGGGGGGGGGGGGGGGGGGGGGGGGAGGGGGGGAGCCGAATCAGAGAGAACGACGAAAAGGTGGAAATTACCATCACAGAATCTTCAGAAGCTGGGCATTTGCAATTTACACTTAAAGAGTCCCCCCCCCCCCTCCCTTTACCTCGTTCCCCCGGCTTGCCCACACGGGCCCTCTGCCAAGCTTCCTAGCAACACTTAAAAAAGAGGAAGATGGGAAGAGAGGTGTGGTGATCTAACGAACCCCCTGTTGACCGACAACGGCAGATTGAGGTCAGGCCACAGACAAGCATTGTCCGTCAATTGCTGACCTCAGGTCGATTGACAAGTGGCTGAAGTACGGGATGCCAAACAGGAACCTGTTATCCAGCGTCGTTATGCACGTAATTCAAATCAAGGTGGACTTCTCGTCATTGTCCTCGTTAATGATTGCAAAACGGCAGGTAATTATTCCTGATTATTTTTGCGCGATGTAAATTGCCCCTTGTGACAATGACGATGATGACGATGACAATGACCACGACGACGACGACGACGCGACGATGATGATGATGATGATGATGAAGACGACCCCGACGATGACGATGATGATGATGACGACGATGATGATGTGGTGATGATGATGATGATGATGATGATGATGATGATGATGATGATGATGACGACGACGACGACGATGACGATGATGATGACGATAATGATGATGATGATGACGACGATCGATGATAACAATGATGATGATGACGATGCAGTTGCAGCCCATAGTTTAGAAATATGGATTAATCGCTTAAAAAATCAGTCTGATATATAAGTAACGGTACTAGGCTATGTTTCACATTACACACGCTATGCTACATAGTAACTGCTCAGACAGGGAAGTAGGAAAACGTCATAGTGAACTGCGCTACATCTAACAGCAGGATCCAAACGGTTTAAGTCCAGTGTCAGGTGGAAGACTCTTTACCTGTCAGAAGGGGCGGGTAAGGCAAAAAGGAGGCGGGGAAGGGAGGGGGAGGGGAGGGAAGGAGGGATGCGGACAGAAAGGGGTGAGGAGCCGATTTTCGTTTCGTTGGGTTTCGCTCCCCCCCCCCCCCCCCCGCTCCCCCGAGCAGGCTAATTAGCGTTAGCTTGCAATTACTCGATACGGTGTCGGGAGCACAGATTAGATCAGTGACGATGTTTACAGCCCAGTCCACAATGGAGGCCACAACAGGCTTACAGAAAGGTAGAGGGATAGTGACAATGATTGCTAACTTTACAACCGCGAAAGTGTTGGTCTCGACTACAGCATTATTCGTGCTTGCCCTTACTGTTCTCCGTAGCCAGCAAACTATACTTCATCACGTGCGTCACAATACATCTCTCGTTTTACATCGCTTACCTGAATTTATAATTCTCTCTCTCTCTCTCTGTCTGTCTGACTCTCTGTCTGTCTGTCTGTCTGTCTCTTTGTCTCTGTCACACACACACACACACACACACACACACACACACACACACACACACACACACACACACACACAATGTACCAAGTAAAGCTATTCAAATATAGTGCAATCCTTTTAGAGGGAGAGAGAGTCAGACAGAATGAGAGAAAGGGATGGAGAGAGAGAGAGAGAGAGGAGAGAGAGAGAGAGAGAGAGAGAGGGAGAGAGAGAGAGAGAGAGAGAGAGAGAGAGAGAAAAGAGACTGGAGGGAGGGAGAGAGAGACATACAGACAGACAGACAGACAGAGACAGAGACAGAGAGACCGAGAGATATGAAATACAGGTTTATGAAGTTGCAAAAGCCAGCATATGAATTCTCAAGATCTGTGAGATCTAGGTAACCCGTGACACTTTCCAATCGACTAAACCAGGAGAGAGAGAGAGAGAGAGAGAGAGAGAGAGAGAGAGAGAGAGAGAGAGAGAGAGAGAGAGAGAGAGAGAGAGAGAGAGAGTTCACAGTCACGTACCAATGGCTTCCCTCCAACGTCAAGTAGCTCTGGGTACATGGGCTAGATAGTGGCCTACGACAGTGCCCAAGGCTATAGTGAGTGACATGACAGCGCCCTGACAGGCTCTGGGGGCTCAGTTACTGCCTGCCTCTATCCCTGCAAATCTCTCTCTCTTGCCCTGCATTCTGCCCCCATGGTTCGGAGACACGTGCACGGATCACGCGACGACGTGTGTGGCGTCCACCCCTATCCCCCCCCCCCCCATCCTTATTTCTCGCGT
>CM065734.1:37549852-37564852 GCA_033310375.1 Conus canariensis | reverse complement strand
AAGAATGACGATGAGCTTGCCACACTACTCTGTATGCACGCACTGCATTAAGCTGCGTTCTCTATTGTCCTGACGGTTCCCAACCTCACCTCATCGCACTGTACTGTGCTGGGCTGTATTATATATGTCCTATTGTGTTCTTCCCTGTGGCGCGCTCTTCTGACCTGTACAATATGGCACTTAACTGTGTTGTACTGTACCCTGCCATATTGCAGGATGACACACTGTGTGCGTGCACTGTACTGTAGTGTTCAGGTGGTCAGCAGGTCAAGACGGGGATGGGCTAGAAGGGTATTCTTATTTATTTATTTATTTATTTTTTTCGCAGGTAAGTTTCACCAGAAGGGCCCGTGGTCAAATGGTCAAAGCGTTTGTTGGCGGAGCTGACGGTCGTACGTTCGAACCATCCGTGGGGTCTGATTTTCTTTCCGCTTGAAAACCCTCTCAGTACACCTTGCCGTAAATAGGTACCTGATTCAATTCGGGGATGGTTAAATGCGGCAGAAGGAGAGGGGGTGGGCTCGCCCTTTATCACGCCACTGACAGTCTGACAGGCCGCTGTACATACGACCAAAAGGCTATGGGAATTTCATCCTTTAACCTTGATCTGACTTTCAACGTTTTCTTGCAAACAGCGAGGGAACTTACTTTGTATGCTTTGTCTTGCACGTAAAGTACTGTTCGGCACTTCGGTGTACTGCACAATGCCACGGAGAACAAATTTATGTACAATAGCATATTGTACTGCTTTTTGTTGTAACGTGTGACACTGTAATGTACTGTGCAATAATCTCTGTCTGTCGGTCTGTTTCTCTGTCTGTCTGTCTGTCTCTCTCTTTACTCTCTCTCCTCAGGCCTGGTTTGATTTGATTTGATTTGATTGATTTAATTTAACGTCTGTTCACAACAATGGTGATATTAGACTAAAAATAAACCAATAAAAAAAAAAAAAAATGAAATAAAAAATAAAACGGGCTGCGTAAGAATTTGCCTGTGTTTGGCGCGCGCGCGCGCGCGCGCGCGGTGTGTGTGTGTGTGTTGGTGGTGGTGGTGTGTGTGTGTGTGTGTGTTGTGTGTGTGTGTGTGTGTGTGTTTGTGTACTGTGCGTATGCATGACTGTGGTGTGTGTGTAGAGTGGTGTGGTGTGTGTGTGTGTGTGTGTGTGTGTGTGTGTGTGTGTGTGTGTGTGTGTGTGAGTGTGTGTGTGTGCGTGTTAGTGTGAATATGCACTCATGGGTGAAAGGCTACATATAAACATTAATACAATAACTATAAATGATTTCATGTTTACAATAAATTTGTAAGTATAGTGCTGGATAAACTGATGCAATTTGTATCATTTCTTCGCTGTAGATTATATCATTTAAAGATCCCATTTTTGCTACATCTATCCCAGATATGTTGTATAACAGGGATAGCAATGGGCAATCAAAAAGAATATGTTTAATTGATATTGGATGACCACAAGCACAGTCTACATTTTTTGAAAATTTAGTCTTCCATGAATTTAATCGAATTTTGTAAATGAGACTAGACAAGGATCTCGAACATGGTAATATTTTTGACTTTGAAGGAAGCTTTTCTGTCATTATACGACTTTCTAACATCGAATTTATTTCATGTTTTTCTAATTTTAGTGTACTACCAGGATATTTTCTAATAGCTCCTTCTTTCGCTGATCTATCAGCCATTTCATTCCCCCAAATACCACAGTGAGATGGAATCCAACAAAATTCTACATTAATACCTTTACATATAATTGAATGTATTAAGTATTTTACGTCAAATATCAAATCTTTTCGAACTTTTGCATTCCCTCAGGCCTGGTTGACGCCGGGATATATTATGAAAGTAAGCGTTGAGTACAACCCTGTAATGCAGTCTCAGACCGGAATGGAAATCCGTAGCTCTCTCTGTCTGTCTGTCTGTCTGTCTCTCTCTCTCTCACACACACACACACACACACACACCACACACACACGCACACACACACACACACAACACACACACACACACACACACACAGATCGAATAACAGCCGCAACAAAGAGACGTCAAAAGGACAGGAGAGAAGCAGGGAAAAAGGGAAACGACAACAGTTCCATGCTGCAGATAAACGAGAAGCGACAGGCACACACGATACCTATCTAGCAGGGGGGTAAACTTCAAAGATGCTCTGTATGGAGGGGGGGGGGGGGGGGGTGGGGTATTTCCTACCACACTTCAAAAGCTTTGTTCGGATGACGCTAGAAGTAATAACACGGTAAGACTCTTGGAGAGACGAGGCTTGTCATACACTGTCTTTGGCTTGATTGGTTTGGGGGTGAGCAAGGTGGAGGAAGAGAGAGGAGAGAGAGACAGACAGACAGACGACAGACAGAAGACAGAGACAGAGACAGAAGAGACAGAGAGAGAGAGGGGGGTGAGGGGAAGAGAGGGTGAGGAGGGAGAGAGAGCAAGGGGGGGGGGGGGGGGCGAGAGAGAGACAGAGATAGACAGAGAGACAAAGACAGAGCAGAAGAATGAAGACGGGGGGGGAGAGGAGAGGAGGAGGAGGAGGAGGAGGAGGAGGAGGAGGAGGAGGAGAGAGAGAGGAGAGAGAGAGAGAGAGAGAGAGGAGAGAGAGAGAGAGAGAGAGAGAGAGAGAATGCACAGGCTGCTTTTCTTTTTTGTTTAAGTTTCGGTTTCAAGTCCATATCCAACTCAGACAATACGGCAGACGGGGTATAAACATCCTAGGAGGGGAGACGGGCTACGGGACCTCTCTTTTAACCTTAAGATGAACAGCGAAAATGGCTTCTTCTTTTTCCGTCGGGTGCCAGCGTGCTCGGAATCGAACTTGCAACGTCCGAAGCCAACTTGTCGCTCTACAGACTGAGGGACAAACTGGGGTCACAAAACTGGACAAAAGGGCGACGGAGTTAGACCGGGTACCGAGTTGGCTCGGTGGTAGCGCTCAGAGTTCCCAGTCAGACGATACGGGGGATAAGGTTCGAATCCGCGTCGGCGTCCAGCGTGAAAATTGCCATGTTCGCCGTTCATCTTCGCGTGTTGTCGTTCTGGTGGTATTAGTGTAGTGTAAGAAGGATTACGTACTCCCTCAACCCCTCTCCCCTTCTCTCCAGGGACGGGTATCCCCGTCTGTCTTAGCAACGTTGGTAGACGT
This sequence comes from Conus canariensis, assembly GCA_033310375.1. Classification (NCBI taxonomy): domain Eukaryota; kingdom Metazoa; phylum Mollusca; class Gastropoda; order Neogastropoda; family Conidae; genus Conus; species Conus canariensis. Next base: position 37,561,686 of record CM065734.1, on the reverse strand, counting down.
GGAATCTAACCTTAAGTAAGTGAATTGGGTTAGTCCAAGCTCTTTGACTGCATTGTTCCAGCATAGGGTTTCTCTCTACCCCCCCCCCCCCACCCTGTCTGTCTGTCTCTCTTTCTATACATTTCTTCTCTCTCTCTCTCTTTCTCTCTCTCTCTCTCTCTCTCACATTCTCCCACAATCTCTCCTGTGTGTCTCTTCCCCCCTCCTAAGCCCCCTCCCCCCCCCCCCCCCCCTCCCCCCATTCCCCCCCGTCCACACACACCATACACACAGCCACACGCACACGCGAGGCGCGCACGCGTACAAAAATAAATACTTTAAACGGAAAAGACCGTGTTCCCTTCAACGCAGGCAGCTCATAGATAAGAAATATCACGACCCGTCACTCTTCCCTTGTACACGTTGTTTGTTTTCATATGTGTTATCGCCCCCGGGGCTCGCCTCCCGCCGGTGTAGCTCTACAGTTTACCCTGAACCCAAATGTCTCCTACGGGGCGAGGGAGAGTCAGAAGGAAGGATCAACGCGGACTGCGCTTATGTATGTGAGCATTTGGACAGCCAGTCTTTCTCGCGGTGATGAATTATTTGTTCTCTTTCGTAAGAAATCTCCTTTATTGAAAAGTATTCATTTTTCTCGGACTGTATCCATCCTACCACATGATGAATGTAAAAGAACAAACAAATGTTTTAATGCAGGGTAGGCAGACAAACAACGACCACTCACACGTTACTCAGCTCAATTCCTTTCAATTTCCCGCTCACGCAATGACCATGTCTGGGGGCTGCTTTTTTTTTTTCTTTCTTTTTTTTTCTTTCTTTTCTCCCGGTTCTTCTTGGTCATTAATTACTCGATTGCTCTGAAATTATGTGCTTGAAATTCATTCTTGTCTGACGCTCTTTTGTTTTCGCTTTTTTGCCCTTAATGTTTGTCACGCACGAAGTTCGTTTTTGTCAGATGCTTTTTTTGGTCTTCAGCTTTTTCCCCCCCTAATATTTGTCACGCATGAAATTCATTCTTGTCAGATGCTCTTTTGTTTTGCCCCCCCCCCCCCCCCCCCCAATATTTGTCATGCATGAAGTTCATTCTTGTCAGATGCTCTTTTGTTTTGGCTTTCCCCCTAATATTTGTCGCATGAAATTCATTCTTGTCAGACGCTCTTTTGGGCTTCCCCCCCCCCCCCCCCCCCCCCTAATATTTGTCATGAATGAAATTCATTCTTGTCAGACGCTCTGTTGTTTTGGCTTTTCCAAACTAATGTTTGTCATGCTTGAAATTCATTCTTGTCAGACGCTCGTTTGTTTTGGCTTCCACCCCTCTCCCCCAACCCCTAGTATTTGTCATGAATGAAATTCATTGTTGTGAGACGCTCTTTTGTTTTGGCTTTTCGCCCCTAATATGTGTCATGCTTGAAACTTGCCTGACGCTCTTTTGTTTCGTTTCTTTTTCCCCTAATGTTTGTCATACTTAAAATGTGTTTTTCTTCGTTACGTTAAAGGTTCAACGTCCACACCCGCTACAGACGATGTGGCAGTGGGGGTCAAAACCAGTCCACAGGAGAGTACAGGGGTAGGGAACCTGTCTGACCCTGCGCTGATACCACCACAACGAGGACGTGATAACACGTCAAGAAGGACCGACAACATGCCAACTTTTACGCTGGGCGAGAGCGGGTTTCGATTTAATACCCTATGACTGCACGTGCACTCTGTGCTCCACCACGGAATTCCCGCCCTGTTCCTTCATATTTCTGTCTTCCGTGAACTCTCTTATACATCTCTCTCTCTCTCTCTCTGTCTCTCTGTCTCTCACTCTCTCTTACTCTAAATCTTTCTCCATCTCTTAATGCTGCAAATGGTTTGCTCTCACTGGGTCGCAGTTGTGAAATGGGCATTGGCTGATATTTGGCCGCTTTTACGCATCTTTTTTTTTCTCTAGTTTTCGTGACATGTTTGGTATTACCTCTACCAGGGGGTTACGTTTTCGTTCGCATTCGTCGCTTGGTCACTTTGTTTGTTTGTCTGTCTGTCATCAAGATTATGCAAAAACTACTTGGTCGATTTTCACCCGATTTAATAGAAACACTTAACGTGGTCCTAGGACGAACCCATTGAAATTTGGTGTAGATACATGGAGCGGATCTGGCTTGAAAGGCAGACCCAGGGTCCATTCTGCAAGATTATCATGAATTTTGCTGCTGACCATGAACGCTGTGAGGTCCCTGATTATGAGTAGGCAAGCAGTCGGAATCGCTCAGCTGGTAGAGGGCCGACTTGTAACCCCAGTGATGCTAGAGTTACGGGTTCGAATCTCCGCCAGGCCGTTTCGGTTCAGAGGGATTTTTCCTATGTGTTATATCAGTTCTGACTCCGTTTCCCTAAAAGTCCTTCGAGTGAGAATTTAAACCGAAGTTCCATGTGTGACCGCATACGCACATCGTTTTGAACACACCCATCACAAACTTTCGGAAAAGAAAAGCCAGTTTGGCGGTTGATATAAATAACACGTTAGACATAGCATGCACCTTACATGAAACAAAACTGAGCGCCTGATATTGACCGAATGACACGGGACACGACTGCATGTAGAGGCAGCAGGCAGTTCTTCAGTCGGCTCTACCCGGTAGACACCTGTTGCGTAAAGGAGAGCATGGGTTATAAAGCGCCAAGTGCTTAGTTTCTAACCAAGGACAGGCGCGATACTAGTACTCTCAATAACTTAGGAACTTATACGTCTTCAAGGAATAAAACGTTTAAGTGTTATAAACACTGCCGCTCCGAATTTTTCATATATTATGACAATGTCAAAAAAAAAAAGAAAAAAAAAAAAAAAAAAAAAACCCCCCCCCCCTCTGTCAGTGTGTACCTAATGTTACTTCCCCTGAGGAAAAAACGATTTTGTGTTCACTCATGAACTCACTTCCATCACAGGTTGAAAATAATTATCGAAAAAAAAAAAAAAATGAAGGCCTACCCACAGACCCTGGTTTCCTCTCCCATGGTACAGCAAACACCCCATTCCCCCACCCACCCCATCCATTTTTTCCAACTTAACTTACAATGCTGATCCAGTAATAAAGGACAGGCAAACAGTCCCTTCAACCTCGGCGGATGTCTGCGCTCTCCCTCGTGTCCTTTCTACTGTCTGTCAATGTTCTCAGCTCCCACACGACCCTTTGCTCCCGGCCAGGCGCTACAGAACAAAGGATGAAAGGGGTTTGGATAAGATTGTCGTTTACCTCAGCATTCCAGTACAAACCAATAACTATCATCGTTTTTCTTCCACTTTCCGATCAACCAATTGTTATTTCCATCGTGTTGTACTGTGTATTGTGTTCATCATGACATCAGATTCCATTGTGTTGAATTCGGGCTGCTCTCATTGAACAAACCACGCCGTCATAGTATAGAGCCACCCATACATTTTTTTTCTCTTTTTCTCTCTATCCCCCCCATCCCCGTCCCGACTGCAAACGGTTTTGTTGACTTAATCTAAAATGAAAATTTCCAGCAGAATTCTGGCAGGGACAACTCCCTTTTGCCGTGAGCTCTTTAACGTACATGGTGCGCACGGGACTTCGAACTATCGCCTCATCGGAAAGACTAGCACCCAGTCCCCAACTGAAGACCCTGTAGGCAAAGAGAGAAGAACCCGCCCCCGTGCCAGACTCAGACCCTAGACCCCGAGAGTTCCTCCCTTTCCATGGGACTGCATCAGCCGCCGAGCCACCTTCCCACCATTATCCGCGGGGCCATCTCGCGGTTTCTCCTCCCTGGCGAGACGTCGTGCTTCACAACTCAAAAACGCGGTTGTGTTTCTTCCCCCGTCCGAAATGACCCGTCCTGGAGAGCAGTATCTGTTTGCCACGTGGGGCGGGTTGATGATAACGTGGAGGAAAGGAGGGCAAAACCACTGGGGGGGCAGACCAGAGACCAAACACCGACTGGACAGACGGAGATACGCATTTGCAGTGCGAAAAAAAAAAAAAAAAATCCTCCATTCTCCCCCCGCTACAATCCAACCAAGGATTGAGATTTCAGGCATAGCGTGTTCTTTCACTCTGTCCTTGTAATGCTAATTTGTGCGTATAAGAAATAACAATGCAAAATGGGAAGGGGGAGGGGTGACACACATGTTCATAACAATATATATATAGGCGCGCGCGCGCACACACACAGACACACACAGGCAAACACACACACAAACACACACACACACACACACACACACACACACACACACACACACACACACACACTCATGCACGCTCTTCCGCTCCCGAAAAAAAAATGAACAACGACTTATACACTATTAACAAGCCAGTTAACTCAGTTGGAAAGGAAACTAACAGCTTCACTCATGACAGAACATAGGACTTATTTTCGATCGCATATAGAAAAGATAAAAAAAAAAAAACAACAAAAAAGAAAGAAAAAACAAAACAAAAAAAAACCCCACCCAACTTTATTTGACCATTTACACATTCATTCTATTACCTGTTGTCATCGTCTTCTTTTAGTGAAATTATTGTTGTACGTAGACATTTTCTTTGTCACTTTCTTTTCTTTAATATTTTTTAAAATGTTCTATGTACACGTATGAAAGTTGGCGGTGTCACACCAACCACACACACACACACACACACACACACACACACACACACACACACACAACACACAAAAGGATTGGACATCTAGGGGTCACAGATGGCGAATATCATAGAGCAGTGTTCCCAGAAGCTGATACTTTTTTTCACAGTTTAACCAGGTTTTCTTTTTTTTTCTTCTTTTTTCTTTCTTCTTTTTGTAACGGAAGGAACAGAAATGACATAAAATGAATCCAATAAAAAATGATCAGCCAAGGAATTATCAAAATTAATAACTCTTAAACCTGTTCACAATGAAGTGTGGAGTACCTATGAATTCAGACGGTAGGGGTGTGTGTGTGTGTGTGTGTGTGTGTGTGTGTGTGTGTGTATGTGTGTGTGTGTGTGTGTGTGTGTGTTCAGCTTCAGTATTCGGTGGAGAAAGTGAAGAAAAAAAATTTCTGTCAGCTAACTTTCATTCATGTGTACATTCACGTCATGCTGACATATGCTTTCCAGAAATGTTTGGTCTTTCAGCCAAAGGAACCTACCCAGCAATGAGGCAAACACACACACACAACACACACACACACACACACACACACACCATTTTTTCTTTTAAAGTCTGAACATGTTTTGTTTCTTGTTACATAATGATTATGGATATCTTCCTCCAGGTTGTTCATGACTGTTTCAGTCCTAATTAATGTCCACTAGGGATATTCAACGCTCGCTCTCTCTCTCTCTCTCTCCTCTCTCTCTCCTCTCTCTCTCTCTCTCTCTCTCTCTCTCTCACGTTTTCTTCTAAAGGTCACGTGTTACCGACAGTGTCGTCACGTGTATCCGTATTCGCAAATCCTTCGACTGTTTCGTATAGCTGAAGCACAAATGGTCTCACTTTCAAAAGAAAAAAAAATGAAAAGCTTTTCGCAGTTGTGGCAAAAGTTTGAATTCAAAACAAAAATTATTTTCTAATCAATGAAAAGCGTAAAGAAAACAACTGTAAATCTGCATACCTAATAACTATTTAGCAACAACAATAACAACATCAAAATACATACCTGATAGCGGTTTAACAACAACAACAGAACATTATTTTCATGTCATCATTTCACTCAAGAAAAATGCATAATCGCCCGTCTCTCATCTCTGAGCTTTGTGTTCAGGTCATTTCAGAGAAACATCCTTTTGTTTCATTTTTTTTTCAGTTTTCTTCTTGTTGTAAACGAGCCAGAGGGCTTTTCTTTTATTTATTTATTTATTTGTTAATTCAAACCCGACAGGGTTGTCGGAAATGAACGTGAACGAAGAAGAGTGAGGAGTGGGTGGGTGGGTGGGGAAGGGGGGGGGGGGGGGAGGGAGGGGGAGGGAAGGAGGATAATGTGCGTTCGATAGAGTTGGGCATGAGGGGTGGAGAAACTCCGGAGCGGTGTCCATCCTGATTTATTTACAACGGCATGCAAGTGTCGGCACTGAACTGTGGTGAAGCAGCTTTTGATTGCTCTTTCGCTTTCAATTTGTAAACGCGAAACTCTAGAACAGCTATATATCATTATAACTTCCTGTAAAAACAAAACAAACAAACATTTCCAGTACCTCTCCCTGAATTCTGACACAAGACGGATGCAATAACAAAAAACAGAACCCCCCCCCCAAAAAAAAAAAACGGTTCCTAGTTTTCCTCATTGCATGACGAGAGAAGAAAATATGTCTGCATAAATAAACTGATGTGATATGGATTTACAGGGGAAAAAAACAAACAAAAAAAAAAACAAAACACCCACCCACCTGTGCCGATAATATGTCGTGATTCTACTTGAAGGAATATTACTTCATAGACTATTGTGTTTTCGCGCGTTATACTTTAAAAGGAGTGAGCATTTTCTCGCGCGTTATACTTTAAAAGGAGTGAGCATTTTCTCGCGCGTTATACTTTAAAAGGAGTGAGCATTTTCTCGCGCGTTATACTTTAAAAGGAGTGAGCATTTTCTCGCGCGTTACACCATACAATCGTACCGATCTCAATTCTTTCCTGTGAAATGCGCGCACCGCGACTTTCAGCTTGCACGCTCGATATCACACATGTTAGCTGGCATTCAAACAAACAAACAAAACAAACAAAAACTCATTGTATAACTTACCCTTTCCTCCTCTACAGAACACTCGAAAGCAAGTTGTTACTCTTCTCGCAGTTTATCTTGTAAAAACGAAGAAAAATCAGGCTGGGGAAGGAAGAAAAAAAAAAAAAAAAAAAAAAAAAGAAAAAAAAAGAAGATAACACGTATCAAATGACGCGACAAAGGGGAAAATTGCTGTAACCGACTTTCCTCCCAGTGGCGCTGTTAATCCCGTTTCACACTCTACGAGCTGATCGTGCTCCATGTAACGGTATACGGTGCAATGACTCGAGCCACCTTGCCAGCTTCGGCGAACCCTGTGTCTAGGACGTTCCTACGGCGGAAGGAGATCGCCAGAAAAGTAGGACAAGTTGGCCTTCATGTGGTCCCCATTCACTCGTTTTCTCTGTGTGTGTGTGTGTGTGTGTGTGTGTGTGTGTGTGTGTGTGTGTGTGTGTGTGTGTGAGAGAGAGAGAGAGAGAGAGAGAGAGAGAGAGACAGACAGACAGAGAGAGAGAGAGAGAGACAGAGAGCGAGAGAGAGAGAGACTGAGAGATAGACAAATGCAGAGACAGAGAGTGCATTTGAGTGTATGTGCGTGCGTGGTGTGTGTGTGCGTGCGTGCGTGGTTGGTGGTTGTGTGTGTGTGTGTGTGTGTGTGTGTGTGTGTGTGTGTGTGCGCGCGCGCGCGCGCGCATGTGCGCGGAGAGGGAGATATGGGAGAGGGGCACGTACGTACGCGTGTGTGCATTATATTCCTGTACATCTTTCTTCATTTACATCCTGCATTCTCTCCTTGATTCTTTCGTCTATTCCAAAATGATTGGGCGTTTATGACCACCCCTTTGCACAAGAACGCTCGTGAGCGCACGCGAGCGCGGAGTGTGTGTGTGTGTGTGTGTGTGTGTGTGTGTGTGTGTGTTGTGTGTGTGTGTGTGTGTGTGTGGTGTATGCGCGCGCTCAGTTGCATAAGTGAGTGCTCCTGCGCGTGCGTGTATGCGAGTGTAGGACGTTAGTGTGTACGTGTACATCCCTCTTTTATGTAATGTCTGTTCACACTTGTGGTTTAAACCTCGCTCTTCCCTACCCGCTCGCCTTCCTTGCTTCTCGACCGTCACCGAGCGTTCTCTGTGTATGCTTGCGTGTGTGCAGTTGCGTATGTATATATGTTTATATGCATGTGTGTATTATGTACGTATGTATGCATATTACGCACGTATTTATGCATGTGCGTGTAAAATACGTACATACGTGTAAAATACGTACATACATACATCGATACATACATACAGGTACATATGTTCGCGTGTGTTATGTACGTGTTCGTGGCAAGCGGGCGCCAATCCGCTTGTCAACTTTTGCCGATTCCCTCCAGCCCCAACGGCATCCCAGCCGATTCCGGCCCCAGATAGAACGGTATGAGGGAACGGAAGTCGGGCCGACCAGAGAGGGGCTGTCAGTATCCCTTGTCTTCGTAACAACGTCTCCTTCCCCAATCCCCCATCCCCCCCCCCCCCCCCCCCTTCCCCCCCTTCCTCTCTCTCTCTCTCTCCTCCCCCCCCCCCCCTCCCCTTCCCACTCCTTTCTGACAATACCTGGCATAACACGCAATCTAGCAATAGCCAGGCACCGCTGTCACATCCCGTTGTCTTCACGTCAGCTCTCTCTCTCTCTGTCTATCTGTGTCTCTGTCTGTCTGTCTCTGTCTGTCTGTCTGTCCGTCCCTCTGTTTGTCTGTCTGTCTGTCTCTCTCTCTTTCTCTCTCTTCTGATATGACGGAGTAGGGGTACGGCTCTGGGGAAAAAGCAAACCATTTTAGCTAGCGTGTGACAGCTAGTGGCATGTTACTTTTGTTCGGACAAATTTTCAACACCATTACGCCTGTTCTCCAGCCCCCCCCCCCCCCCCCCCCCCCCTGCTTCCTTCAGTTGCTCCTGAACAGGGTTTTGTCACTTTGTATAAGCGCTGCCATGGCCCGTTGTCTTCGCCTCAGATCGCGGCTATGAAAACGTACAGCTTCATGAGTCAGTTGTTAAATAACACGCTTTCAGCAATAAGAACAGTAATAAACCTCAACAAAAAAAAAAAAAAAAAAAAAAAAAGAAGAAAAAAGAACACACACACACACACACACACACACACACACACACACACACACACACACACACACACGTGTGTGCTGGCGCGCGCGCGCGCGCAAACTGTTATTATCATGTGAAAATATTATGTCTATGGAAACTGTTAGAGTGACATAAAAACTGTTATGATCGCGTTAAAACGGTTATCGCATGAAAACTATAATCATTTAATGAAAACAGTTACCATCACATGAAAACTGTTGTTATAAAATGAAAAATTTCATCATCACGTTCAAGCTGTTAACACACTACAAAAATTATTATCATTTCATGAAAATAGTTATTATCAGAATGAAAATGGTATGACCTGGTGAAAACTGTTATCATCATGTGAAAACGGTTGTAATCACAAAGCATCATTGTCTCATGAAATTAGTTCTTATCATAAGGGTTTGCTATTATCACATGAAAATTATGTAAATATAATTCTAATTAATCATAATCAAACATTTGATCATCATGTGAGAAATATCATTGTCTCGCGAAAATTGCTAACATCAAAACAAGAACTATTATCACGAGAAAGTAGTCATCACGTGTAAAGTTATCATCACGTGAAAAATGTAACTGTAACGTATAACGTTTATTATCAAGTGAAAAGTTATTCTCATACGCGGCACACGATGTCTTTTTCGACGGCATGGAATATAGTGTTGGCGGCCAGCAAGTTGATTATCTGTCTGGCATCGCCAGTGCCACAGTCATTAATCGGCGAGTTGTTTTGCTGTTGATCGGGTTCTTCATACCTCCGCTTGCCAGCATCCCTGTATCTGGTTTGGTTTCTACGGTGCGGTGTTTGTCGACAGACCACTGATGTCGGTTATGATCTGTGTGTGTGTGTGTGTGTGTGTGTGTGTGTGTGTGTGTGAGAGAGAGGAGAGAGAGAGAGATTGCTTGTGCGCTTGTGCGTGTGTGTGTGTGTGTGTGTGTGTGTGTGTGTGTGTGTGTGTGTGTGTATGTACGCGCACACGTCCATGTGTCTATGTGTGAGTGTGTGTCTGCGAGTGTGTTTGTGCGTGTGTGCGTGCATGCCTGTGTGTGTGTGTGTGTGTGTGTGTGGTGTGTGGGGTGTGTGGTGTGCGTGTGTGTGTGCATGCGTGCATGCGCGCGCGCGCGCGTGTGTGTGTGTGTGTGTTCAGTTCAGGTCAGTGATTTTATTTAAAGTCTCTTCATCATTAATAAACAAATAAAAACAACTATTCACTCCAGCTCAATAATTTTCACATGCATACCTACAACTTATAATACAGACCTCACAACTCAAGTTTTGGATCCTTGTAAAAATCTAGGAACTCCAGACTGGCCAATACTAATTAGGCCTACAATATTAGTCATGCGAGGATCATACAATATACAACTGTCTGTCTGATATTTTTCAAGATTAATAATCTCCTTAAATAGTTCTGTTAATACGAACTAAGAAAGATGACGTACCGAAATAGATATCTCACAGATACACGCAATATCAGGAGCCAACTTGGTGTTTCACGTGCCTTAACTTTAATTTTGTAATGATGGTATGCTGTTGGCAGTTAAGATCCATTCATACCCGATGTAGCTCTCTGCTCAATCTCGCAGTGATTATCAGGTACACATACTGGCACCAGAAATCTTTGGACTGAATCAGCGAGGAGATTTCGGCGAAGACAACGACGATTTGTGTTGAAGTTGTCCGCTTCCAAGTCTGTGGAACTGAGAAGACTGTCTTACGTCATCCGCGCATTACGTCATTGTTTATCTCATCTCCTTTTCTTTCAACAACACGCATTTTGGACGATCCCAGACAAATTGCAAGCGCTATAGATCCAACTAGCCCACCGACCAAAAACCGCCACATCAGGGCTGTCATCTCGCCAAAATCAATTCACAAAATCCACCACTTTTTTCAGTGGTTTATTTAATGTCTTTTCATCGCCAGAAGACACTAGACATTTATTCAAAAAGAAAAGAAAAAACAGGGAAAAAAAAACCCCTCTACACTCCGCTTATCATCCATGTTAGTGCTTTCAAACCCACATCTGATATATATACATATTCACACAAGTGAAATATCCTTGTGGTACACACAAAATTGTTGATCTTTATAAAATAATTTTGCAACTTGTGATTGCGAAATAACCATGGCAATTTCAGCAACATATGAACCGTATAAGACAGTACTGACATTATCAAAGTTATTCATATCAAAATCCACCATGCATTAAAAACACATGTTTTATTAAATACAAAAAACAAAAACAAAAAAAAAAAAACCCACTATACTTAAATAGTTATCTTTCTCCCGTAAAATCTTAGATCAGACGAACAATATTCATTTCCCTCAGGAACTCAAAAATCTCATCATCGTGGAACACCTGTGAACAAGTTTTTCTCTGTTTGCTGTAAAGATAGGCTTGCGCTGAAGTGATTGAAGATAAGTGATTGCTCGTTCATTTCGTTGTCCTAATTGTTTTGTATCTTGCCTGAAGAAGACGTAAGAGGTCGAAACGTGTCGTGTTTTTTTTTTTTCTTGTTTTTTTTGTTTTGCGGTTCGCTAACATTTATTTAAGATTTGTGTAGAGAAAAAGACAAAATTCTTCGGGGGGGGGGGGGGGGGGGGGGGGGGGGGGGGGGGAGTAAAATACGTAGAGAAAAAGACAACATTCTTCTGGGAACAAAGTTTTAACGCAACAGTGATCAACTATAAACATGTACGAAAATGTTTCAGAAAAACCAAGCCTTTACAAGGGCTAGAGTCTTTACTAGATGAGTTTTTTAATGGCAGGTCTCACTGTATTCTAACACACATAACAAACTTTGACACATGCATATAACAATCCTTAGGATGTATCATAACCAGCAGACAGGTTAATGGTTATGTAAGTTAGTATATAAATATATGGAAGGAGTGAGACGCGGAGAGAGAAAAATGTGTGTGTGTGTGTGTGTGTGTGTGTGTGTGTGTGTGTGTGTGTGTGTGTGTGTGTGGTGTGAGCGTGCGTGCGTACGTGCGTGCG
>CM065734.1:37537352-37544852 GCA_033310375.1 Conus canariensis | reverse complement strand
ATTGCGGCAAACATATTAAAAACACTTTGCATTTTAAAGAGAAAATGACTACAACCCCCCCCCCCCCCCCCCTCCCCCGTTTCATAACAGGCTCCTCTTCAAACATGTTTTTGTCCCCGTTTGTTTTCTTTGGAGGATCAACGTGACCTGCACATCTTAAATGTTCTACAAATGCCAAAGGAACACACGTTTACATATTGCAGCTGTTTAATGTGTGAGGAGAGGAGCTCTTTCCAAGAGAAATCCTGTGTATTACGGGTTTGAACGAGGGCCACCAGTCTCGGGTACTTTCAAGGCGGATGACAATCAATGTCGTCTCATTTTACTGTAAAAAGAAACATACAAAGGAACGAAAAAGAAAACAATCAGTTGACCACAAATTACTATCTCCACACCGACTGACAGCCCGGTGGATGAGTATCACACCTCTCTTAGCTGTAAAACCGAATGCACAACTGATTTCATGCCCGTAACTCCACTGAGTCTGACAATCGAGCCTTGTCGTCTGCTACCCGGCACACACGATCTACAAGAATGACGTCCCTTTCAAGAAACTGCCAACTCGAAAAACCTACGTAACTCGAGGTGCACCAATCACTTAAATGCATTTTAGCTAGCTGCTCAGATTTGCACGCCGCGCTCCTAGTACAATATTCGCCAAAAGAGCAAAAGGTGTTCCAGTTGTTGTCTTCGAACAATTTTTCTTTTCTTAAAGAGAGTCATCGGCGCCAACCGTTTGCATAACCTAACCAGACGACCCCAGTCGTCAACCCCTGCGACACTGACAGCGACAAGACTTTCGACGCAAGCGATCGACCACTGGAGGGTCAGCGGCGACAAATCTCTCAGCCTCGCTCGGGTGGGAGTAGAGTGAATTTAATTCATGAATCGTTTTCACACCACCACCACGATTTCAGCGTAAATTCTGTAAGCTTACCTGTGATACTCGCTGTGTTGCTAACGGTCTGCTCAATGGTTGCCCCAGTGGAAGGCCGTGGCGTGCGTGAGGGAATGAATGAACGCTCAAGGCTGGGCTTCTGTGTCAATAACCCAATACTCTGTCGCAGGGTAAGGGAAGCAAGCGAGGAGACCCTTCACCCAGGGTGCTTTGCGAGATTATAGTTCTTTGCCGTATTTTTTTTTCCTGCCCCTGTTTGCAGTCTGCTCTGTTTATGTCTAATAGTTCATATTACTTTATTTCACAGCCCCCCCCCCCCCCCCCCCCCCCCCTCCAGTTCTCTGAGATCATCCGCATAACTTTAAATTCAGTCAGGAAATAAAATTGCCGGTTAATATTTGTCGCACGAACTGTCAGGAGAAAAGAAAATGATTGATAATTAGTCTTGAAACCCCACACAAATATCTTAATACCTTTTGAAAGAACTTGAAGATCTCAAAACGAAACAACAAATCTTCACAATTGAAAACTAATGTTGGTAGAGTGAAGAGGATTTATTAAGCGGAAGATGTGTGCCTGAGATATCTCACGTATCTCTGTACGCTATTAATAAGCGATGTATTTTTCAACTAATCAGAGTAGGAGACAGATATACCTGTGTGAGGCTAATGCTCATTTGTTAATGTGAAAGTAACTAACTATAATGATGTTTCCATAACTAAAAGAGTGGTTACATAGTGCGTTTTTTCCCCTTTCGTCCCCCCCCCCCCCCCCTCTCTCTCTCTCTCTCTTTAAGTGGTTGTAATTGTTGATACTCGTGATAGGCCTACTTTCCTGCCCTTTCCACACCCTCCCCCCCCCCCTTTTTTTTTTCTCTTTCCTTTTTTCTGTATTTATCCATTTTACTATTCTAGTTCATTTTGTTTTGTTGAATATATACTTGTCTTCGGCAACAGGCAATGTTCACCCCTTTGACAAAAAGGCCAATGTCGCGCATCGTAAATGAAAAAAAAAACACACCAAATTTTTGTTTGTTTGTTTAAATGCTTTTGAGGCACCTGACGCGTCTCTCTTCATCCTTCTCTGATATTTATTCGGCTAGAACACGAAGGTTGGTCATTTTGTGATAATTTTGGCGTACCTGACCATTTTCAAAATATTACCATTAAGATAGCTACATTGCGTTTTCGGGGATGATGTCTCTACACACCAGTATGCATGTGTTTTCTTTTCTTTCCCCTCCCCACTCTGTGAGTGTGTGTGTGTGTGTGAGTGTGAGTGCGCGCGTGCGCGCACACACATACACACCAAATACAATACAGTTAGGTGAATTTTCGTCGACGATATGTCAAAGATAATGCTTAAAATGCATAAAGAATGTACAAACCTTTACCCCTTCACCTAACTGTATTGTATTTGGTGTGTGTGTGTGTGTGTGTGTGTGTGTGTGTGTGTGTGTGTGTGTGTGCGCGCGTGTGTGTGTGTGTGTGTGTGTGCGCGCGCGCACACACACACACACACACACACACACACCAAATACAATACAGTTAGGTGAATTTTCGTCGACGATATGTCAAAGATAATGCTTAAAATGCATAAAGAATGTACAAAGCTTTACCCCTCCCCTCCCCCCCCGCCCCTTCCACCCTCCAGATGGCTGTCAGCAAGAGAATGCCAGTCAAAAAAAAAAAAAAAAAAGCAAAGAAAAAAAAAAGAAAGAAAAAAGAAAAGAAAAAAGGAAAGAAAGAAAGAAAGAAAATAATAAGGAGAAAAAAATGAAGATGTGCAGAAAATTTCTTAACAGTAAACAAAGGCAGAGAACTCGGAACTCGCAAAATTTTATTCTCAATAGGTCATGGCCCTTTACGAAGGGGTGTGTGAACAATATATAAGGGATCGTAATAAAAAGAAAACAAAACAACAACAACAAAACAAGGGGAGTAAGAATACAAACAGTGAAATTCCTCAGCAGGTGCCAATAATCAAACAACACAGAAAGAAAAACAAAAACAAATGAAATACATATCTCTATGATGTTACCAGTTCTCTTTGCTTAGAATGCGTTAGACAGGTACAATGAGAAATGTCGTACATCGTGAGACCTACGTGAGAGCATAAGCAAGCTGAGTTTGAATGTCGAAGCTGAACAGAGAGAGAGAGAGAGAGAGAGAGAGAGAGAGAGAGAGAGAGAGAGAGAGAGACGGACGGACGGACGGACAGAGAGAGAGAGAGAGAGAGAGAGAGAGAGAGAGAGAGAGAGAGAGAGAGAAGGAGGGGGTGGGGTGAAGGGATCGAGGGCTGGAGGGGGAGGGGGGGGGGTGTGTGATTGGACCTTGGAGTATGAAGTAAGCCGGATCCACTCAACTGCAAGTAACGCGCGGCAGAGTGTTCGTGGCGTGTGTCAGCAATGTGAATGAGATTAATGCATTCACAGAAAGGACTTAAGTGTATGGTGAAAGGGAGGCGGGGGGGGGGGGGGGGGGGGGGGGGAGGAAGAGGCGGTCGCTTTTTGCCGCCAGCCAAGGTAGGTTGCCCCACCTAGCACCAAGAGGTGTGCGAGAAAAAACGAAAGAACTACAAACCAACAAAACAAACAACGAAAAAAAAAAAAAAAAAAAAAAAAAAAAAAAAAAAGGGGGGGGGGGGGGGGAAGGGGGGGGGGGGGAAGGAACTATCTGACGCAGCTGATATACAAACAGTTGCGAAACTCCCCCTCCCCCAGTCCCCACCCCCACCCCCCGAAAAAAAAGAAGAAAAAGTGGGAAGGGGTAGGGGGTGGGGTGGAGAAAAGGAAGGTGAGATAGCAGCAAATAATACCAGGAAATTCATTCATAGTAATGCAATGAACAAAACAATCTGTTTCATACTGATAGAATGAACAAAACAATCTGTTTCATACTGATAGAATGAACAAAATCTATTTCATAGTAATGCAATGAATAAAACAATCTATTTTATAGTAATGCAATGAATAAAACAATCTATTTCATAGTAATGCAACAAACAAAACAATCTATTTCATAGTAATGCAACAAACAAAACAATCTATATCATAGTAATGCAACAAACAAAAGTCTATTTCATAGTAATGCAACAAACAAAACAATCTATTTCATAGTAATGCAACGAACAAAACAGTCTATTTCATAGTAATGCAACAAACAAAACAATCTATTTCATAGTAATGCAACAAACAAAACAATCTAATGATGTGAGGAGTGACGAAGAAAAAGGGCTGAGGGAGAGACAGGGATGAAAAAAAAAAAAAAAAGGGTGGTAAATAAAATTAGAATGGAAACATGTTACGTAGTGTTTAAAAGGAGAAGAATGAAGAATATCAAGATAGACAAGGGTCAAAGGGAACTGCACACACACACACACACACACACACGCATCCTGCGCCAACATGGCGGATTAGTCTGAGGACTTGCAGCAAAGGGGACACAAAATTATCAACTATGGCAAAATCAAAAGCCCCATCGACACGGAGGAAGCCCAAAAAGCTGTCTAAATCGACGGATGTCGAAATATTAGCCACAGGAAGTGCCGGCAGTGAGCAAAATCCAGTTTCTGAGAACATCCATCAGACTGATGAAGAAACGGCCAAAAGTCTAAAAAATTCACCCGGTGACCACCATCTACCTGAGGTTTTAGAACACGCTCAACGAACCTGCTTTTGTGAAAAAGCCCTCTCTGAGATCAAGGGGCTAAAGGACGTCATTCTGAAAATGAGTGAAAGAATCTGCAGTCTAGAAGAGAGTGTACGGAAGGCACGCACTACATCAGCGTCGCGAGAGGAGACCACCATCGAGGCACGGCAAGGAGAGAGGAGCAAACCACATACCATCTGTTCTGCAACCCAGACCAGCTCCCTCCAAGGCAACGGTGAGTGTGACACTCGATCACCTTCACTAACTTACCCATCATACGCCGCCTGCCTGAAATCCCCTTCAAAAAAGGCAAAAACATCGCCAGCAAGGTCAGGCCAGAATTGTGACGTCAAACATATTAAGGATGACGCTGATTCTTTTACACACGAACACAAATCCAAGCCTGTCATGTCGTCAAAAGATAATGAAAAGAGGCATGACGTCAACCAGTCTGGTCTGCCTAAGGTTATTCTGTTCCATGATTCCACGATGGGGAAGATAAACCCACGTCGTTTGGGGTACGCGTACGGTGTACATCTGGTTTCAAAACCATCCTACCGATTGGAGGCCTGTGCAAAAAACCTAGGCGACACCAAGACGGTGAAGACTGCTGACTGCTTGGTGTTTCACTGTGGGATCAACGATCTAAAAGGAAAAGATCCTAAGACAGTCGTGTCAGAGATGTCCGCACTTGTAAAACAAGCAAAAGCAAATCATCCAAACACCAAGATAGTTCTTAAATAAATGTTAGCGAACCGCCCAGAGAACGTGGACAAACGAGTCACAAGACGAAACACAACTAGTTTCGACCTCTTAGGTCTTCATCAGGTGAGACATTAACGAATAAAACAATGAAAATTCACTTAGCTTTGATCGCTTCAGATCACTTCGTAGGGTTCAGCGCAAGGAAGAAGGCGTTCTTCCTTGCGCTGAACCCTACGAAGTGATCTGAAGCGATCAAAGCTAAGTGAATTTTCATTGTTTTATTCGTTAATGTCTCACCTGATGAAGACCTAAGAGGTCGAAACTAGTTGTGTTTCGTCTTGTGACTCGTTTGTCCACGTTCTCTGGGCGGTTCGCTAACATTTATTTAAGATTTGTTTAGATTTCCGCCTGCAGTCCTCTCGCTTTGCAACTGAACCAAGATAGTTGTTAGTAGAGTGGCCCCAGTGAAGGATCGACATCTGCAAAGCAAGCGGGAGATGTTCAACGCCCTACTCCTTGCAGAGCTCCCCATGCACAACGTGTCACTTCTGTCCCATGAGAACTTGGACTCCACGAACAACAGGCTGATGAAGGACACCATCCACCCGTCAGACAGGGGCACCAGCATCCTCGCTGGCAACTTGGGGCGTCACGTCCACCGCATCTTTTGGGAACGGCCCCACAGGAGGCGCCCCCAATACCCTGCCGGTGGACATGGTTTCAGTGGTCATCGGGGACCATCCAGCAACGGCTACAGGCCTGCGCGCATCTCCAGAGTGCCTTTCCCCTGGTGCTCTCGACAAACTTGGGTCCCCATCTTTCAACCTTATTGACTTTGCCCAACGTCTGTTTATAACGTTTTATTCTATCAATTATTATGAAACATGTTGACAATTGTATTACTGTTCTACAATGGAACTGTAGATCCATCGTTAAAAATCTACTTCATTTTGAGAACTACATTTATTCCAACAACTTTTGTATTTTGGCTTTGCAGTCTCTATATGTAGAACCAAGCAAATTACCTCAATTCAAGGGATTCTACTACCCTCCTCTATATAACTGTAGTACATCAACTAAAAGAGTTCAGACTGCAATATATGTTAGATCAGATCTTAATTATAGATCTTTGAAGTTAGACCTCAATTCAATAGCTAAAGATAAAGAAGAATTTTTTATTACCGGGTTATCATTAAAAATGAGCAAAGATTCTAGTATAAATATACTTTCTGTATATTATCCAAAAGGCCCAAACACAGATAATTCAGACTGGATAAGACACCATCCTTCTTCAGAAAAAAATTGGATCATATTGGGAGATTTCAATGCACATTCTCCGTTTTGGGAACCAGATTGCTCTGTCACAACATGTAATCGCTTTGTTGAAAATATTGTGGATTCCAAATTGGTTCTATTGAATGATGGAAGTATAACAAGAGTTCCTGATGTTTCAAATCATAGGCCAACCTCTATTGACTTAACGTTAGTATCTCCTGATATATCATTGAATGCTAGTTGGATAACAGAGGAAGACACATTAGGAAGTGATCATTTTCCTATTGTTCTTACACTAAATGAAAAGATTCCAGATGAAGAAGAAGTTGAAGATATGATTCCTAAGTTTTTATACAATAGTGCTGACTGGAACCTCTATGAGTCAACTCTATTGTCAATAGATCATAATTCCATGGAACATGAAGACACTGATATATTTTATGAGAACTTCAGAAAAGCTGTTTTATACGCTGCTGAAAAATCAATGCCCAAGCGTAAATGCTATAATGATAAGAAGTACAGAGGAAATGGATGGTGGAATGAAGAATGCGCAGAAGCAGTGAGCAGTAAAAAGAAAACTTATAAAACATGGCTAAAGGACAGAACTGAAGAAAATTTTATTGCAATGAAACGTGCAAAACGTCACAGTAACAGAGTTGTGGCCAAAGCAAAACGTATCTATTTCACTACGTTTTGCCATTCAAAAATATCCACATCAAAGGACATGCACAAAGTATGGAAGAAGGTTAAAGAATTAAAGAACAGATGCCATTTACCATCATATCCCATTAAATTAGATAACAACGCTATCCCCACATCAGCAGAAAAAGCAGAGTTATTTGTTGAAGTGTTTTCAAAGAATAATTCATCATCAAGTCTTACATCAAATATAAGAAGCTACCGAGAAAAGGAAGAGAAAAAAACACACATATTTATTGTGATCCTCCTCCAGATGAAAATCATTACTTAAAC
>CM065734.1:37524852-37532352 GCA_033310375.1 Conus canariensis | reverse complement strand
AATGGTCTTAGACATAAACTATTCAGCTCTAAACACACACACACACACACACACACACACACACACACACAACACACACACACACACACACACACACACACACACACGAGCCAACAAAAACAAAAGAAAACGAAACAAAGTAAAACGAAACAAAACAAAGGAAAACAAAGCAAAACAAATAAAAACAAAGCAAAACAAAGGAAAGCGAAACAAAACAAAGGAAAACAAAACAAAGGAAAACAAAACAAAACAAATCAAAACAAAACCAAGGAAAACAAAACAAAACAAATCAAATCAAATCAAAACAAAACAAAGGAAAACAAAACAAAACACAAACAAAATCCAACAAGATAGGCGATTCGATGAAAATGAATATCATTACCGAAAACAAGTTCTTCCCTATAGCATATACATGGACATACCACCTGCGAACCAAGTGGCAGTGGTTAGTGCCTCGGTCTTACAGGCTGAAAGGTCGTGGGTTTGATTCTCATCACAGGCTTTTATTTGTGGGATTTCAAGTTCGACTCCGGCCGGCTCCTACCCAAGCGTGAGTGCGCTGTGAGTTCAATGGGGAAGACTGGGACCATACGGCTGAGTTTCAACACTGAATGGATGCGTCTGTGTGTGGATGTTGCTCATATTTCCTTACCAGCACCGCAGGTGTCTGATCTCTCGGGTCTGGTCGACACCGGAATAGTTTATGTAAGGAAATGTAGAATTCAGCCCTGTCATGTAAGATCTAAGCAGGATAGAACTCCATGAAAGGTAAGACAGGGAAAAACAAAACAAAACAAAACAAAACAAACAAACAAACAAAAACAAAACAAAACAAAAAGATTGTTTACACGCATTTACCCGGCGAAACCATGAAGAAGCTTTCTGAATTTGTGGATTTACTCTTTTTTTTGTACTCCCAGTTCTTATAGAAGAGGGAGTACTTTAGAATGGGAACGAAGAAATGCTGTCTGTGTGTCTGTCTGTCTGTGTGTCTGTGTGTCCGTGGTCAGAATGTGTTCCACTCGCTCCAGACAAAACTACTGGGCCGATCTTTCTGAAAATTTGTAGGTATGTTCATTATAGGCCACGGATAATGCCCGATGTTTTAGTTTACCGCTATAGCCGTTACTAACGGCTGTTACGGCCTATAACGGTTTTTCTTCTTTATGGAATATCTCAGAAAGTACTTGACCAATTTATAAGCGGTTTGGATGATTTTGTGACAAATCGGAGCCTCAGTCCATATGTGTGAGTGATGTAATGCTGAAAATGGATTAAACAACCGTTAAAGACCGTTTTTCTGCCGTTATTTCGTATATATAGGTGGATTTTAATGAAATTTGGTATATAGAAAGGTTATCACACACAAATGGCACTTCTATATAGTGTTTCAAAATTTGACCGTTAAAAACCGTTATTCTTGACATATTGTCCGATTTGGATGAAATTTGATATGTACACAGGCTTTAGCCCAGTGAGGACTAAAATACTTGTTTCAAAAGTGTATATCGGTTATATAACCGTTAAACCGTTATTTTGCCGTTATTTTTTATATATTGGTGGGTTTTAATGAAATTTTATATATAGAAAGGTTATCACACACAAATGGCACTTCCATGTAGTGTTTCAAAATCTGACCGTTAAAAACCGTTATTCTTGACATATTGTCCGATTTGGATGAAATTTGGTATGTACACAGGCTTTAGCCCAGTGAGGACTAAAATACCAGTTTTAAAAGTGTACATCGGCTAAATAACAGTTAAAACCGTTATTTTGCCTTCATTTCTTATCTCACAAAGCACTTGGCCGATTTAAAAGCGGTTTGGAAAACTGGGAGTACGTTTATATGCTTCGCATCTTGTTTCCTTTTCTGTTCTAGTTTCTTTCTTTCTTTCTTTCTGGTTTCTATCTTACTTATACTGATAAGCCTGCTACGGGGTTTTTTTTTTTTAACAATTCAATTTTTTCCTCCTATTTACATATGAACTAGCGGAATGGGTAGCGCGTGTAACATGTGCTCTGCAGGCAGCAGGCTGAGTCCTCATTCACGCTGAGGAAAGGTGACATGATCAAGAAGGGCAATATATGAGAAAATCGATGGGGGGAAAAACGTTTCGCGTGTTTTCTTCTTGTGCCGAGTCAAAAATGACATAACACGTAAATAACAAAAAAATCATACCAAAAACCACGGGTAGATCAGGGAATCGAACAAACATTCCGTCATTTTACATTCTGTGCCTCGTGTGTCTGGCACCCAAGTCCAAGACCAAGATTGGTTTATGTCGGTTAGGATGTTGTGCAAGATTCGTACCCGAGTTCCGTGCCTTCAGCCATTTCGTGCACGTCTTATCAGTAGACTTGTTACCTCAATGAGCTGCCACCATTTTCTGGACATTCCCGAACCATGATAAAGAGAGTGATTTATAGCACTCCGGGATATCGTGGTGAAAAAGTCTACGGCCATGAAAATTTTCTTCCAGCAAAAAAAAAAAAAAAAAAAAAAAAAAAAGAAAAAAATTGCTTGTGGATGAGCTTAAGTGTTCATGTTATAGTACAACTATCTTGCTTCTCTAACCACAAAGGTTCAGATTCTAGTCGTCAATCTCCAAACAGTAATTCGATACGGTAATTGTAACTCTGATGTCACATGGACCTGTCAATCATTGTCATTGTAGAGTGACATGAAGTCAGTTGCTGTGATACTTCTCACGAGAAATTCAAAGTGGATAAAACAACAGTACTAGTACAGATCAAGAGATATGTAATAATTAAGCTTATGATGCTATGATTAATGTTGTAACATAGATCTGACACTGAATGCCAAACACCTCACAGCTCTGCTAAATAAATGACGAAATCCACTGCACACGTGAACAGTCCATGATTTGTGTTAAAATATTACACCTTGTAAAATACAACCAAAAGCAAAACTCCAGCCGCACAAAATAGACAACAGTGACCACCGTAAAGAACTATAGCAGCGTACATCCTCAGCAAGGATTGTAAACTAATAAATATCTTAATAATATCATGTGGCACATTAACAGTCATCAAAAGTGTAAGTAGAGTTCCAATATTGATTGCAAAAGTACAACGTATACAGGCGTGTACTCACGTTCAAACGCACACAACACACACACACACACACACACACACACACACACACACACACACACACACACACACACAAGAGAAAGAGAGAGAGAGAGAAAAGAGGCACAAACACGCAAACATACACATGCACGCGCACACGTGCACGCACGGATGCAAATACACCAGAGAGAGAGAGAGAGAGAGAGAGAGAGAGAGAGAGAGAGAGAGAGAGAGAGAGAGAGATTAGAAATAGTGTCCAAATGCTTATTGTACGCCGGCCACACACACACACACACACACACACACACACACACACACACACACACACACACACACACACACACACTGACTCACAGACACACACAAAGCGGAAGTATGAATATGTTCAAACAGCCAGAAATGTTGCGGTGTCAGCAAGCATATTAATCTTTCTCTCTCTCTCTCTCTCTCTCTCTCTCTCTCTCTCTCTCTCTCCTCTCTTTAAAAATTCCTATTCAGACAAAAACGTCCAAGCAAACGTTTGAACATTTGGACATCTAAGATTACCTTCTGACCTGATCCAACGGACTGACAGTCCACGGAAACACATCATGTTGTTTTCGATCGTGTGTCAATGTTCTTGTTTTCTCGGCGAACGTTGTCAACTCGGATAACAACTTGAATGTGACCATAGAGACTCCGATCTACTGTGTCTCCTGTACGTAGACATTATGAGAGGGACTGGCGAAAGGGGGCCCGGAAAATGCAGGGGTAGGGGAAGGGAGAGGGGAAGAAATGGATAGACACAGCTTACACGGAGAGAGAGAGAGAGAGAGAGAGAGAGAGAGAGAGAGAGAGAGAGAGAGAG
Organism: Conus canariensis; assembly: GCA_033310375.1. Lineage (NCBI taxonomy): Eukaryota > Metazoa > Mollusca > Gastropoda > Neogastropoda > Conidae > Conus > Conus canariensis. The sequence goes on along the minus strand of CM065734.1, from coordinate 37,528,412 downwards.
AGAGAGAGAGAGAGAGAGAACAGAACAGAATTTTATTCAGTAAGGCCAAAGCCCCATTTGAAGGGGTGTGAACATTAATGATCAATATAACAAGACAAATTTACATGATAGAGTTAATTCATCATCTACTTCAAAACTAAATCAAAGACTACATAGTTACGTTTCACTAATTTACAGAGGAAACAAAGAGAAAATCAAAAGAACAACATTACACTAGTTTGTGCACGATATCATGTACTGAAACTGCCTTCAAGGGACAAGCAAATTTAATAATTCAAGACAGAATAATTTCTCTTCTCTTGAAGGCTTTATAAAGATATATAGCAAAGTTTTTAACGATCTGGTCATTTCGTGATGCTAGAAGTAGAGTTAATCTGAAGTCACTGAGAGAGAGAGAGAGAGAGAGAGAGAGAGAGAGAGAGAGAGAGAGAGAGAGAGAGAGAGGAGAGAGAGAGCTAATCTCACGCAGATTGCACGCGGTTCAGTGCTGTTACTAAAGGGTCTTAACATACTCCGGTAATGAATAAGCTGAGTAAAAATAAACTTTTACGTCTATACCGAATACATTTCACGGCGAGAGAGAGAGAGAGAGAGAGAGAGAGAGAGAGAGAGAGAGAGAGAGAGAGAGAGAGAGAGAGAATTCGGAAAGTTTATTCATGTGTAGGCCATTGCCCTTCTTGAAGGAACGCATATAAACGAAGATAATCAGAACTAACAATATACACAATCACATTAGTAACATAACATTTTCACAGTGCATTCAAGACACGACAATAGAACGCAGCTTAACTGCTTTAAACAGAGAGAGAGAGAGAGAGAGAGAGAGAGAGGAGAGAGAGAGAGAGAGAGAGAGAGAGAGAGAGAGAGTTGAAATGAAATTTATTCAGATAGGCCACATTCAATAGCTAACATGGTGAGCACAACAACAGCAACAAAATAATACATAAATGCCAGAAGTACACAAAATAATACATAAATGCCTGAAGTACAATCCGCTATACAAGTGCGCGAAGTACAACCTACTGACTCAGATACTAACTCCGATTAGGATGGCAAAATTCATATAACATCGACATATTAATACAGAGAGAGAGAGAGAGAGAGAGAGAAAAGAGAGAGAGAGAGAGAGAGAAGAAGACAGACAGACAGACAGACAGACAGACAGCACAGAGAGAGAGAGAGAGAGAGAGAGAGAGAGAGAGAGAGAGAGGGGGGTAAATAATGGCAATAGATATTGGTGAGATTTTCTTACTAGCTATATTCCCCCCCCCCCCCCCCTCGCCCCCATGCCCTTGTCACTTTCCCCGACACATTTTCCATCACAACTAAATATCTGACTCATTTGAATGAAAACCAACAACTTCAAAAGAGCCAGAGGACTCTACCTAATTAGTCGTCCAATTCAAACTGGCCTTTTACCTTTACAAAAAGAAGACAAAACCAATCTGCACAGAAACAGAGCGGAAGAGGGGTTCACAACGGATATCTTTCCGAACCCCGGATTTCCTAAAAAAGGTCCACATTCCCCGGGCCTTCAATGGTGGGTTTTTGCCTTTCCAGTGATCGAATATCGAAGACAAAATCTTGATTAAATGACAAATTCAGAGCCGTCAGTGTGTTGTGATTAGAATCACTGTATTCGATTTAATGTGGTGTTCCATAACAGATCTCCATGATGAGCCACGGTTAGTGTGGTTTTTGTGCATTATTTTCAGCTGTTTGGTTAGTAACATTTTCATAATTGTTATACATCGCTCCTTTAACGATCTATACGTAGCATGTGCTGAAGCGGTGCGTGCAAATCAGCGTTCTTGTCTGATGTGTGTGATCAAAATGTATTCGAAAAAGTAAGCATGGAAAAAAAGTGATTTGTTTTCTTTTTTTGCAGCGGTGTTGAAAATCGACAAAGCTAGCAGCCTAACTGCTTGTCATTGGTATGATAATGTCGATGATAGTCCTGTTCACATTGCTATAAATGTGACATGTGAGTACTTGTCAGAATTATCATGCATGGGTGTGCAGTAACGTTCCCTTTGCGAACACACTTTCATCTGTAAAGCAACACAATGAAGCCGCAACTTTATAAACCAAATAATGTAGGAACTAATTATAAGAAGTAATCATGATTGGCCGAACCGGTCGAAGAATCAGCTTCTTTTTTCAGAACTTCCGAAAATAGTGTCGCACTTTCAACTCCCTCGCTGCCAGCCGCCTCACTGCGCGCGGACCTATTTATGGCAACACGCGGCCCTGTGTATATATAGCCTGGCAACCGACGAGGCGCTAACAGTGTGTTGGAAGCCAGAGGTGTGTGAGAACACAGGGAGAAGATTGTGTAGTGGCCCCGCGAGAGAAACTACAACCGGAGGCCAACTCTACCTTTTCTCTCTGCAAACTACTTGTGACGTCACTCTATCGTCGTCGGGTGACATTGTGAGGTCGCCTTGTTTCGCCGTGTGACCGAGCAGACGACATTTGGATTTTCTTTTTCACTGTGTGTGTGTGTTTGGTCTCTTCATCGAAAAAAAAGTTGCTACTGGAGTGTGTGTGTGTGTGTTGTTTCTTTTAACGGAGCGTTGGCGGTTTTTATTCCACTTTGACAGGTGAGTGACTTAGTTTTTGATACGAAAATGGAAACTTTTTTTTTTTTTTCCTTCCTGCTTTCCGAAGTTGTGGGAAGTCTTGGTGTCACAATTTCGGGTCTCGCTTCTCAGTTGTGCTCAGGGCGTGACTGACAAGGGAGCAGGTTTGGGGGAGGGAATGGGTGTCAATCGAACTTCTGCCTGGTTGGCATAAAGGTAGGTAGGTAGGAGCTTAAGCTTATGTATCGATATCAAAAACATTTTAGTCCCAGTTCGAGCTAAATTTATCATTATCGGCTACGTGCAATGCTTCACACAATCATCATTTAATGTACATTTTCCCTTTTTTTATGGTAGCGTCGTTTCCTTTCGGAATTCTTGTGAAACAGCCGCTTGGAAACGATAATTCACGAGTGAGCTTTCCAAAGTTGACAACAAACTAAGCGACACCATGGAAAGAATGCGTTACGGCATAATGTTCAACTGCCCCCTGCTTAGCTGTTATAGCCGAACCGTCGCTGTGGTCTCGGGTGTCAGAGCATTGGAATGTGAGGTCAGAGGTGAACGCAAACGATTACAGTTTCGTTGGTGACCAAACACAACACACACACACACACACACACACACACACACACACACACACACACGCACACACATGCAAACAAACTACATTTAAGAGATTGGGGAGAGGGTGGGTGGGTGTGTGCTGAAGTTTTTACCTTACCCGTATTTGACTTTTCTCCTTTTTGTTTTACAAACTAAACACCAAGTGCGAAGTGAGGGGGGGGGGGGGGGGGGGGGCTTAGGATGAAGTTGGAAGGCGGAGGAGGGAAGGCGGGGTGGGGGGAGGGGGGTAGGAGTAGCGGGGTGATGTATGTTTTAGGGGAATGGAGTGGCTTTCTTTGATACTAAGCCTGTCTTTGAGGGTCGTTCGTTCTGTCGTGGACAGTCAGTTGCAAGGTTGACAGTTTTTGTTCG
>CM065734.1:37514852-37519852 GCA_033310375.1 Conus canariensis | reverse complement strand
TAATTCTCTATTGAACTGTGAATTTCTTTCAGTTAGAAGAGACGGAATCATATGGGTCGCCTGTTGGTAATTCTCCATTGAACTGTGAATTTCTTTCAGTTAGAAGAGACAGAATCATATGGGTCGCCTGTTGGTAATTCTCCACTGAACTGTGAATTTCTTTCTGTTAGAAGAGACGGAATCATATGGGTCGCCTGTTGGTAATTCTCCATTGAACTGTGAATTTCTTTCAGTTAGAAGAGTCGGAATCATGTGAGTCCCCTGTTGGTAATTCTCCATTGAACTGTAAATTTCTTTCAGTTAGAAGAGACGGAATCATATGGGTCGCTTGTTGGTAATTCTCCATTGAACTGTGAATTTCTTTCAGTTAGAAGAGACAGAATCATATGGGTCGCCTGTTGGTAATTCTCCATTGAACTGTGAATTTCTTTCAGTTAGAAGGGACGGAATCATATGGGTCGCCTGTTGGTAATTCTCCATTGAACTGTGAATTTCAGTTAGAAGAGTCGGAATCATGCGAGTCCCCTGTTGGTAATTCTCCATTGAACTGGGAATTTCTTTCCGTTAGAATAGACGGATCATATAGACCGCCTGTTGATAAAATCTCAATGACAGTGGGTGTTTCTTTTCATTGGAAAAGACGGATGACATTTAAAAAAAAAAAAGAAATTTTCAAAGAAATCGAACACTACGTTCAGCTGGAAGGTAACTGACCTTACGGATCAGCTTCTAGTTAGTCTCCGGGATGTTGGGTGCCGCATTCAGTTGCAAGATAATGATCGTATGGACAGCTTTCTGAGACTCTGTGCGCTTCTGTCAAATGATACAAGACAGCCGTCTAGTGGGAACTCCATAAAAAAACTGGACGCTGCTTTCCGTTGGGAGATGCAGCTCTAGTGGATGATCTCCCCCGTGCATCTAGTGGATTATCTCCCCCGTTATAGTCCTCGAAGGCCGTTGCTTCTGTCCGCTCCATACAGCAGCCCCAGTTAGGATCACTTCCATCGTGACAGACACCGCCATTGTAGCCGGGGCACTGCTAGAATCACCTACCACTGAGGCAGACAGACATTATTAAGAAAACGATTCCTAGCAGTTACTGTTGATGCGCAACGTGAGTGATTACTGTAGCTATGTTCTGAGCACATGTTGTTGATGTGTTTACCACCACACTTGGCCTCGGGCCATTGCAGTAGAGCGAAGACTGAATCCAGGAGACGGTCACTGAGGAACAGTTGAATGTTAGTATGCTCTTGGAAAGGTCATCCATGACAAAGGAAAAACAACAACACAACCCCCCCCCCAAAAAAAAAAAAACAAAACAAAAAAAACAAAAAAAACCCGAAAATGTTCAATGCAGTATTTCTCTTGATTTTTTTTATTTAGTGTTTTATAGAGTTCCGAAAGAAGCGTTAGGAAATTTGTGCCCCATACATTAAGGTGTGTGTGCGTGCGTGCGTGCGTGTGTGTGTGTATGTGTGTGTGTGTGTGTGTGTGTGTGTGTGTGTGTGTGTGTGTGTGTGTGGACGCGCGCTTGTGCTCAGATTTTCATTCTTCAAACGGTGGCGTTCGCAATGCGTTAGTCACAGATACTATATATATGCAAGTTATGGGTGAAAAGAAAAAGAAAGAAGGAAAGAAAGAAAGAGAGAGAACACCACTACGCAGCGGAAGCCCACGATCACAGCTTCATGGTGACACCCAGAGTGTTCTTCCGCTGTCTGATATATTATGCAGATACTCCACCCCGCTCGCCCACACACCGGCGCCGCACTGGGCACAAAAGTCGTCCCCACAGCTGAAGGTGGGTCGCCATTGAGTCATGGCTATGATATTTCATCCCGTTTCGCCTTCCTTTCTCTTTGGAAGAAAAGAAGAACGACTTCTTGTGGTTCTGTCGTGTGAGTCATAGGTGAAATATATATGTCTATATCTGTGTGTGTGTGTGTGTGTGTGAAGAGAGAGAGAGAGAGAGAGAGGAGGTGGGGGAGATCCTAGTTCACTTGACAGTAGTGCTCTCTGTCTCTCTCTGTCTCTCTCTCTCTCTCTCCTCTCTCTCTCTCTCTCTCTGCCTCTCTCTCCCACTGTCTATCTGTCTGTCTGTCTGTCTCTCTCTCTCTATCTGTATGACCCGTTTCCGGCTGTCTGTCTGTCTCTCTGTAATTCTTTGTCTCTGTTTGTCTGTCTGTCTTTTTATCTCTCTCTCTCTGTCTCTCTCTCTCTCTCTCTCTGTGGTAGTAGTAGTACTTCAATTTTACGTCTGTTCACATAATTATGGGATATTAGACGAAGAGAGAGAGAGAGAGAGAGAGAGAGAGAGAGAGAGAGAGAGAGAGAGAGAGAATGTCTCTGACTATGTAAGTGTGTGTGTATGTGTGCGCGCGCGCGTTTGTTAGAGAGAGAGAGAGAGAGAGAGAGAGAGAGAGAGAGAGAGAGAGAGAGAGAGAGAGAAACATAGCTTGGTATAACGTCTGAAAGCGGATTTCCTCCTTTTTCAGTGGATTGAGACAGATTAATGTTGAACAAGTCTTTAACTGAAGTATGAATTGAAAAAAAATACATTCTGGAAATCATTGTATCACGTACATTCCTATTACTAGAAATTAAGTGGAATACTTGGTCACTGTCACTTACTTTCTTACAGTTCTGTTTGACATAGAACTTTGAGAACGATGCTCGAGTTGAAACTCGATGGCCGGGTTGTGTCCTCAGAATTGATAGAACGAACCCGAGAGTTCCAACATGTAGAAAACAAAATAGCTGCAGTCTTGAAAAGGTCGCATCACTTGCTGCTGGTTGCTGTATGATGCTTTGTACACAGAATAAAACTTTGGTTTTATGGTTGTGGTAAATCGACGCGCGTATTTGAGGTAATTTTCCCATTCTGCTACCCAAAATGCCAAGATTCACCATTTTTTTTCCCCCAGGTTAAAACGACGCTTCTGTTATATTTGGTCCCAGAATTTTAGTTGCATTACTCTGAGGAAATTGAATTTAAGATGATTTCTTCATGAGAAATCGGACACAATTTTTGTGCTTTTGTGTAAGTTTGTGTGTACATTTTAAACAACCTTGCTTGACAGTGTACTTTTCTTTTTATCACAGCCAAGTACGACTAATTCATAGTTGAATTCGAGCGTGCGTTTTATGTATTTGCTCATAAAATTTTGCTGTGAAAATGTTCATATGACCAAAGTATGATGTGTTAAAAACGTGATCATTTCATGGTTTTGAAGCGAAATGTTCGCAGGGTAGAGTGGAACCTGCTCTGCTGTGAATTGTTTGCTTCACCGATTTTGAAAACCTGAGGGCATAGAATATAATCGTAGCAAGCCTGTGAGAGCCAGTAAGACGGACACAGGTACACACACACACACACACACACACACACACACACACACACACACACACACACACACACACGCACGTGGTGGTTGTATGTTGTGGTAACTTGTCTGGCGTCGGCTATGATTGAAGACTGAACAGTTAACCCGAACAAGAAAGGCAAGTCACTTTGGTGGATAGGAACTCAGTAGAATTGTTTCGTTTCTTTCTTCTTTTTTTTTCTGCTTTTCTCCTTTCTTTTAGCGGTATCCATATACTGAGTGTACACATGCACGTGTATGTATGTGTGTCGCAGAGTATGAGTGCACGTCGCATGCGTATGCATGCCTGCAGGCAAGGTTTTGTGCGTGGGTACGCGCGCATTCTGCCCGTCTCTCAAGTTACCTCCCCCAAGCTCATCATATCTCACAGTGGGCTTTTGTTTGGTGGCAAGTCAAGGGCACATAACCAGATTCTTGTTTCTCACGTGGAGGAACGTTTCCAAATTTAACTTTGGTGGTGTGTGTAGGGAAAAGTGCATGGTATATTTAAGAACTTGATCAGGGCAGGGAATGTGGAGAATGCCTGGTATTGTACTTCTGTGGATAGCGGAACTGCCGGGGACCAGTGTTATGGGAAACATCATGTTTCAAACAGGTCTGTTCTTATCGGAAAATCGTGACGGTTGAACAGTCCGTGTTTGCATGGTTAGGATAGTTGATTGGTGTGTCGCTCACTACTCACCGCGTTGCCACTCACTACGCTGTGTGTATAGGACGTTCATTGAGTGTAGGAACTTAGTTCACTTAGCACACGCGCGCATTCTCACACACACAGACGCGCACACACATACACACCACACGCGCGCACACATGCAAGCAGGCGCGCACACGCATACATACACACACACACACACACACACACACACACACACACACACACACACACACACTCACACAGACACACAAACACACACACTCTCTCTCTCTCTCTCTCTCTCTCTCTCTCTCTCTCACACACACACACACACGCGCGCGCGCGCGCGCGCGCAAAACTCTCATACACAAACACAAATCTCTCTCTCTCTCTCTCTCTCTCTCTCTCTCTCTCTCTCTCTCTCTTCCATCTTCTAATCTAGCCATGTAAAAGGGGCTTTAAAGTGGTCGTGCTGTAAACAAGTGGAGGTGAATTCCTGAGGAACAAACAGATCGGGGGCGGGGTGGGGGTGGGGGGGGGGGGGGGGGGGGCGGCAGGTAGGTCGGTCCGTCAAGAGTTGATGCAGGCGCGCTGTGCTGTCGTGTCGCAGGCGTACCCAACGTCCATGGCCCCGGGCCCCGAGGTTGTGTTCTGACCCCAGTGACCCCGCGATAGCCATAAAAGGAAAGAGGTCAGGGGGTGATTCTGTGAAAACAACGTCCTCTTCGCTGAACTTGCCTCCCCGGGTGACGCGGTACGAAGAGCCCCGTCAATGGCACACACACCGATCGAGGCCCACTTCTCCCTTGGTATCTCAAGTTAGCCGGATTAGGAGACTGGTTTTAACCACAACAACGGCGGTTAACGGATATGGCAGAAGTTGTGTTGCGGCTGGCCGTGACTTCAGCCTGTGTGTGTGTGTGTGTGTGTGTGTGTGTGTGTGTGTGTGTGTTTTTCCCCCTTTCTTGCTATTCGCTTCA
>CM065734.1:37484852-37502352 GCA_033310375.1 Conus canariensis | reverse complement strand
GTCTCTGTCGGTCTCTCTGCCTCTGTCCGTCTGTCTGACTGTGTCTCTGTCTGTCTGTCTGTCTGTCTGTCTCTCGCGAGAGAGAGAGAGAGGGGGGGGAGCAGAGAGAGAGAGAGGCAGAGAGAGAGGAGAGAGAGAGAGAGAGAGAGAGAGAGAGAGAGAAGAGAAGAAGAAAAAAGGGGACAGGGAGGAGGGGAGGCAGGAAGCACTGCGGTGGGATGTTAGGAGCTGTCAGTTAGGACAGCTGCTTTGATGAACAGCGGCCAGGAACTAGTTCACCTCCAGTCACGTGACTTCTTCATGTGTCACAGTGAGAAAGGCATGCAGGGGTGGGGATGGGTGTGGGGGGGGGGGGGGGGGACAGGTGTACCACAAAGGCACCGAGAAACCCCTACCCGTGGTTTTTGTGTGTGTAACGAGCACTGTCATGGTCCTGAGAACATTGTCCTTGGCTCGACACAGGGTCGTCTTGTGTGACGTGAGTTGCTATTTTGGGGGTCACAATGAGTGGACTGCCGGGCCCTATAGCGTTTGGGGAAATGACACATGGCGGATTGAGAGCTTGACGTCTTGCTTTGGTTGTGCTGGATACCAAAAAAGAACATTCCAGTGTGTGTGTGTGTGTGTGTGTGTGTGTGTGTGAGAGAGAGAGAGAGAGAGAGAGAGAGAGAGAGAGAGAGAGAGAGAGAGAGAGTGTAGGAGGTGGTGTTCTGTACGAAGGTATGTGAATTCTTTGTGTGCTCGAGAGTATTGGGGAGTGAGGGGGTAGGGGAGGGTTAGGGGGTACAAGTTATGTTGAGTTAATGTAGTCTGAATAATCAGTTGTAGGCTCTCACGGTTGGTTCCCAAGTCACTGTTCTTACTCTAAACACGCGCAGCTTGACCGGCAGGCTTTCTTCATGACCCTGAAAACTGCTGTACGTTCTGAATGCGTTTCAGTTGAGTTCTGTGGCTATTTTAGCGTCTGCTCATCATCGATGATATTAGGCAGTTGTGAATGCGCTCAGTGTAGTGTATCACAATGTCGCGTTGCACGTGCACATGATCTGTATTATGCGGAGGGACTTAACATACACGGTGGACACTTCTTGAATAAATTCATGTTGCAACATTCGCTTGATGTTGATTATTATCTTCTATTCGAGGGACAGACCACACCACCACCACCGCCACCATCACCACCTATCCTTCGCTCCCTCCCTCCCTACGTTCCCCCACCCTCCAGAAAGAGAGAATGAAAAGGTGCAAGTGTCTTTCAGAAAAAAAAGATCGTATGTTGACACTTTTTGGGGGTAGTACCCCTCCCCATTCCCCACCGGCCTCCTCTCCTCCCGCAGAAAAAAGGCTGGGGAAGCGGGGAAGAGAAAGGAAAGGGGGGGGGGGGGGGGGGGGAGGGGCTCCTGTCATCATCAGTTGTTCGACAAGTCAGTTCGGTTCTGCTCTGAGACGTGTTATTAAGCAGAATCTCACGTTTGTCTCCCGCTATCTTAATTGTGAAGGTTCTGAGTGGGTGGTGATGTTCGTTTCAGTTTCGGTTTCATCGAGGAGGTGTCGCTGCGTGCGGACTAGTCCACACTCGGTGATGTTAGAAATGGAGAAGTACGCCATTCAGGCATACAATCACACTGGCTCAAAAATGAGAAATGTTTAGTTCCTGTGTCTGTAGATTGATACAAGATTTAGCGATATCTGACTGACACGTTTTTGGCGTGTGTGTGTGTGTGTGTGTGTGTGTGTGTGTGTGTGTGTGTGCGGTGTGTGTGCGCGCGTGCGCGTGTGTGTGCGTGTTCTCTTCTCAGGCAGGAGGTAGAAAGAGACCCAAAGGAAGAAAGTCAAGATGGCGGCCATCCGGAAGAAGCTGGTGATTGTGGGAGACGGCGCGTGCGGCAAGACGTGCCTGCTGATCGTGTTCAGCAAGGACCAGTTCCCCGAGGTGTACGTGCCCACCGTCTTCGAGAACTATGTGGCCGACATTGAAGTGGACAGCAAGCAGGTAAATGGTGGCGTAGGATATCGTGAACGATTCCTTTCTCTCTCTGTCTGTGTCTCTCTTTGTCTCTGTTTCACTCTCTCTCTCTCTCTCTCTCTCTCTCTCTCTCTCTCTCTCTCTTTCTCTCTCTCTGTCTCTGTCTCGACGAAATGTACATCTTGTGTGTTTATAGTGTGTAACGATGAGATGAACGGGACAAAATCTTGTGCATTATCAGAGGTTATGTTCAGAGTGTATGGTGGGTGGTAATATTTTATGTTTGGCATACGTTCACGATTGATTGTGTTGTAGTTGTAGTTTTAAACTTGTAAATCTGAAACATGTAAGATTCCCCCCCCCCTCCCGTTCTCTCTGTAATGCATGGGCATACGCACGCACGCACACACGCGCACACACACAGATAGGCAGGCAGACACACACACGCGCGCGCGCGCGCGCGCATTCACACAGCGTTTCGTTACGGGGAAAAAAACAGAACACCTAAGACTGTACAATACGCTTCCAGTTCTCACACGACGACATGCAAGGAGAAATCTGAGACAGGACTTGATACATTTTTTTTTTCCAGATGAATGAAAGATGAACAGTGGAATTGATAAGTGAAGAATGGGTCTCTCCAAATGACGTATTTTTCATAAACCTTATATCATTGTTAATTGAATTACACCTTGGTATAACGCTGGCTGATTCATGATTCATCTTTGAAAGGATCTTGTATGGTCGGCTGGGCAGAAAGCAAACAAAACTTAACGAATTATTTGTCTTACTTAGAAGCCCTTGAACATTGCTGTCCACATCAGTCTGCCAAGAAGGTAGAAACAAACGTGTGTCAGACGGATCACGATCAAGGCTGTTGTACCTGTGCAAATCACCATCAAAGCTGTTGTACCTGTGCAAATCAATATCAAAGCTGTTGTACCTGTGCAAATCAATATCAAAGCTGTTGTACCTGCGCAAATCACCACCAACACTGTTTTACCTGTGCAGACCCTCATCAAAGCTGTTGTACCTGTACACATCACAGTCAGGACTGTTGTACCTGTGCAAATCCTCATCCAAACTATTGCACATGTGCAAATCATCATCAAAGCTGTTGTACCTGTGCAAACCCTAATTAAAACTGTTGTACCTGTGCAAATCCTCATAAAAGCAGTTGTACGTGTACAAATCCTTATAAAAGCTGTTGCACCTGTGCAAACCCTCATCAAAACTGTTGCACCTGTGCAAATCCTCATTAAGGCTGTTGTACCTGTGCAAATCCTCATCAAAACTGTTGTACCTGTGCAAAGCCTCATTAAGGCTGTTGTACCTGTGCAAACCCTCATCAAAACTGTTGTACTTGTGCAGATCATCATTAAAGCTGTTGTACCTGTGCACATCATCCTTAAAGCTGTTGTACCTGTGCAAATCCTCATCAAAACTGTTGTACCTGTGCAAATCATCATTAAAGCTGTTATACCTGTGCAAATCCTCATCAAAACTGTTGTACCTGTGCAAATCCTCATCCAGACTGTCGTACCTGTTGCAGGTGGAACTAGCCCTGTGGGACACGGCCGGCCAGGAGGACTACGACCGCCTGCGGCCCCTCTCCTACCCGGACACGCACGTGATCCTGATGTGCTTCGCCGTAGACAGCCCCGACAGCCTGGAGAACATCCCAGAGAAGTGGAACCCCGAGGTGCGCCACTTCTGCCCCAACGTGCCCATCATCCTGGTGGGCAACAAGAAGGACCTCCGCAACGACCCGGCCACGCGCCAGGAGCTGGAGCGCATGAAGCAGGCGCCCGTGCGCTTTGAGGAGGGCCGGGCCATGGCCGAGCGCATCGGCGCCGCCGGCTACGTGGAATGCTCGGCCAAGACCAAGGAGGGCGTGCGCGACGTCTTCGAGACGGCCACGCGGGAGGCGCTGAAGAAGATCAAGAAGTCCAAGTCCGGCCATAAGTTAAAGTGCCTAGTTTTGTGACGCGGGTCGGGAAGAGATTTGGGGGGAGGTGGGTGGGAAGTGGAGAGAAGAGAGTCGTCAGACTCGAACCCTAAGCACACCTTTTTCTTTCTCATTTGAACTGCCGCCGACCTCTGGTGATTGTGTGTGGGGGTCTGACAGAAGGAGGGGGAGAACAGGAGCTTAGAGCGTGCAGGTTACCTTTCAAGGACATTGGATGGTGGAGGGGGGGGGGGGTGACATAGCTTCAGAGCGAATGTTGTAGGCGGTGGGGGGGGGGGGGGGGGGGGGATGAGCGGAAATTGAGTGAGAGTCATCTTCTCGTCTGTTTTGTTAGGCTGGGGTTGGAGGAAGGGGGTGGGGGGGGGGGGGGCGGTGAGGTGAGGCGGGAAGGGAATAGTGGTTTGCTGTGTGTACCTGCCTTCACCTGTGTTTGTCGCGTGTGTGCGAGTTGGATCATGTGAGGTAGTCTTCGTTTCTCGCTTGAGCCTTCGGTGGTATGTATGTGTGCGTGAGGAGGGAGGGGGGGTGTGGGTGGGGGGGGGGGGGGGAGAGAGAACGTGGCATGTATTTAAACATTCTTTTTAAAGATAAAATCCGCTTCAGTATCCATGCAGTGAGGTCTGTGTGCTGAGTTACATATCTGCTGTTCATAATTGATAAGATTTTATTGTCTTTTTTTTAATGGCGACAAAACAAAAATGCAGCACATTTCAAATCTACATGCTTCAGGAGAATGTGTTTTTTTTCCAGCTGTCGTTTGCAAACATCAATGTCAGAATGTTTTCGGTCTTGGCAATATCATCCGAACTACGTTCCATGTAAAGATTCAGTTTGACAGAAACAACGTTCCTAGCTAATGCAGTCACATTCATTTGGAGCGCTGATTGCGTTCGCTTGTCATGCACGTAAACTCGCATCCAAAGCCCCAACGAAATGTCCGTGCAAGATCAGGCTAAGAAAGTCAATCAGGAGATTCATCAAGTCTACACTCATTCTCAGGTTTACATCCAACCCCCCAAAAAGAATGTCCAAAAAGGATCATTCAGTAAACATGTAGCCGTGCAACACGTATTTAGAGCAATGAGTAGTTGGCTTTTCGCTTAAAAAAGGCAATGGTCAGAGAAGATTTGAATCGAGGAAGACATGTAATCTGCAGGCGAGAGAGAGAGAGAGGGAGAGTGAATGCACGCAGTGGTGAACTATAGTCTTCTGTCCCTTTACACCGCATCGGTTTCACAATCTGGTGCGGTGCGGTGTGTGTGTGTGTGTGTGTGTGTGTGTGTGTGTGTGTGGTGTACTCTTTTGCCTTCGTGTTTTCAGAGTGAGCATGCTCGCATTACAATTGTCATGATGTAACATTAGTGTGGTGTGCGCACGTTGTGTTTGTCGGTTGGTTGGTTTGGTTTTTTTTCCCCTCGGGGTGAAGTGAATAGTGTTGTTTTTATCATCCTGTTTTCGTTACGTGATACGGAGAGCTTCTGAAGGTCTGATTCGTCCTTTGCTTAAAAGTTTTTTTTTCAAGATAAACGTTTTTCGTTCATTGATTTGTTGCTTTCAATAACGAAAATGTGACTTTGGTTTAGTATGCAGCATTCTTTTTTTGTGTGTGCTTTTTTTCTGCTGAAGCTAGTTTGTCTTTGAAACAAACGATACTTTCGTTGCTTTTTAATTTTCTTTTTTCTTTTTTACTTTTGTTTTCATGGATCAGTGCGAAATTTGTGAGTGAATGTGCTTTTAAAGCTGCTTTTTTTCTTAGGATGAATATTTTAGAAATTCATTTCTCTTTCCAGTGTGTGTGTTGATTATGGCCGTTTGAAACGCCCGCTACAAGATCAGAATCGTTATGTCTACTGTGATAATCCACAAAAATAACAGCATTCTTCACGCAGCTCGAGGAGGTGTGCGACCTTTTGTCGCAAAATGGCGCATGTGTGTCGGCTTGTGTGCGTTTGTTCCTCTTTCCATGGCCTGTATCTTAAGCTATACATTTCTAGCATAGTGTGTGTGTGGTGTGTGTGGTGCGCGCGCGTGCGTGTGCGCGCGCGCATTTTAGAGGCATTTTCTTTTTCGTTTTCAGCTGGTTAACACTGAATGTAATACGGTTGTGAATCATGCTTTGTTAGGAGAGCAAAAGCGTGCGTGTCCACACATGCATGTGTAAATTGCGCGCATGCAAAGCACGTATGGCCGCGCAGACATGAACACATTAGTACGAGCACAAGCGCGCACGCTAACATATACACGAACGTACACACGCGTACACACACACACACACACACACACACACACACACACACACACACACACGGATAGTCGAGTCAGGAAATGGAAGCCATGTTTGAAAAGCACAGTTGGTTTAGGGTTTACACATCGTTTTCTAACATCTGACGTCCCTGGCGGTGCGAGGTTCAATCAGACCAAATCTCAGCACAGAAACAACCGCGCGGTTACTAAACATTGTACAACGTAGCTTACAGCCGCTAGCGTTCTGCTTTTTATTGAAACACGTCCATTCCCCTACGAAAACAGCATTGGGGGATGTACAGGGGACTACCCCCCTTGCACTTTTCTTCTAGCAGGAGGGAAGACTATTTGTCGTGTGATTGATGGAGTTTTTGGGTCTCTTCAATTAAAGGACATATCAAAATGCCTGTCACGCGACTCCAGTGTTATAATGTTGTTACTTCCTGCGCATGAGTAAAAGCAAAACAAAACAACAACAACAAAATAGTGAATGGTTGGTATTAATCAGTTTGTGTTTTGTACGATTTTTCATATTTGATATAAAGATTATAATCAAGTGTAAAGTGATTTGTTATTCGTTTTTCTTCAACTGGAGTGTAGTCATTCGTGATTATTTCCTCATACCCCTCTTACTTTCTGTTCGTTTTTTCTTTCTCTCTTTCCTTCTTCGTTTTGGTCTTGTTCTTCTCCTTCTTCTCCTTCTTCTTCTTCTCCTTGGTCTTCATTCTCCTTCTTCCTCTCCTTGGTCTTCTTCTTCTTCCTCTTCTCTCTCTCTGTGTCTCTGTCTCTGTGTGTGTGTGTGTGTGTGTGTGTGTGTGTGTGTGTGTGTGTGTGTGTGTGTGTCACTTCCCAGCCAAATGGTCATCCATTTTCATCTTTATGTTTGTCAAGAAATGTTGCATTATGCTCTCGCTAAACTCGTGCACAAACGAATGTACGTACGTAAAAAACGCCCACACGGAAAAATTAACCCTAATTCTCACGAACGAGTCACGTCGCGCAGCAGCGTGCAAAATCAAGACCACGACATCCTCTGATACTACAGCTTAAAGAATCGCGTGACGGACGGAGCGGACATTCCATCAATTATCGCTGTACGGTCACCTGACCGTAGTCACGACACCAAAGGTTGTGCGACCCTCATCGAAGCTCGGCAATGCACCCATGACTCGAGGTTTTGACAGGACCAGCGGAACGGATAGAAGGCGTTGGCTTATGTCACACACCACTGTTTCCAAGTGAGGTACCCTTCTCACAGCAGCCCTCACAATGTAGAGCAGCGAGAGCTCCGAAATGTAAGCCACACGGGAGTCGCTGGAAACACTGCCTTTCAAGAGTATTTTGACTGGAAATACGGTTTCCTGATGTCCGTGTGACGTGGCCTGTAGTTATTGTGCCTTTCAGCCAACCAGACTGCGTTCACCAAAACCAACGCACTTATCACAGGATATTGTCAACTGAAAAGGTCGTTTACTCAAAGAGACTCAACGAATTCACAACACTTGACAGATTGAAACTGGAGCGGAATCACGAAAATCTAACACAGTTTTGCGCAATACTATGTTGGATAATGTAGAACACACAGAAAAGGGGGTGGGGGTGGGGGGTATAACGTTTTTATTTTTTTAGGGGGGGGGGGGGTGGTGTGGTAGTGTTACCTTTAACACATTTCCCACACCGGGATATCCTCCAACAATCCTTTAGTCTTTTTTTTTTTTTTAATTGTGGTTAGATAACGTAACCTATGATTTACCCTCGCTGTGATCCCCGTCGTCAAGGGGGCTATAGGCGGCATGACTATATGAATCTCCAACATGCATGTTTTGCTCAGGAAAAGCTGCTAGAAAGCGAAATCTTTCAGTTTCAATATTTCTATTTGATGAACTTGTAGAACAAGGTCCTATTGTACGGACGTGAAATTTTGGGATTCGAAAACTTAGTTTTGATTGAAAAACTACAAAGTACTCTTTTGAAATAGAGGTTTCATCTAAATCTAAGTACTGTGATTTTATTCTTATGGTAAGACAGGTATGCAGCTGTAAATGCTATACAATTCGAGGTGATAATGATCAAATTTAGGGCTAACTTAAGAACCACAAAATATGACGAATTTTCGTCTCAAAGTCATTAAATAATGCGCTCGCTCTTTTTTGACTCAATGGTTTCAACATCGCGCAGGCTAAAGAGTATTACGGCAATAACAGAAGCAATTCATGAATGTATTAAGGATTCATAAAGTTTCATAATTAGCTTTGCGTAGTAATGGTGAGAACAAGCTGAAACTCCCGTTCATCCAAACCTGGCATTGCCTTCTGATTCTAGTTCCGTGAAACGAATTTCACAGAATAAAACTGCAGCATGTCGTGAAACGAAGAAACGCGCGAAACTTGCAAATCCACACGTCAAGACCAATGTCACACGGTGTCGTGGCACTTTCTGGGCCCTGGTACCAACTGAACAGGAAGAAACCAAAATAATAGCTATTCCCTCACGACCATAATCAAAACACTCGCTGAATTTCGGTCATTTAACCTCTGCATGTAGCAAACAATTCTCCCAAACACGAACGCGAATGCTTCGTCATGATCTCATCTGAGTGAGACGGAAGTATGTGGAGGTGTGGAGGGAGACGGAAGTATGTGGAGGTGTGGAGGGAGACGGAAGTATGTGGAGGTGTGGAGGAGACGGAAGTATGTGGAGGTGTGGAGGGAGACGGAAGTATGTGGAGGTGTGGAGGGAGACGGAAGTATGTGGAGGTGTGGAGGGAGACGGAAGTATGTGGAGGTGTGGAGGGAGACGGAAGTATGTGGAGGTGTGGAGGGAGACGGAAGTATGTGGAGGTGTGGAGACGGAAGTATGTGGAGGTGTGGAGGGAGACGGAAGTATGTGGAGGTGTGGAGGGAGACGGAAGTATGTGGAGGTGTGGAGGGAGACGGAAGTATGTGGAGGTGTGGAGGGAGGTGGGGGAAGGGGTATAAGCGGGGGAAAGAAGGGGGGGGGGGGGGGGGGGGGGGGTCTGCCGGCGTCCATTGTTAGAATTCAGTTCATTTCTGTTCCGAGACGTGTTATTACATGGCGTCTTTCTCTTGTCTCCCGGTATCAGAATTTTTAAGGCTGTGAGTGGGTGTTGATAAGCCAGATAAAAGCAAGCTTGAGCTCGCTGATATTTAAATGTAAAAATGCTGTTCATTTTCTTCGTTTCGTTCAAACAAAAATCGTATACCATATATAAAATCAGGTGCTTTAAGAATACTTTGAAATCAGTTCAATGTTGAGTTAGTGCCGAATTCCAGTCAGTGCTTGCTGGCAGGTTCAGTTAGTGTCAAAACACATGCGATATAACACCGCGTTTCAAACATGCTGTTTTGTGGAGGCCGTGTGACAGTTCTACAGGTTGCACGCTCATTATGGCTGCTTTCAATCAAGGATGGCATAATTGTGTGTTTGTTGTGTGTTGTGTGTGTGTGTGTGTGTGTGTGTGTTTACATGTGTGTGTGTGTGTGTGTGTGTGTGTGTGTGTGTGTGTGTGTATTTTGCTATTTTTACGAAAACAACAGAAAAGCTATGAAGCTTATATTCTTAGCCGGCTATCTTATTATGATTAAAAAAGAATGCATACAGGACGCCTATGACATTGTACATTTGCTTGGCGAACTGCGTAGGCTCATAAAAGAAATGCTTGGGTCTCCATTATTTCTCCTGATAGCTTCCGAGCGTACAATGTTTTCGTGCTTCCAGTATAACAAACCGATATGACATGGATGCCTTGACCTTTGACCACAAAAAGAAGAAAAAAAGACGATAAGAGCCAATGAAGACAGACATGTGGAAGAGTCCTGTTCAATACCATCACACTGCTTTCAAAGCGTTTTTTTTTTTTTTACCAGAATGGAAACATCATTGAGAACACGCCACGGTCTGCACAAGCCATCTGACCAGCACACACGCTTAGCGATCATTCCGTTGCAGTCCAACTCAATTAAACATTTACAGTTCAGCCGACCACAAGCACCATTCTGGAGGGTTTAAGGTGAATTTACTTAATACTGTACAGCTCTTCAGTTACTAAACAGGGGTTAAGACCATACGTCAGTAAGAACATGAACAAGAAAAAAAAAAAAAAACCAGTGAGAGGGCGGCACGCAGATTCTGCGCGCTCAAAAATCATTCCCTGGCCAAATGGTTTACGCAGGCCTGCGTACCTATTCATCATTTTAAGAAGGAAAAAAAAAGAGTCTTGATGGTCCCAAATGCCCACAGAAAACACGAAAAGATTGTCAAATATATTCACAGTCAAATGAAAGCCACTCTCTCTTCTCTCTCTCTCTCTCTCTCTCTCTCTCTCTCTCTCTCTCTCTCTCTTAGGTTTGCTTACATTTTCAACAAATGTGAAGTGTATTCACAATGAAATGAAAGCCAGTTTCTCTCTTACCGTTGGTTTGTTTACAGCTTTATAATCAATGTGTCGGTTTCAAAACTTATATTTACATTAATTCTGCTGTAGCCATGCTTAAATATAAGCCAGTGTTCAATGCTTTTAGTACAGAAATTGTCGACAGCGGGGATATATAAAAAATACACTAATTTTCGAAATGATGCTGTTTGGAGATGAGAAATATACCAACACCAAAGCCCAGGTGGTGCCCCCCCCCCCCCCATATATATTATTTATATTTATATATATATATATATATATATATATATATATATATATACTGTCACAAAAAGAAACGCATATTTCTTTTCGCTGAAAATATTAAGGAAAATTTTGACAGAAACATGCCCCGCATAGCAGGGAACTCTGTCCAGTGTGAATGGTCAGACATAGTGAATAGACATAACAGTAGATTGATGTCTTATTTCTTCTGTGGTTGTAATATTTTGAATGCTAAATGACGCGTGAAATGACTGAAATAAAAATACGCGTTTCTTTTTGTGCATAGTATATATATATACAATGAAGTAGTGGGGGAAAACAAGCGCAGCCTGCGCTTGTTTTCCCCCACTACTTCATTGTTCAGCGCTATATATATATTATATATATAATATATATATATATATATATATATATATATATATATATCATAAAATACTGCCACATTATGCAGCGATTTTGATAATTGAAATCAGAAACATGTATATTTTGCAATATAAAGAACATTTACTTAACATGCTCCAAGAGCTCTAAGAGCTCAATCGGAACTGAACCACTGCTCCTTCCTGTAGATGGAAGGAGTCTAAAATTCACGCCTTCCTACAGAGACAGGACACTGACGGGGACAGAGAAATAAAGATGTGGAGAGAGAGAGAGAGAGAGAGAGGACAGACGGACAGACAGACAGAGAGGGAGACTCATGCCAACGGGAATGTAAAAGACAGGAAAAAAAAGAAAAAAAAAAAGGCGGAGACAATAAGACGGGCACACACACACACACACACACACACACACACACACACACACACACACACACAGATCTACATAAAGACAGGGGCACCAAGGTGAGAAAAAAAAAACACAAAAAAACATGCAGACGAGATACAGAGACAAAGAAGCGGCCACACAACGGCGAGGGACTCAAAAAAAATAGACACAGATGGGGCACACAAACAGACCGGGACACATGGAAAGGGAGACAAACAGGACGCAAATCGGACATTCAGAGACAGGGACACACGTGTAAATGACCCCAGACGGACATTTGGCAGAGATGGCACCATGAATAAAGGAACCAGGAAAAACGTCAACATTTTGCCCAGAGAAGCCACAACGCAAGAAGCACGCTGAAGGCTTCCATGAACCATCTGTCAAATGAGCCAGTCTCAGAAATACAGGGAATTATTTACAGTCAACACATTACAGATCTGTTGAGATTCTGGTCACTGTGCGTGAACCACAGCACTCACTGTAGTCCATCGTTGTCCTTTTCCTCCTTGAAGATGTAATACTGCATCGAAGAACACGAATCCGGTAAAAAAAAAAAAAAAAAAAAAAAAAAAGAAAAAAGAAAAATGAACGTATAATACAAATAATTTACGTATTGCAAAAGCAATGAAACCCAACAGTTTGTTCGCTTAGCAAACTGACATGGATCATGACATGCTAAAAGCCTCCTTGCATGCCCCCTGCGGTTTGGTCTGTTTTACAACATAAAGCCCATAATGACAAATCGTTTGACGAATTCCACGTGGTACTGGGACTCTTGAACACTCAAAGCTGAAATCAACCCCTTGCAGCAGTTAAGTTTATTCCAAACCTCAGAACATCAGTCTTGGAAACTTTTTTTTTTTTTTCACGGAATTTGTTAAGAACATGTGTATTTTGACTCGCTTCAGACTGGGAAAAAGACGCGCCCAGAGAAGCCACAACGCAAGAGCACGCTGAAGGCTTCCGTGAACCATCTGTCAAATGAGCCAGTCTCAGAAATACAGGGAATTATTTACAGTCAACACATTACAGATCTGTTGAGATTCTTCAGACACTGAAGCATATTCCTTCTTGTGACCGTTGGTCCTTCATCGCCTACAAAGTGGGCGTTGGGAATCTGACTGAAATAAATAATGGAATACCAGTCCGCCGGCAGTCAGATGGGGGCACGCCGTCTGTGTGTCACCGGCTGTGGTCAATGTACGATCACAGTCTTAGCGAAGAGTCTAGGAGCAGCCGGGCTCTGAGCTGATCCTGGGCCTGAATGAATGGCGCCGGAAAGCTTCCTGTGGTGGGTCTGCCGGCAGCGGGGCCGGCCTCCTCACCGTGGTGCTAGACCGGAACTTCTTCAGCGACACGATGACCGGTCCCTGCTCCCCCTCCCCCTCCTCCCCTCCCCCAGCCTCGCTCATCTGAAACACGGGGGTCTCGCTCCTGCTGCGGGCATGTCCGACAACTCTGGGAGGTCTCTGGGGAACACGGGGAGGTAACCCTGTGGCTGACGGTTTGCGGTGATACCGCATCTTTCCCCCTGCGTCCGCGTCAGTGGGATTCATTCCGCGGCGAGAGACGGGGGGTGTCACAGCTTCACACGGTCTGACGACGGGGTCAAAGGCCGAGTCTGGACCATCGACATCGTGTTTAGAGACATCGGGTTCTGGTTCCAGGATAAAGTATTCATGCTGAGACGGTCTGCCCGCATCGCCCGGAACAGCAGCGTCATCATGCACAGCAAACTTTAACCGTGGCTCTGCTCGGGTCGTTTCCGCCGCCGTGACTTCCGGTTCCGGCAAGCTGCGCTCGTCGACAAAACCCAGAGCCCGCATTTCCTGCTGAATCCGAGCCTTCAAGGCGGCGGCGTCCAGCTTTTTCTCCAAAGACTCTGCACCCGGGAGGTCCGCTCTGTTCTGGGAAGACTGCGGAGAGGAGAAAGACCGCGTGTAGTCCGTCCTCCGGTCAGACGGAAACAAGTCTTCCGCGGAAGGAAGAGTCGGGAGGGAGCTCATGTTGGAGTTCCTACACTCGTGCAGCGTACCAGCGTATTCGCTGAAACGACGGGCGGCGTTTCTAGGGCAGTCGGGTTGGTGGTTCTGAAGAGAAAACCGTCGTCTGGAACAAAAGTGCGGCGCAAACATCCCGGGCATATTACTCCCGGGAAGTGGTGGATTTGGCGGGGAGGCAGTCTTTTTCGGTGGAAGTTCACCTTGGTGATTTTCAGGCTCAAGGATGAAATACTGTTGCTTGCTCGCCTGTCTCGAGGAATCCTTGCTTTCTTGCAACATCTGGCCTCTGACTTGATGTTGAGACGAGGAGGCCGTCGCCGTGTTTGCACCGTTCTCTCTCTCGCAGGTTGTGCTGAGGGGTTGAAGGAGGAAGAACGCACTGTTGTCGCACTCTGGGACAGTCACGGTTTCGCCGCTCTCCCCCCTCACCCCCACCACCGTCAGCCGACACACGAGAGCGCCTCTTTCGCTGGCGTACGTATGCAGAGTCAGCTTCTCCAAGGCCGTCTTCAAATTGTCCGCGGGAGACAGCACGTGCAGTCCGCGTGTGTCCAAATCATCGTTCAGAGCGTGAACTTCTTCCCGTCGATCTGCCGTGTCGGCCGCTCGGAGCGAGCCGTCAGGACGGCGGACCGTTCGTGGCTTGGGTGGAAGTGATGGAGGAGGAGGGTCGGCGAGGTCTCGCAGATCTGTTTCTCCAGAATGCCTGGGTGGCTTTGGGGGCGCCCTCTGGGTCTTGACGAGGTGGTCATAGCGTGAATCATAAGCAGCCGTACTCACACACCGGTTAACTTCGGTAGCAACTCCTCCGCCATTACTGGCGCACGATTGGTTGTTTCCAGGCAGCACGTGAGTGGGCATTGCGCGCGCGGATTGTCTTTCATTCACGGTGTCGTGGAGCGAATCGGAGTCATGGGCCCTGATGATGTCTGGAGCAGAGTCCGCAGGGACAGGGTGAATGTCCCCGAGAGGGCGACTTCCAGAGGGCTACTTCCTGGGACAGAAGTTTCAGAGGGGTGAATGGTGTCTGGATCTGGTCTCTTCTGTCGCAGGTTTTTGGCCACGTGAGGGGCTTCCTTGTTCCTCTGTGACAAACAAAGCAAACATTGGAACGGTCAAGAAATGGAAATAAGTACAAGCTGACATTCCTTAAGCCGCTATAAGTCATGCAGAAATTTGGAGACGAACGACAGACTGTTTGAGCTAACCTCTGCTACGGAAAGTTTATGGGTTCTATGCATGTGTATGCTTTGCGCGCGCGTGCGCGCGCGCGCGTGCGTGCATGTGTGTGTGTGTGTGTGTGTGTGTGTGTGTGTGTGTGTTTGTGTGTGCGTGCGTAAGTGTGTGTGTGTATGTGTGTTGTGTGTGTGTGTGTGTGTGTGTGTGTGTATGTGTGTGAGAACGTGCGTGTGTACGTGCGTGCCCGCGTGCGTATAAGAACTCTTCCAAAGTTTTGTATTTACGCTTTTAAAGTAATACTCTAGTATAAGGCAATCCGGGAATCATGGGCTACTGCGTCCTCTGATGAACTAGACATCCACACATACTCCTGTGGCAAAGTGATAGCCGAGAAGTTGCGACAGTTACAGAAACAACGATGTTGCTGAGTGTGTGCGTGCGTGTGTGCGTGTGTGTTGTGTTGTTTCAATAATGACAACTCAGTGGAATGATAGGAGCTGTTTTATTCCTCTCCGGGTATCCCCGCTGCGTGTGCCGGGTGTTCGGTGTTCGCATTAAAGATCTTTAAGGAACATATCGAATTTCTGTGCTGACGTGGACACTCGGACAAAGAATTCAGCCGTTATAAAGCCTGCACAAATGTTGACCAGGGGATATCCAGGGGGATAAAAAAATCCCAC
Source organism: Conus canariensis (assembly GCA_033310375.1). Taxonomy (NCBI): domain Eukaryota; kingdom Metazoa; phylum Mollusca; class Gastropoda; order Neogastropoda; family Conidae; genus Conus; species Conus canariensis. The sequence continues at coordinate 37,486,886 of CM065734.1, read as the reverse complement.
TCCCCACAGTATCCATAAAACACTGCCAGGACTTGAACCCACATGTCACATAATAATAGTGCTGTGTTCTAGCCACTCGGCCACCGCGGCACCCGATGAAGAATATGGTTCATGCCACGATTCAAAAGGCGAAGAAATGGGAAGAATAAAGTCTCTTCGGTAATGACCAGAGTCTCTGTTATGTCACTGTAATGTTTCCATAATGAGTACGGTAAGATTTATATCACTACCCTCCAACACTGATGTGAAGATGAAAAAAAGCATGTCGTTGAAAATACAAACATATGACACTGGAGCGCTTATGTGTGAGCCCATGTGTGCGCCAAGAATTTCAAGCCGGGCGCTGTCATCTAATGACCAACATTAAAGCCACGTGTTGTTGTTAAACAGTTAAACAGTTAAAACAGTTATTACCGTTGTTTTTCCTGAGGATCACAGCTGATTTAATTAAGAACACAAACGTTTTTCTCAGGACCACAACCTTTTCCCCCTGTTTTCTTAAAGATAATTACTGTTTTCCCTGTTTCCTTAAAGATAATAACTGTTTTCCCTGTTTTCTTTAAGAATAATGACTGTTTTTCCGTTTCCCCCGAGGATCACAGTTGTTTCTTTTTTTCCCCTTTTTCAGCGTAGGATGTGACGTCATACTGGGTCGCCACGAAGGTCTGACCCAGAGCGAGTATAGTTCAGAAGGAATCCCACTGCAGCCTCCCAGACAGGCTCACACACACAGAATCAAATCCTGAACAAAGAAGGACGAAGACACCACAAACAGCTAATTCTACATACAAATGAGAACCAAAGGGATGGGGGAGGGGGGGGGGGGAGGGTGAGAAATGGAACGAAAAAATGGGACAGTTAAGGATGGAAAAAGCAAACCAAAGTTTGGGTAACTAAAAAGGATAATGGAATAAAACCATGAAGGGCTGGGGGTTGGGGAGAGTTAACAGCACTGACACAGTTCAGACAATTAAAATAGTGTCATCTATTGCAATTGCTAGTCATGAATAATAGAAAAAAAGGCCACTTACGACGTGGCCCAGTCCCTCTCTGTCTGTCTGTCTCTCCCTCTCTCTCAAACACACACACACACACACACACACACACACACACACACACACACACACACACACACACACACACACACATTATCTCCTCACTTACGCTCCTAGTCCCAGTGTTCAATTCTTCCCCCCTCACACGAGGGGTTCCTTCAGTCCTAAACTCAACCACGGCTTGGCTGCACCATTGCTCAACACCCCTTGACCTTAATGACGCTCTCAGGCAATGCCAAGGTCCACCGACCATAACCCAAGACGCGCAACAGCAGCAGCAACGACGACGACGGCTTTCGCCTCTAGAAAAGCCAGCAGCGACAGACGAGAGGAGTTCGGAGTGACGGCCGAAGAATCTGCCGAAGAATCTGCAGCCGGAGCAAGCAGAGCTGGCGGCTCAAAAGACCAGACCCGGTCCCAGTACGAAGTGGGGTCTGAAGGCGAGCCTGGAGTCACACCTGATGTCGCATCTAAACAAGAAGTGCTGCAAGATTGGTAGCGCGAGCAAGTTTCAAGTCGAAGGAGAGGGAGGGGAGGAGAGGGTTATAGTGAGTGACGAGACGAGAGGAGGTCTGGGACTTCAAACTACATTTATTTTCTTCCTAAAGAAACAGCTTACTTTCATTCACAATGAGATATCTGCCAGTACGCTAATCCTCACAAATCCACAACTTTCATACAAAAAGAAAATCATCTCCCTTCCGTTTATCACACCCTTCCTCCTTCACTTCCTGTTAACTGGAAGAAAAACAGTCTTACGGTTATTCTCCAACTCTTTTCTTTACAAAAGGGAAGCAAATTCACACAAGAACAATCAATTTAACCAGGAAGATTTCAGAAACGTGAAGGAAAACAACCGTTCTTCGGAGGACTGAACTATCAATGATACAAACATACTGTGTACTATGTTCGGATACAGGCACAGGGAAAGTAGAACGAAAATGACACGTGAGCGATTAAGGTGACAAAGCTGGACTTT
>CM065734.1:37474852-37479852 GCA_033310375.1 Conus canariensis | reverse complement strand
TCCGTGACCGGTCCACAAGAACCTCTCACCAGTTTCATGCCGCCGTAAGACAACCCACGACATGAGACCCCTCATACTTCTTAGTCACCAGTGTCAGTCTCTTGGCAAGCTACCCGTCGAAGGAGTCCCTGCCCTACTGAGTTACAATGTCAGGCTGTCAGAGGGTGACCTATTTGACAAGACCCCACATAGTCATTGAGTTACAGTATTAGGTTGCCGAAAGCCTACCCTTTGGATGAGATCCCGCACAGCCAGCGAGTTAACCGTTTCGGCTGGGCAATACGTATCATGAACTGAATTCCTGCTGCTGCTGCTGCAAAGCTCTCCACCGAAGGAGACACCGCCAAAATCGTTAGTCAGGTAGTTAGTTAGCGGTTATGGCAGCGTGACAAGATTTTATTTTTATTTTATTTTATTAACGAAACGAAAAAAAAAAAACAACTAAAAAACCCCCCACCTCTTTTCTAACCTTTGACCTCCCTTTTCCGTAGTTTATCTCCACTTTCCGCGACTCTTCCTACCCTGACCCACTTTTTCAAACCTCACAGGCTTTGTTTGTTTGTTTGTTTGTTTTCCTTTATCTCTTATCTACGTGTTCTACCTTTCCGTTCCGTTCATAGTTTTACATTTTCTTATTCATTTCCTATCCTTTATACGTTTTCCTATTAACAACAACAACAACAACAACAACAACAACAACTGTTCTCTGTCATTTCTTCTTCCTTCTGTTCTTTCCTGGCTTTTCTCTTTTCTCCTCTCTTTCTGTAATCTCTCTCTCTCTCTCTCTCTCTCTCTCTCTCTCTCTGTCTCTCTCTGTCTCTCTCCTCCCCCCCCCCCCCCTCTCTCTCTCTCTTTTCTACTTTCCACGTTCTTTTCCTGGCTGTTATCTTTTCCCCTCTCTTTCTGTAATCTCTCTCTCTCTCCTCTCTCTCTCTCTCTCTCTCTCTCTCTCTCTCTCTCTCTCTTTCTACTTTTCTCGTTCTTTTCTGTCTTTTCTACCTTTTTTATGGAGTCTCTCTTTTCCTAACCATCACCTCCACCCTAGTCCATCCCTGTCCCCATCCCGGCCTCCCTCCCCTCCTTTCTTACTTGCCCCTACCACTTCCAAGCGCTGGCTCCCTTTTTCTACTTGAAAATCACTTACCTTACATGTCTCTGCATTTTTGGAACTTTTTATTCCCTGCTCTCCCCCACCCCCTTTTCTCTCCCTTTCCTTGTCTCTCCTCCACTCTCCCTTTCATTTCCTTTTCTGCTCCGCCCCTCCCTCCTTTTTATTTTCTCTCCTGATTTGTCTTCCTTGCTTATACTGGTCCCCCTTTCCTTCCCGAGTCGTTAGAAGAGAACCTAGGTGTCTCTGATCGGAGAAGGTAGCTATCAAGACGACGCGTGTGCAGGCTACCCATGTTGTCTGGTGCGAGTCCAACTAAAGACGTCAGTTAGGCTACCCAAGTTGTCAGGTGCGAGTCCAGCTAAAGACGTCAGTTAGGCTACCCAAGTTGTCAGGTGCGAGTCCAACTAAAGACGTCAGTTAGGCTACCCATGTTGTCAGGTGCGAGTCCAACTAAAAACATCAGTTTAGGGTTCCCACGACATGAATCGGCGCTTCTAATAGTACAGCCACTACTACTGTTACTACTATTACAACTACCACAACTACCACCACCACCACCACTATTACAACAACAACAACAACAACAACAACAACAACTACTACTACTACTACTACTACTACTACTACGATCAATACAATACTACCAATACGACTACCATTGTTACTGCTACTGTCACTGCGACGACGACGATGACGGCGACAACAACGACGGACGATGACTATTACTAAACACATCAACAATACTGACGATATTGATATGGGACAGATGCCAAACGCTTCAACGTCTTTGTCAAGCCGTGAGGGTGTGAAACGCCAAGCACCAGCTACAGTTCGCATGCCCTGAACTTCCGGCTGCATCGTCCGCCGTTTCGTAGTGTAGCATCACACACACACAAAATGTGCGTCTGAAAGGTGTATGAAAAAGAAACTGATACTTTGTACGTGTCGACAAAAACTCTCTCTCTCTCTCTCTCTCTCTCTCTCTCTCTCTCTCTCTCTCTCTCTCTCTCTCTCTCCCCCTCCTTTTTCTTTTCTTTGTTTTGTTGACTTATCTTAAGCGCTTCCTCTATGGTCTGTTCTTTCTTATGCCAGTTATTCCAGATCACCGCCCGCCCCCCTTCCCTCTTACACACAATGGCATTCACCATCGTCAGCATCGGTGGCATTTCTCCGCAGGGAGCTATCAATGTTTGGCTGACGCGAGGCGACCCACCAGGGGAGACCCGGCACTGCTGTTGAATTACTTCGGTGGTGTTCAGTGCAATCTTACGTGATCCAGCGTACGCTTTTACCACATCGGTAATCTATGGCTTGCAGAATGGCATTTTGCTTGCCTAGTCTCGCTCGCGATCGTTGCTGGCTATGATGAAGCGTCGTGTCCTGTATGTACCATTTCGTTCTACTTTTAGAGCGCCTGAATCTAATATGAGTTATTTGAATCCATGTAAGTGCAGCTGCACATTACACACACACACACACACACACACACACCACACACACACACATACACACACACACACTCACACACACACACACACACACACACACACACACACACACACACACACACACACACACACACACACAAATCTTGTCACGCTGTCATAACCGCTAACTAACTACCTGACTAACGATTTTGGCGTTGTCTCTCTCGGTGGACAGCTTTACAGCAGCAGCAGGAATTCAGTTCATGATACGTATTGCCCAGCCGAAACGGTTAACTCGCTGGCTGTGCGGGATCTCATCCAATGGGTAGGTTTTTCGGCAACCTAATACTGTAACTCAATGACTATGTGGGATCTCACCAAAGAGGTCACCCTCTGACAGCCTGACATTGTAACTCAGTAGGGCAGGGACTCCTTCGACGGGTAGCTTGCCAAGAGACTGACCCTGGTGACTAAGAAGTATGAGGGGTCTCATGTCGTGGGTTGTCTTACGGCGGCATGAAACTGGTGAGAGGTTCTTGTGGACCGGTCACGGTCGGGCTAAGGCCAGACTGAGGTCACAGGGTTGTTGAAGTGAGAGCTGGGAGATGCAAATATCACGGAGGAGAGAGAGAGAGAGAGAGAGAGAGAGAGAGAGAGAGAGGAGAGAGAGAGAGAGAGAGAGAGAGAGAGAGAGAGAGAGAGAGAGACAGAGAGAGAGACAGAGAGAGAGACAGAGAGAGAGCACGGGTCAGCAAGACACAAACACACACATCACCACCACCACGACACACACACGTACACGCGCGTGCACACACACCACACACACGCACACACACACCACACACACACACACACACACACACACACAACACACACACACACACACACAGAGGCACGCACGCACGAACACACACACACACACACACACACACCCCACACACACACACAACACACACACACCAGAGAGAGAGAGAGAGAGAGAGAGAGAGAGAGGGGGGTGTTCATTCACCAATTCTTGGTGCCCTCATGAAAGCGTGAGTAAACCGTCATTTCAAAAGTGTTGAAACATCTGTAATCATGCCGGTGCAATGAGAGAGAGAGAGAGAGAGAGAGAGAGAGAGAGAGAGAGAGAGAGAGAGAGAGATAGAGAGAGGCACACGTACAGACCGACCGACCGACCGACAGTCAGACCGACCGACAGACGGACAGACCGACCGACCGACATACAGGTCAACAGACGGACAGACAGACAGACACAGACAGACAGACAGACAGACAGACGGACTATCCCTCATCTGAAGCAGTGAACTCACTGTCGCCATGGACGGGCCTTCTTCCACAAAATGACGGCCACCGCCACAGCTATGATGATGCAGGCCACCGTCACGCCGCCAATGACGTAGGGCAGCACGTCCGTGACGAACGCCTCACTCGCCTGGCTGTTTTTCGAGTCCGTTACTGTCGGTTCTGTTGATTACAAAACAAAATATGATTAATAGATAGATAGATAAGTACATAAATAAATAAACAAATAAACAAACAAATGAGTAAACATAGAAATGAATAAATGAATAGAATGCAGCAGAAGAAGAAAAGGTTAAATGAGACAGACAGACGGGCACAGTGAGAGAGAGAGAGAGAGAGAGAGAGAGAGAGAGAGAGAGAGAGAGAGAGAGAGAGAGACAGAGACAGACAGACAGACAGACAGACAGACAGACAGAAACCCTGTGCGCGCGCGCGTGTGTGTGTGTATGTAAAACCTGTCACACTGGATTTTTCCGCAGACTTGCCAGGCGCTTTTCCAATATTACTTTGAGTTCTGTAACGCGTGATAACGCAAATTTTAGTGAGAAGGCTAAGGAAGAGAAACAGCAGCAGCAGCAGCGGCAACAACAACAACAACAACAATGAAAGCAACAACAACAACGACAACAACAACAACGACAACAACAACAAGAACAACAACGACAACCGCCTGTGCGAGAATCGAACTGGGAATCCTACATTCTCTGATCACTTAGGCGAGTTCGTCTTTCCCTCGGTCACCACTCCCCAAAACAAACGACCACCGAGCAAACTCACCACCCAACACCGGAAAGGAATCCTATCATCATTGCTCTGAATATTGTTAATGGTTTTTTTTGTTTGTTTCCACTGTGTTGTTGTCCCGGACAAACTCTGGCTATGGGTTAAGTGTGTGGTGTAAGCTCTCATCGGAAGACCACTCTGACACAGCCGTGTGTCGGCTGCTTCATAAGCGAGTCCTCGTCCGTGTTGTTTCAGTTCCTCGATCAACACAACTGGTGTCTGTATCTCTCGGGCCTGGCTGACCTCAAGAGGCGTCCTGAACGGAAACACGGAGAACAAACTCCCTCACTTTGACGTGGGCTGTTGGTGACGCCCGGGGAAGAATTGTGCGTTAAACCCACCGTTAGTTTGCTCCTTGCTTTGTGTGTCTCATT
>CM065734.1:37444852-37464852 GCA_033310375.1 Conus canariensis | reverse complement strand
TGTTGCTATAATGGCGACAAAAGGGTTAAAGAGCCTCGGGCTAACGGGACGTAAACTCCACTATCCTCCATGACAAAGCCCGCACAGCTCTCGTTTCCTGTTGTCCTTTTGCCCCGGTCGACTTCCGGGGCGTGCGTGTATATGTTGAGTCTTTTTGTTTGTGTTGTATGGGCTGGGGGGGGGGGGGGGGGTATGTGCGAGAGAGAGAGAGAGAGAGAGAGAGAGCGCAGGCGCGCATGTAAATGTGTGTGTGTGTGTGTGTGTGTGTGTGTGTGTGTGTGTGTGTGTAAGTGTTAGTCTCTAGCAAACCTGTTTGGGAAAGAAACGCACTGAGCGTGAACAAATTCCTACGAAAACCGTGAAGGACAGCGCTATACAATGCAGACGAGCTCTCCCACGGGCTGGTAGCCCCCGAATGACAACACTATGATATCTGTCGCGACAACACATTGACAGAATACAGTACAACGACAAAACCCCCATCAACCAAAACGGATTGAAAAACCTGACATGGTCGACAGAAATGCAGTACGATCCTTGGGACACTAAACCAGGCGTGTAGATGGGATCATTGTCTTCGCCTCCCGCTAGGTGGCGCTTCAAATGCGGTCATTGAAGGCATTCACGGCTTCCTGTGGGTCTGACTGGCTCTGTGCCTTCTGTACAAGGCTTGGCTGTCTGTGACCACACACCACAAAATTGATACGTCAAGGCCTTGCTTAAGAAGTCGAGTATTTATAGACTGGCGCCATTAGATTGTTTTGAGAATTTCTTCTCATTTTCTTTCGTGTAGCTATCAAGGTACGAGCCAGGTGGTTCCAAGTAGACAGACTAAAATCAAAGGAATGGGACTATCTGGGCGCTTCGAGCCAGCGCAAAGATAGGGTCACGGGAGAGTGCGAAGACCTGATATGTGTGTCAGCTAAGGGGAAGGTCATGCATTTGAAGGTTGTTTGTGATTTCATCGGTGAAGATCCCCCCAAACAAGGAAAATAATTGGTGCGGAGTTGTTCGTTTGATCAATAATCAGTTTAACAATAAATGCTAGCTCAAACTTTTGATAGGCCTTAAAACGCTTACATGGATTATACAGTGTTTTAGCGCAAAATCCTAATCGTGGCGTGTGACCTGCTCACCACACTTCGCTGCTGACAGTGTCAAACTGTCCACTTTGAAGCATACACTGGAGTGTGTGTGTGTGTGTGTGTGTGTGTGTGTGTGTGTGTGTGTGTGTGGCGCGCGCGCGCGCGCGCGTGTGTGTGTGTGTGTGTGTTCGACACAACGGGAAATGTAACAATGCAGCAATCTCAACTTAAACACCACAATACCTCAATCTCAACGTAAAAGGCAGGAATCTCTAAACTGTAACAATACAGCAATCTGAACATGAAATGTAACAGAGCGGTTTGGACGAAGACTAGCGATTGTTATGATCGTGCATCATGCACGGAAACTGAAGCCATTGTTACACATCTCCCCGGGTATGTTCGAACTATGTAACACTTTTTACGTCATTTTTTTGTCGAGTCGCTGGTGGGACTTTTTTTTCTTGTTTTTTTTCTTTTTTTGTTGTTTGTTTTTAACGTTTTCTTGCCCGACGACTACTAAACCCGATGGAATACTAAGGTTGTGTGCATAGTAGACCCGGACCTGCTTTGGCCCGACCGGGAGAAAAAAAACAAAACCCTGCTCTGGTTCATCTCTTTTCCAACTTGCTGGCGACGGCCAAAGCCGTGCATAGCGCACCCGACCCGACCCGTGTGAAGAGAGCCGTGATTTTGCCGGTGGTGCAAACCGTACTTTCCCCGGGCGCCCGGGTGAAGGGACCGAACTTCTCCATGATTTTTTTTTTTTTTTTACACTTGTTATCTTTCTTTCGAACATTGACGACGAGAAACTGATCGCCGCCATGAGGCTAAGACACAGTTTTATCCACAACCCCAGAGAGTTATTGAATAAATGATGTTGTACACTTCTTCACTATAAACTGTTATTATATGCTGACTTGATCAGACGTGTGCTTGTTTGGATGTGGGGTGGTGGTAGTGGTGGTGCATGGAAGTGGGTGTGAGTTTGTACATCTACGTGTAAAAGCATCTGTATGTGTGTGTGTGTGTGTGTGTGTGTGTGTGTGTGTGTGTGTGTGTGTGTGTGTGTGTACAACAAAAATTACAGCATTATCACAGTTAGGTTTGTTAATTGTTATGTATGTCCTACTTTTATGGTTGATTTCGTTATTAATTTCTTAATTTGATCCACTTTCTTATCTAGTTCTGTATCATAGCCAGATTTGCATATATATATATATTTGTTGTGTGTGTGTGTGTGTGTAATTTTACCTCTATTCACGGTTTTAACTGGCCACAATTTAGTAATTCAATGTTAATAATTTTAACTCATCACATGATACATCAAAAAAGCACTCAATTTATCCTTTCGGCGCCTAGAATCAACGTTTACAATTAAACTAATAATAAATGTGTAGAAAATTATCTGGATGATAACAATAGGAAAGCAAATTCTGTGCAACACATCTATCATCTAATGTTTACACACACCCATCTACACACACACACACACACACACGCACGCACACACACACACACACACACACATGCACGCACGCACACACACACACACACACACACACACACGCAATATCCTAACCACAAGATCACCTGGGAAAAGTTTTTCCCCATTTTCCCCCATGCAATAATAAAATTTGGAATACTTGTACACACTCATGCAAGTACCGACAAACACACGTACGTTCATATCAAACTTTTACATGCAGTCATCTCCTTCCCACTCTCTCTATCCCTTCCCTTCTCCCCCATCCTTTCCCACCGTCTAATATCACTTTTAGTGAACAGACGTTAAAGAGACTAACAACAACAACAACAACAACAACAACAACACACACACACACACACACACACACACACACACACACACACACATGATCGGGTGCACAGAACAACGGCGTGTTGTGTGTACAATGTTTTTTTTTCCTTCCTCCTCCACCATCACCACCACCATATCAATGTTTGCTTTCTCGTGAGCGCCATTTTCGCATCGCGTGTCAAAGGAAAGTGTGTGAGGCAGCCGACTCCGTCCGGGTCTACCATGCACGCTTCCAAGGACCCGGACAACCGGCTGCCTTTGACACTATTGACCACTCTATCCTCATTTCCCGCCTACATCACTCTTTTGGGCTTGATGACACAGTCTTGAGTTGGTTTCATTCCTACATCACTGATCGTCAACAAGTAGTTTCTATCAACGGCCTTTCTTCTAATCCCTCTTGTCTGACCTACGGCGTGCCACAAGGATCTGTCTTGGGCCCTCTACTCTTCATTCTCTACTCTTATCCTGTCTCTTCTATCGTCCAAGAACACCTACTTCAGCATCATTCCTTCTCTGATATCAATCAGCTGTATGTCTCTGGGCCTCTCTCTGACCTTCCTCTCATGATCCAAAACACCCAGTCTTGTGTAGCCAACCTTAAGGACTGGATGACCCGAAACAAACTAAAACTAAATGAAGATAAGTCTGAACTGATCCTGATCACCCCACCAAAACTTCAAAACCACCCTTCTGTTCCGACTTCCATCAAACTTGTTGATTCACCTATCACTCTCTCTCATTCTGCCCGCAACCTCGGTGTAACTCTTGATCAAACCCTGTCCTTCCAACAGCATGTCAGCAATGTCTGTCGCACTTGCTTTCTTGAACTCCGCCGAATTGCTTCTATTCGCCATCTTCTCTCAGAAAACACAACAAAAGCTCTTGTCTGCGCATTTGTTCTATCCCGCCTGGATTACTGTAACGCTCTTTTGTCTGGCTCTCCCTCTCATCTCATCAACAAACTTCAAAGAGTTCAGAATCATGCTGCCCGTCTCATCTTCCGCACTTCTAAATATAACCATGTTACCCCATTGCTCCGCTCTCTCCACTGGCTCCCTGTTCAGCTAAGAATATCCTACAAGATTGCCTCTCTCTGCTTCAAATCTATCGAGTCTTCCTGTCCTGAGTATCTCACCCACCTGTTACATCTTTACACCCCATCTCGAGCTTTACGTTCCTCATGTGACACTCGTATCTACAGTATCCCCACTGTTCGCACTAAAACCTTTGGTCAACGTTCCTTTGCCTATCAAGCTCCAACTACCTGGAATCAATTGCCTCGCTCTCTCAGATACTCACCCTCACTGCCCACATTCAAGCGCCTTCTCAAAACTCATCTGTTTCCTAGGTAACTTCGTCTTCCCTGTGACCCGACGTTTGCAATGTGTGATGCGAGTGTCTGCTTTGTGTGCGTTCGTGTCTGTGTGAGTGTGTGTTTGCGTGTATGCATGCTTGTGAGTTTGTGTCCTTGCTTTGGATTTTGATGCCTTTTTCTCATGTATGATTGTTATATATTGTGTGATTTGATGTCTGTTGTGATATTGTAAACGCCTAGGGCATTCAATTGATTAGGCGTCATAAATGTTCAAAATAATAATAATAATGGCGCACGGCCGTGCTTTACACGGCCGGGTCCGGGTCCACGATGCACGTAGGCTATGAGTTAAATGTTTCGGTGTTGGCGGTCATTGAATTAGATTATTTCCGTTTATCTGAACACTTCAGCAGCTTTTGAATGTACAGTTGATAATTCTCTTACGTTTTGACGTCCATCCAAATGTTAAAAGAGTTTCTTCTCTCTGCTGGTGGTGGCCGTTAAGAAGAAACAGTTTTGTGCCCCAAAACAAGCTCCTTCTTTAACACACTCGTTTCCTTTACATGGTGATGGAGGACGCTCCAAGGTGCATAGCATAAGATGAACGGGTCACTGTGAAGCAGGTTCTTTAAAGAGTTGGGGCATCTGCGTGACCTTAAACAAACGTGTGCAGCAGGCTCTATGGAGACCTTGTACACAGATCCCGATTTTCTTTCTTTCTTTCTTTTTTTCTTAGTTTCTAAAAGAGGTGAAATATTTTTCATGGAATCTAAGACTTTGTGGGAGGATGGGGGTGGGTGGTGGGGGGCTGAGGAAAGAGACCCGGTTTTAAACCTCTTTTTTTTACTGTATGGAAAGTTTTTTTTGTTTTTTTTTTTACATGAATGCATAATGCAGAATGGATTTTGACATAGTAACAGCCCTGATATGGCACCACGTCGCTGGTTGCGCTATAAACAATATGAAATGAAAATGAAATCATCCACTTGCATTACAGAAATGTTGCTTCATTTTCCATGCGGAAAAATGAAACAATTTGTTATCTTTTCCGTGGATTACGCTCAGCAGCTGTAACGGCGTTACATTTTCAGTTGGTTGCAAAGGTTGTCTTAAAAAAAAAAATTAATCTTTTTTAGTTGATTTCAATGTGAGGTGACAGCAGGCGGAAATTGAAACAAAATTAGATTGAAAAACACTGTACCGCCAGACCAAATTAATTCGTTCTTTCGTCTAGCGGTACAGTAGTTTTTTTTCTTCTAGCTTTGTTATATTTTCTGTGAGTAACGCTCCCGAAATCGTAACACTGCAGTGGTTGCGCCGGTGAATTTCAAAAACAGTGCAGCAAAACTCGGCAAAGGCAAATGTGTCAAACAAAACCATAACAATCGGTAAAAGTCAAGTCCATAGAATACAACGGTCCGTTTTCCTACTACCAACATCTTGTCAAATTATAAATCACAGGGGTACACAATACTGGTGGCTGATATTTTTTTGTCGGCAATTCGTCGCCTTAACCGGTAAAATACTGGTGATCACCGATATGCACAAACTCTGGCTTGGTATACATTTCGGTCAGACTGCGGTATTGTTACGTTTTGCGTTGTGTCATCCCCTACCAACAATCTCTCCAGCTGCAGGGTGAGGTTTCTATCTACTGGATCGTGCAGCGTAGCCCCCTACAAATTCTTCAAATAAACTTGTGTCTTCTAATACATGATGCTGCATACCCATCACGAAAATATAAAAAAAAAACATTTCTTAGGAGCCCGTACCTATACCGGCTATGTTGTTGATAATCAGAAACACTTGCTGAGACTTCCAGAACCACACACACACACACACGCGCGCGCGCGCGCGCGCGCGCATGCACGAACTCACCACAAACACACACACATACTAGACACAGACATGCATACGCACACTTATACACACGCACACACACACACACGCACACACACACACACACACACACACACACACACACACACGCACGCACACACACACACACACACACACACACACACACACACACACGCACGCACGCCGCGCGCGCGCACGCACACACACACACACACACACACACACACACACACACACACACACACACACACACCACACAGACGAACACAGACCCCCTCACACACAGACACACACACGCGCGCACACCCACAGACGCAGACGCAGACACAGACACACACACACACACACACACACACACACACACACACACACACACACACACACACACACATTTAAGTGATAACTGACTGAACGCAGTCCAGTGCTAAGCGTGCCCTCGGCTGAACTGGAAATCCCAGTACGACACTTAAGCGCTCAACGGTTGTTGTCATCTTGTTACATATTCAAGTGGATTTCTTAAGCGCGCGCACGCGCGCGCATGTGCGTGCGTCCACGTGCGCTGTGCGTGCGTGCGTGCGTGCGTGTGTGTGTGTGTGTGTGTGTGGTGTGTGTGTGTGTGTGTGTGCTTGTGCGCGCGCGTGTGCATGCGTGTGAGTGGCGTGTGTGTGTGTGTGTGTGTGTGTGTGTGTGTGTGTGTGTGTGTGTGTGTGTGTGTGTGTGCGTGCGTGCCTGTGTGTGTGTACGTGTGTGTGTGTGTGTGTGTGTGTGTGTGTGTACGTGTCTGTCTATCTGTCTGTCTGTCTGTCTCTCTCTTTGTGCGCATGAGTTTATGTGTGCGGGCGTATGTGTATGTTTACATGTTTGTGTGGATTTGTGTGGTTTGTGTATGTGTTTACAGTGTGTGCAATCGTGCTTGCATGCGGGGGGGGGGGGGGGGGGATGAACGCGTGCATGCGTGCCGGTATGCATACGTGCGTGCTTACGTACTTGCGTATATATGTTTGTGCGCGCGCGCTCTAGTATGTGTGCGCTTACGTGTGTATGTGTGCTTATGCGTGTGTGTGTGTGCGTGGCGGGGAGGGGGGTTAGAGAGAGAGAGAGAGAGAGAGAGAGAGGAGAGAGAGAGAGAGAGAGAGAGATGACGGATGGTCAGACAGATAGAGACAGACACAGGCAGAGATAGAGAGTATAAAGAGTGTTTGACAGTTGAAGTGTATCCCACCCTTCCTGCTCTCTCATGTGATATTGATATCTGTTTTTGAAGGAGCATTTTATGATCAGACTTTGTGTTCACATGTCAGTCAAAGTGAACTCTCTGTGGGCGCGCGCGCGCGCGCGCGCGCGCGCGCGCGCGTGTGTGTGTGTGTGTGTGTGTGTGTGTGTATGTGTATGCGCGCGCGCGCCTGTGCATGCGTGCATATGTGTGTGTGTGTGTTTGTGTGTGTGTTTTTGTGTGTGTGTGTGTGTGTGTGTGTGTGTGTGTGTGTGTGTGTGTGTGTGTGTGGCGCGCGCGCACGTGCATGTGCGTGCGTGCGTGCATTCGTGCGAGTGTGTGTGTGTGTGTGTGTGTGTGTGTGTGTGTGTGTGTGTGTGTGTGTGTGTGTGTGCTTGTCTTTCCGAATCAAACTGAACTTTTTGGTGATCAGCAAGAAACGAGAGAAAAGAAAGAAAACAACAACAACAACAACAAAAACGGCTTGTAAAATATTAGCTATCAGTCAAACATTGCACCTCTGAACAACATGTTTTACACAACGTGTTGAAGTCTTAAATTGAGAGAAGGGATATCAAGTGGTTAATAATCATTAGGAGACAATGGGCTAGATTTTTTTTTTTTTTAAAGACTACGTTTGCAAAGCCTGGCCAGCAGTGTTAAAACATTCCCATTGGTAGAATTCCACATTGTCGAATTGTATGTAATCTAAGTGAGAGTAGACATGGGCTTGAAAAAAAAAATCGAACACGGGTATTGAAAAGTGTTTGATTTTTGATACCCGAAATACCTTTAGAAAATTCATTTGTGTCAGTGAGTAACATGATGTACCTACGAAAAATTAAGATCAGATCAATGATACCTTAAGTAATGTCATTTCTTCAATTCTTAGTCCAGAAAGAAAGATAGACTTTCTGCTGCAGTATTTCGACGATTTTGCCTGGTAGTTGTACGCATGCATTTGAGAGAGAGAGAGAGAGAGAGAGAGAGAGAAGAGAGAGAGAGAGAGGAGAGAGGAGGGAGGGAGGAGAGAAGCAAAGAGAGAGAGAGAGAGGGGGGAAGGAGGGAGGGAGGAAGAGAGAGACAGACAGAGAGAGAAAGAGAGAGAGAGAAGGGAAGAGAAAAGAGGGGGGAGGAGGGAGGAAGAGAGAGAGGAGAGAGAGAGAGAGAGAGAGAGAGAGAGAGAGAAGAAGACAGACAGACAGACAGACAGATAGGCAGACAGAGAGAGAGAGAGAGAGAGAGAGAGAGAGAGAGAGAAAGGAGGGACATACATACAAACATACAGACAGACAAACAGGCAGACAGATAGACAGACAGACAGAGTTTCTGTGTTGAGATACATGAATGCACTCTGTTTTCTATAACAAAATAAATTTCTTGTCGTGATTCTGTCCTAAAACTCAGTGACATTATCGAATTGAAGTAGTAATAAAAACATATGAAGAAAGTAAGTGCTCACTTTTTTGATGCCTCAAAACTGCTGCAAGCTTTCAGTCTTGTGTTTAAAGGCTTGCACTGATCTAAGAAGAAGAAGAAGAAGAAAATGAAGAAAAGGAGAAAGAAATTTTTTTTTTTTAAAAGGCAAAGAAGACTGTTTACTACATAACTGTACTCAGAACCGGAATCCACACACGTGCAAAGTAAAACGTCTATACGATCAGGTACACAGACAACATTCCATACGATCCTACTGTTTCTTCACATGTGTTCCCCACACAGTTTTTTTTTTTTTTTAAAAGGCAAAGAAGACTGTTTACTACATAACTGTACTCAGAACCGGAATCCACACACGTGCAAAGTAAAACGAAGAAGAAACAGTAGGATCAAACAGACAGAAAGGCTTCTCGACAGAAATGCAGTCAATAGAGTACTTGAAAATCAGGTCATTGGCGACATACAAGGAATTCTGCGATTCTGAACATCGGTGACAATACCAAAACTTCTGAATTTCACTGGTGATCGTCGGCTTCCAGAACTGAAAGCCCTAAGAAACTGAGAAAATGGCTGAAAATGGAATTATACCCACACTACATTCTTAGATTCTCAACTTCTCAGTAAATGCCTAATATGAAAGTCAGACACGACAGAACACACACACACACACACACACACACACACACACACACACACACACACACACACACACACACACGTCAATAAAATCTCTAAGGGGAAAATCGGTCATCAATTCAGGGGTTCTAAAATCAATCAAATGTGTTGGTACCCTAGAAACCCCAGAAAAATTCTGTGGCGCGCATGCAATCCTCAGTGAATTTATCATTCATGGAATCTGAGTACTAGTCTTTGTTAATTAAAAAAAAAAAAAAGAAAAAAAAAAAGAAAGAAAGAAAAAGGAAAAAAAAAACGAAAAAAAAAAAAATTCTCACTCACCGAGTTTGTAGCGATTGGAGCCTGAAACGATTTGGTGGTGACCGCGGCACAGAGAACAGGAACACTGTCACTGACAACGGGGTAACACCCTTCACGACCTGTGAGGCTCGGAACACGAACACTGTCACTGACAACGGGGTAACACCCTTCACGACCTGTGAGGCTCGGAACACGAACACTCACTGACAACGGGGTAACATCTTTCACGACCCGTGAGACTCGGAACACGGCAGATGGAGAAGAAGCAGCGCAGACGACATCACCGACTGAGGTTGAGTCAGCCAGTGTCGTGGGCACTCATCATTGTCAACCCTGTCTCTCTCTGTTCGGTGTCAGTGGCTGGCTCTCAGCAGCCAAAATAACTGGAAAGTCAACAGACACAGCATCAAAGTCCAGGCCCCAGTGAGGCGGATGTGAATCGCCGCTGCGGATAGAATGCTGACGCATTGTTCTGTCATCGTTTTCTTCGTAGTAGTAATAGTAATGGTACTGGTTGAGCATGATTGTGAAGACAGTGTAGCGTGCTTCTATTAGTCTACATGATGACTTTTTACGGTCACGCGCGCATTGTGTGTGTGTGTGTGTGTGTGTGTGTGTGTGTGTGTGTGTGTGTGTGTGTGTGTGTGTGTGGTGTGTGCCTCTCGCTGTGTGTGTGTGTGTGTGTGTGTGTGTGTGTGTGTGTGTGCGTGCGTGCGTGTGTGTGTGTGTGTGTGTGTGTGTGTGTGTGTGTGTGTGTGTGTGTGTGAGGCAGTCTGTGTGTCTGTGTGCACGTGGCAAATAACCAGTGAAGCAAGCAAGTGTATCAAGCATGAACGCAGAAAATTAAACAGCCTCATCCGTTTCCACGAAGTACTGACATAAGGCCTATACGTCATAAAACTGCATCTGTGATTAATTCCGCCGATGAACATGGGGAACTCCGAAATGGCGGCATCGGATGAAACGAGTGACGTCAAAGTGAGCTGGCACTTACGTTTGGATCAAGTCTTCGCTGAAACGCATTCATGACAAAGGGCAGATAAATCCAGTAGAAGGGAACTGAGAGCGGTTAACCTTGCTCTGGCTCGATTGGGGTCATCCTTGAGGAAAACTGCAAGTAAGCTGCGTATATCCCTCTTCTCTGTCCAAATCACCTCCCTCGCCTCAGCCCCATTCCTTACCTTATGAGAGAGAGAGAGAGAGAGAGAGAGAGAGAGAGAGAGAGAGAGAGAGAGGAGAGAGAGAGAGAGAGAGCATGTGTGTGTGTGTGTGTGTGTGTGTGTGTGTGTGTGTGTGTGTGTGTGTGTGCATTGTTGTTATCTCAAAGTTACCATTTGCTCAGCAATTATACGCACTACCACAACCAAAGTTGGCCAGATCGAAATGATAGCGCTAAAACCTCTTCATCCATCTTTCGCATGACGATATAATCGAGTCGTAAAGGCCTTAAAGACTTCTTCTTTTTGGCAATGCTTTCAATGCAACAAAGTAGGCACTTCATTTCAAAATTTGGTCAATTACATTCATTGTCTAATACACCCTTATAAAATATTATTGAATGATGATTTATGCAAATGTTGCATCCTATGTACTGACTCTCATTCTACCAAAACACGACCATTTCATGGGACTTCTTCCAAGCAGATGCGTAGGCAACCTTACTTCTTCCCATAATAGCCTAACACTGAGAAAAAAACAAACTGTCATTCCATACATTTAACTTACGCCGAGAAACCCGATTAAATCAGAAATGACCATATTGATGACATAAGCATCATGTATATGACATCAAAGTGAGCGGACGATGAATAAAACCCGTACGTGACCAAAGGCAAATCAGTTAACGGAACGGAAACAACTTGAGAACAGCTGACGCCGACCTAAATTGAAATTATGTCATCTCCGAGGGAAGCAGACGATTGTCTGAAATCTGCAAGGGAGGTAAACTGTGTTAGAGTTCGCTTTCAGTCCAGTGACCTCCCTGTTTTCATGCGACAGATGTCACTGGTGGGTGCGCCCCAAAACAATTGTGCTTCATCAGTCAGCTTAACAGTTTAACCGGAGAGAGAAAACGCCAAAAACAAAAACAAACAAACAAACAAAAAACAAACAAACAAAAAAAAAACATGGGTGTAAAATGGAGCGCCTCTGATACGCACTGCCGATTTTGCAATCAGTATCTTGGCGTGCCCTTCGGATCAACTATTTGACTTTCTATATATATGTTTGCTTGACCCATAAACTAAGAACAGGTAACTTTACTTGCAATGGAAAGACGTGCATTATCTTCCCCTGATTTTTGTGTCTGGAACAGGTCTATTTCGCCCCATCAGTCAGCGTAACGGTTCGATCAGAGAGAGAGAGAGAAATACCACAACATGGGAGTGAAACAGTAAACCTGTAACAGGCCTACATACATTGGGTTACAGACAGTTTGACTTCACTCGTTATTGTCATCATCAATCGATTCAAATCTACATGTCTTGGGTTTGAATTGACGTTAATCAATCAAAAGGCGAACGCACAAACTGTATAATAGTCTGACCAATAAACTGTAGAAATGTAACTCGATCTGCAATGGAAAGATAGACGTTATTTTTGCTGATATTGTTTTTTAGTAACAGGTTCGTTGAACGTAAGCTATTAATATCACTTATTTCCGGTGTCCACTCCCATTCCTCTCCGTCTCCCACTTTCTAAATTAACCCATCGTCGTATTTAATACATTTACATAGCAAGATCGATAAGGATATTTTCATATCTTTGTTACTTTAAAAGGACTAGAGTAAAGAATAATTCTATGGCCTTAAGAGTATTAGTTTGAGGTAATGGAAAATACAGCAGCAAAATAAAGAACTGATTTTAATTTGTGAATCCGAATGCATAAGCAGCATTTCAGTTACCTCTCTGTCTCCACGGTTAAACAGTTAACTATTTATAGAAAGTATTCAAGAAGCGAAATATGTATACAACATTAAAAAATACCAATATCAGTTTGCAATATGACTTATATGTACATCCCCACTCGAAGAGGCTATGGTCTTTATGAATAGAACATTTGAGTCTGTGTGTGTGTGTGTGTGTGTGTGTGTGTGTGTCTCTCTCTCTCTCTCTCTCTCTCTCTCTCTCTCTCTGTGTGTTCTTTGATGTCCAGCTCTTAAACTCATTCGTGACATTTTCATTTGTCCAACATACGACACATAACCTTACTTTTTCAAATTGTGCTTGTTCATGTCTTCATTCTCCACTAATGTTGTTCACAACTTTTCCATATTTATATATAAGGCATTTAAACTGAGAAACAGCTATATCATGAAAAGAACAATACGGTACATTCTGATCCAGCTTTTTTTTCCATTTCCGTTCTTGTGATATTGTATTCATGTACCACTTCCTAAAGGGCCAAGCCTACTATATATTATGAATAAAACATCTGGATATGTGTGTGTGTATGTGTGTGTGTGTGTGTGTGTGTGTGAATTTTTGCCTAGTCATCAGAAAACAAAAACAAAAAAGAAACAAACAAACAAAAGGAAACAAGAAACCAACAACAAAAACTAAGACACAAAACAGAGCACTGAAGGAAAATAAAACTCCAAAACGCTAGCCGAAAGCGTAAATTTCTAGCATAGAAAATGTCCATTAGCATGTCAGGGATACTTCTCTTTATTCTGACAGAACCCTGACGGGGCCACCCGCACACCTTAGACATTCTTACGTTACCTTTCAGATGGCAAAAGTAAGAACGAAACCAGAGATCCGTGGGCAAACGGTAAAGTTCAGTCTCCTCTTTTCCATTCTCACAAACACTCTCTTCTCCTCACTGTCGGCTGTATTATGACTATGTTAGCGGTTGCTGTGCACAAGGGGCAGACAACCGGAAGAGAAGAGCGGTCATGACAGGAAGAGAGAAGAGGGAAGGAATGATCACTGTAAATTGTGCCGGAAAGAAACACTTCGTAGCGTCATCACAGGGACACACGTGCTGCATGGGTTAATAACAAGGACGTCCTTATTCGTCGGTTGCTTAACTGTAAGCACTGTGTCATTGAGTCCTTTGCCGTTATTATTCCATTGGTGAGTTGACACTTTTTGTATGTGGCTAGCCGCCGTACAGTTGGATGAATATTTCGAGTTTTTGACGTTTGTTGACGTCCTTACAAGTCTAATGTGAGTTACGTGTGCAAGGCTGTCACAAAGCTGTCGATTTCATAAGTGTGAACATGCTGTAAACATCAGCAGTTTCCCCTCGTCGTCACTCCCCTTCATCAACATGAACATTCTGCTAGTGCACCACAAGGCTGAATAAGAAATGTCCCAATGTCATTGAGTGGCTCCACAAAACTCATAAGATCAGCATGGAGGAACTCGAAGACCGACGACCAATGGATGATAGTTAATGGAATACACATTCCCAAAGAGCAAACTCCGAGTGACATCAATCAGTTTTGACCAATGTAACTTCTTAAACTAGAGGGGAAAATCCCCTTCTCTTTCATGGCAGCCAGGCTCTACTAAATATAACGCAGAAAATGATTGCACGATGAGTTCTTGGATGTGTCAGTCCAGAAAAGGAGGCATCCCCGGAGTGTCTGGCCGTATAGATCATGCCACTATGATTTGGGAAGCAGTCGAGAGAGCTAAGGTAGAGAAAAGAGGATCTCGAAGTGGCGTGGCTCGACACTGCAAGTGTATCTGGGTCAGCTCCACACGAGATGATTCAACTGGCTCTCAAGATGTATCATGTCCCCCCCCAAAAAAAAAAAACATGCCGAAGACGTACTTCCATAGCTCCTCAATGAGGTTCTCCACAAAGAAATACACAAAACAAACTGAAGAAGTACTACTATAGCTTCTCAGTGAGGTTCTCCACAAACGAATAAACAACAGACTGGATCAATCTGGAAGTTAGCATTGCAAAGGGCTGCTCAATTTTCCCAATGTTGTTCGTGCTGCCAATGGATGTCATCTTGAAAGGAGCCATAAGCTGCACAGATTCAGCAGACCTCAGGCACAAATACCAAAATGCTCCCTCTGAAAGCCTCCATGGACAACACAAAAAACCTCTCCACTAAGGAAGACGAAACACACAAACTTGTGAAGCAGTTAGACAAATTAGCTGTTTCATGGACGAGTTCCAAACCAAAGAAATCACGAACTCGCTCTACGCGGAAAGCAGAAGCGGCTGAAACAGGTATGTTCACTGTAGCTAACAAGCCATTCCAACTATGGTAGAAGAACTAATAAAGAATCTCGAAAAGTGGTTGAATGACTCCTTGAAAGACACAAAGAGTGGAAGGGAATCCAAACAAATGGCGGAAGGTCTGCAAATAATAGACCAGTGTATCCTCCCTGGCATATAAAAGGCCTGGTGTCTGCATTTCATGCTGATCCTGACGCTCCTCTGGCCTGACATACGGCATCAGCACAAGCACAGTGATATCAATCGTGACTAAAAATCAGCAAGCGTATCAGCAAATGGTCGGTGCCCCACCCGGTGTCACTGATAGTGCGCTCTACTGCCGCAAGGTAGAGCTGAGCTTCTCCTGAAATCCATCCTCAAGGAGTACAGAGAACAGAAAAAGGTTGCTTCCTGTGCTTTAGAGCTTGGGAAAACGAGGCTGCGAGATCAACCCAGCCTAAGTTAAAGACTGGCAGAAAGTAGAAAGTTCAGGGAGCAGTAGGCGCAACACTAGAAGATCAGGACCAGTTGAAGAAAGAAGAATATGTCAAGAGAATTCAGAAGGCAGTCCATCAGGGGCGTGGACTACATGGGAAATCACATTTCAAAGAAGTCTCACTGGGATGCAATGTGACATGTGGCACCCCTTAGGATCAACTTCATCCTGAGATTTGTGTATGACCTCCAATCTTCCAATTCAAACCTAGTCAAATGAGGGCAGACAGATCACTCTTCGTGTCCGCTCCGTCACGGCAAACAAACGCCAGAACAAATCCTAAGTTCTTGCAAAGCAGCACTAACCCAGGGAACGTACATGTGAAAGGAAAACAAAGTGCTTCATGAAATCGCAGGTGCGGTTGACACTTTCAAAGAAAACACTGCACCACCAGAAGCTCCAGCAACAATACTCTACATGGCAGAGGCCACAAATCACGGGCTGGACCAGCTGTGACATCAAGAGCATGAAAGCGGAATTGACTGGCAGGAGTGGATGCCTAGGAGTGGACAGCACACCTTCCAGAATGGGAACACCATCCAGAGATCACCAGGTAGAGTGGCAGGAGGCCGGATATTGCACTCCACTCAGGTTCAACAAAGAAATCATTTTGACTGAACTTAGCTGTGGCACATAGCAGAACGGAGCGATAGCAAGCAGCTTGAGTGAATTCAGGTTCTATGCCAGTCTTCGCTATAGAGGATGGAGCAAGAGGGATTGAAGATTCATTAATCAATAATTAAACGAAAAAGCTGTCGATTTCAGGTAAGCAGAGGACCAGAACCCTGAAGGCAATGGCAGAGGCAGCCGAAAAGAGTTCCAGCTGGACGTGGTCAAAGAGGAACAATGATGAAGTTCATTACATTCCGAAGAACAGGCGTCCGACGGAGATATGGGTGAGACTTTCGTCTAAAAACAACAACAACAACAACAAAAATGGCGTGGTCTTGAGACGCCCATCCACCCAGAACGTTCAGTTTCGAATCTCGACAGTGCCCGGAAAAAATGTTGACGAAGGAAAGGCATCGAGGAAATTATGATGTGGATGAGACCGGCCCCCTTCCAGTGGTAAGATGTTCGAGGCCAAAACGCTTTTGTGAGATGATTTGTTCTCTGAAGACCTTCTGCTGTCAAGCTCTCCCTGTTTCTTCTTACGTATGAGTTTCTCTTGATGTGACTCCCCCTTATCAATACGAAAACCTGCCGGTGTATCACTAGGCTCTTTGCTTCAACCCTTTTTGAGAGTTATGGGCCGTACGCCAAAGCAGCTATGTTGATCATCACTTGTTTGCACTCAACCGTACCAGAAAATGTGTGACTTGTGACTTGATTTATACATTTTCAATTCAGCTGGATATCAAAATCTGGATGAGTAACATCAATTTTAAACATTTTTCTAATTCTCTGTTCATTTTAGGGTTATTTTCCTGCGCTGTTTCATCATCAATCAAAGCAGTGGAAATTACTGTGACATCACATTGATAAATAAGACCAGAAATGAAGCTGTATGACTTCACGCAAACACACTCTTTTTATTTGAACTTTATTTGAAATATTCGGTTGAAACAAAGATTACTCTCTGCAAACTGAAATGGACTGGTCAGTCGGGAGATTTCTCTTGATCTATGATGTAGCAAAAACACACTGTAATTCACGATTGCTTTGGACTATGTTGGTTTTCGTTTACAACGAACAATAAGCTGAACCAAATAAAGTTTTAAAAATCCTAACCAGCCAACCAACTACACACACACACACACACACACACACACACACGCGCGCGCGCGCGCGCGCGCGCGCGCGCGCACACACACACACACACATGCCACGCACACACACGCACGCATGCGCGCACGCACGCACGCACACACACACACACACACACACACACACACACACACACACACACACACACACACACACACACACAAAGGAAGAAACTTAATACAACACTCCGGCACTGGCATGATCTTCAACGCTTCTCGGTGCCGAAAATGCCTACACTCTCCCTTAATGGCGACTGAACACGCTATTTCAACGGACGTAAATGTCAATATGTGATACATTTGCTATGTACTTCAGGCAGTCTGCAACTGCTCACACATCGGTTTTTGTTTTTGTTTTGTTTTGTTTTGTTTTGTTTTGTTTTGTTTTGCGTTTTTCCCCCCTTTTCCTACTTTTTCATGATGTTGACAATACTCTGAACTAAATGTCTCTCTCTCTCTCTCTCTCTCTCTCTCTCTCTCTCTCTCTCTCTCTCTCTCTCTCTCTCTCTCCCACCCCCACCCTCGTCATCACCATCAGCATTCTCTCTGTTCCCCACTGCCTTTTAAAATCATTATTTTCTTATGAGTAAGAATTTTGAGTATGAATACATGCATGAGTCTTTGAACATGATTGCCTCATGAATCACTGCTGTCAATCTTCCTTTGGCTACGTTGACAATACTGTATTATCCTTCTAATATTCTCACTCTGCTTGTGTGTGTGTGTGTGTGTGTGTGTGTGTGTGTGTGTGTGTGTGTGTGTGTGTGTGTGTGTGTGTGAGTGTGTAAAAGAAATGAAATGTTTGAACATATTCAAGAATTCCTTGACAATATTCGAAATCACATATAGTAAAATGCGTTTATTTTCTTCTGGATAGAAAATGTTTTGTGTGTGTGTGTGTGTGTGTGTGTGTGTGTGTGTGTGTGTGTGTGTGTGTGGTGTGTGTGGTTACCTCCACACAAAAAAAATGCATTTGAAGGCAGAAAAGCAGTCACAATTTGCGTTAATGACACTCTGATATAGTCAAACAAACAAATTAAGTTTCTCGATGTAATCTTTCAACACAAACTTTTTTTTTAATAGAATAAACATATTGATCAATTTGTTGAAAATGCTGAAAAAAGAATTGCAGAATAGCTCGTGCTTCCTAGCATTCCGTTGATAAACTAGGCTTCTTACCTTGTCCATGTTGCATCTGGTCTGGTTCGTTCAATTTTGTCGTCTGGCTGAGAAGTCTTTCTACCGCGTCAGAGACAGATTTGCATGAGCTGACAAAAATCGACTGGTTAGTCTTTAAAATTGCATAAGGACTTCCCGATGGGCTTCAGTTGACTTGACTTACAAGGAGGCTGGTGTGTTTCAGTTAAATGAACACAAATGAACCAGCGTCTGTGATTGTACACTGCATAGCTGTCAACCTGTACGGTTTTCCCGTATTGCTGTACGGGAAACCTACGATTTCGGGTCTGTACGGCCGTACACAAGTTTCAATACGGGTACAACTGATTTATATGGGCAAATCTTAAATCGCTGAGGCAAATTGCGAGGTGAACAAATTTTCATAGCCGACGACACGGATTCTTGGCACTGAAACGTTAACGAACATTTTCCTGTGCGCAATGAAGACAGAGAAGAAGAAGAAGACCCCGGTGTTATTTCACTTGAAGTTCTGCCAGTTCTACTTTCTGATAACTTCGCCGATTTTGTGAAAGGGAAATTAGTATGATTGGGAATAGAAACTTTGGGGATCACAGTAACTAATGATGTACTCCTGACTTCAATGGACTAATGATGTTGGTAGGAGTGGAAAGTACATGGAACAAATTAGTTTGTGACTTTGATGGACTCATGATGTTGGTAAAGTGGAAGAGTGTGTAAACAATGGGTTTATAAACAGTTTTAATTCTGCATCATTGTCAGTGTTTCACTATAGGGTGTGTGATTTGATCTACAAACTGTCTCAAGTGATGCATTCTGCTGGAATGAAAGAGGAGATTCTGTTGGATGGGTAAGTGTTATTGTTATTCATAAACTGTCTTAAACTGCCATTTGTTTCAAGAAGTTCTGCCTGATACTGAGTATTACATTGTATTCACAGCAATTTCCTTCTTTTTTTTTTTTTTGTTGCGTTTTCCGTAATGTGTAAAGTTTTTGGGCTCGGAATAAGGGAAAAAGTACTTTTCAATATGGGAAGTTGTAAAATGAGGAAAATTGGGTTGACACCTATGGTACAGTGAGAGCAAGAACCATCCCAAATTCAGTCATGACCGAACTGGATGAAAGTGACTACGTTTCTAGGCAGATTCGTTAACAAAGCGGCTGATTTTGTTTCACCGTTGTTTCAGACCTGAAACTTGTCTCTTGACGGCATTGCCACACTTCCAGATTGTTCACATCCCATCATGGCTGGCAGACTAGGCTGAAATGATTCGCTCTTACGAGAATCACAGTAAAATCGTATTGAAAACAGGTTAAAGATATCAAAGCCAATGGCCATAGGGGCAGTGAACTTTCAGAGTTTCACACGGTGTCTAGAGCATGACGTAATGGAAGGCGGAGCCCATCCGTTTCCTTCCGCCGCCTTCAACCTTCCGTGAAATGAATCAAGTACCCATGTACTGCTCAGTGGACAAAGGCGGTTATCAACTCGAAGAGAAATCCGATACCGCTTGCGGTACGAACTCATGACCATGAGTTTCACAGGGAAACGTTCTGACCATTTAGCCACGGCCTCTTCAGTTACTCTCTTGCCAACGACCTGACAGATACTAAATAAAACTACGGCTCTACTCTCGTTTCAAACTAGAGTGACTGAGGGCGGAGAATGAAGCAAAATGTAGAAAGAGAGGGGGTTAGTTACCGCCAAGGACATTGACAAACAAAGCACA
>CM065734.1:37434852-37439852 GCA_033310375.1 Conus canariensis | reverse complement strand
TTCCAGGCTGGGATGGTTGATGGGAAGAAGCTGTACTTGTATGGGTCAGAGGAAGTGCCGAGATGAGCAAATTTGTGGTTGTGGTTTGATCTGGTTTTGGTAGATCCTTTCTTGAGGAATTTGTCAGGGGGTATGTCCACAGCGCCATTGACGATCTTGTACATGAAGGTTAGCCTCTGCCTGTTTCTTCGTGCTTCAGGGGGTTCTCATTTCAGATCTTGCAGCATGGCTGTTATGCTGCTAGTCCAATCATATTTGTTGCATACATATCGGGCTGCTTTTCTTTGCACCATTTCGATCTTTTCCTTCTGGCCTGCTTTGTACGGACTCCACACTGATGAGCAATACTCCAGGTGAGGGCGTACCAGTGTTAGGTAAGCATTAATTTTGGTGGCTTTATTGGAGATCTTCAGGTTTCTTTTCAGGAAGCCTACCATGCTGTTGGCCTTCTTAATCATTATAATTAGTAAGCTGAGTAACTGATTAACAACAACTTTATCGGTCTTTTAGATAGAATGCTAGTAGTGGAGAAAACGATACAATAGTTTTATCTGCTGTCAATTCCATTTCAATCCTAATAAATCAAAATAAAATCACATCTGATTCTGTGGAAGCCAGCAATATTTGTCTAGGAAAACCATGCCCAAAACAAGAGTTTCCCACTTAGCTGATTGATTTAACACACACAAGGCTAAGGAGATAAATTGGCTCTGTCTGGGCACAAACCAGTGTATACAAATGTCAGTGATGCATCTCAGGGTAAAAATCACGGTGTTTAGTTTTATGTCTTTTCATTTAAAAAGCGATATAAACAAGTTAAAGAGAACAGGGTGGGGAGTGGGGGTTGGGGGGGGGGGGGGGGGGGGGGGGGAGGGGGGGGGTCAGGATGGAGACAGGGAAGGAGGTAGGTGGAGGGATGGTTGCAACACTAATGGAAAAGAGAGGAGGAAGGTTATAGGCATGGTGTATGTGTGTGTGTGTGTGAGAGGGAGAGAGAGAAAGAGAGAGAGAGAGAGAGAGAGTGTGTGTGTGTGTGTGTGTGTGTGTGTGTGTTATTTATTTGTGGGATATTTTAAAAAATCTGGCCTGCTTCATGATTTGATAGCGATTGCTCCCTGTCGGCCGCGGTTTGTGGCTGTGAAAGCAACGAGTCTGGGTGTGGTTGTGTGGAGGAGAGAAGCAGGAATGAGCAGAACAGAAATGCCCCACTGAAGGGGCAAGGAAAATAAGACATCAACAACAAAAACAACAGCAAAATTCAAATGCTTTAGACAAAAGACTGCTTTGAAGAGAACAACAGCTGCTTGGTACAAAGCTGTTTTTCTGAGTACTGCCTTCAGGTGTACAAACAATACAGAAAGAAGCAAACCACTGTATATTGACTGGTAGTGTGTAACATGGCTATGACAGCAGCATTGTCGCCTCTATATTCTCAGAGTAGTTCTCATTTTGTTTCTCCTTTCATGCTTTTCTTTTTCCATCTGATTTTTTTATGCCATCTTAATGGTATGTACATCCACACCAGTGACTCTGGTTTCACACACACAGCCACAGCCAGGCTAATCCTTGTGCAGGTTCTTCGTCAGCCGTCCACAGGGTATTGCGAATATCAGGTTGTCGTGAGGCAACGCGCCGGAGTATTCACAGCAATGCTGTTGAGTCACTGGTGGTGTTCAGTGATGTCTGTCCTGATCCAATATGTACAGGAGACACACACACACACTCACACACGTATACACACACGCACACACACACGCATGCACACACGCACGCACACATAGATAGACACACACACACACACACACACACGTCAGACACACATATACACACATATGCACACACACATACACACACACGTACACACACACACCCACACACACCCACACACACACACACACTTATTCTCTCTCTCTCTCTTTCTCATTCACAAACACACACACACATACACAAACACAAATGGACAGACATGCACAGGGGCACACATGCACGCACACATGTGCGCGGGCACACGCGCGCGCGCACACACACACACACACACACACACATGTATACACACACACACACACACACACACACACACACACACACACACACACACACACACATGTATTGTCAATGACTTTATGTTCACTGTCATTACCACTGCTGTGCTGTGCTACTACTGCTACTATTTCTGCTCTTGCTAGTGCTGTTACTAATATTACTCATGAATATAAATACTAGTATTTGTTCCACTATTGTAATTTGTAAAGCTGTGGCCCTCTGCTTAAATTTCTTTATCTCACTATTACCACAATCAGTCTGATAACAACTACTTGTATTGTTGTTACTGTGGCTGATTTGAGAAATGACAAAAAAAAAAAGGAGAACCCCCCCCCCCCCACCCCCACCCTCAAAGTATTACACTCTTATGTCTTGCTTTTGCTTTTCTTAATTACATCACAATGTTCAACATAAACATTTCATTTTATCCTGAGATTTCTTATTACGGAGATGCATTCAGTACTTTGCTGTGTTATTCTGAATACTACCGATTTGTTATCATAAATACAACCAAATCTTCTGGCCTGTGTCTGTTGTAACTTCATTATTATCCTGTAATGATTGTCAAGTTCTTAGGAACATTATTGCAGAATGTCTGTATTCTAAAATGACATGTTTTTAGGGAAGAAAGGAGAACATACTCAGAGATTGAAGCCCTGATGACAGATTCTGCGTGCAGATTCCACAGTGACCATGTTGTGGGCTGTTGATCGCTGGCTCCACAGAACTCCACATGGTGACCAGATGGCCATGCTGGTTTTCTTCTTCGGAGGTCTGTTTCTGCTCTGGTATGAGCTGAGCTACATCGCTGCCTTCAACCACAAGGACTGGTCAGGGGGGTACCTCATTCACATCTTCATCATCCTGTTCCTGGCTGTCAACATCTACGGGAACTGGTCCTTGGTGTTCTTGAAGGAATCCACGTGGACGGGCAGGATGACGCACTGGGGGTCTGGGTGGGAGTTATGCCTTGACTGTGCTGTCTGCCGTCCCCCTCGATCCCACCACTGTGTGCTGTGCCAGGCGTGTGTGCTGAGACACGACCACCACTGCTGGTTCGCCGGGGCCTGCATAGGCCTCGCCAATCAACGACACTTCTTCGCCATGTCCTTGCATATGCTGCTGGCAGGGGTGTACTGCAACCTCTACAACTGGCGCTTCCTGCGGTCCATCCTGAAAGAGGTGAACCTGACCACCCTCCTCTCCTTGCTCGTCCCGCACTTTACAGTCCTGATGGGGCAGGAGGGCTGGTTCACCTTTTGGTTCAACAGCGTGACGACCGTCGGGTTGGCCTTGGTGGCCGTCTTCGCCTGGCTGTTCTATCGCCAGGCGATGCAGCTGATTCATGGCCAGACCAGGTTTGAGAGACAGAAAGGAGTGAGGGACTATGACCGGGGGTGGAGAGGGAACGTGGAGGAAGTGCTGGGTCAGCGTGGGCTGTGGGTGCTGCTCTGGCCGTGGCTGCCCTCCCCTGTGCTGCCCCAAGGCCACGCATCTTCTCAGCAGTGTTGGAAGCTCCACTAATTTGATTCAGTTCTGATCTCTGTTATTCATGGTTTCATGCCTGTAGCATGCCAGCTTATGACTTTTGAAAAAAGAGGAATGTGAAGGCACAATTTCTTTTTTTTGCCAGGTACTGCCATGGAGCTGTTTTGCTTGATTGAGTTTAGCATTAAAATTATTTTGTGTGATATACAACAATATTTTGAAATTTGGCAGTCATCAGGATTGATGAAACCAATCTAAAGTGTGTTTTACTTTTTAATTCATGTGAACGCTGACTGATATGGAGATGACCCTCTAAATCAGATGGCAGTAACTGAAGATGTGTCTAAAGTAACCCATGTATTCTGTGATATTGAATCTTATTGGTATAGACTTTGTATACATAAAAAAACCCCATGTATTCTGTGATACTGGATCTTATTTGTATCTATAGATTTTTTATGCATTGATCAAAGATAAGTCTCAGGTCATACATCTCATTTCTCAGTTTCTCTATCACAGATCTTACTTTTGTTGTCTTTTATATATTTTCATGCGAGACAGCTGGAATGAATTTACATGTAATAGTTTCTTGGTAGCATGACTAATCAACAACATGTAATGGACAAACTTGGCTCAAATACTGTGTGTACCTCTGTGATATATTTTTTTTCTTGCTTTTCTCTGCTATTCATGTATTGTTTGCATATGAGTTTCCATCAAATAACTTTCCGCTGCAGTATAGACGTAGCAATAGTATCCACCTAGGGATCAGGCAGAACACATGGCATTATGATTATTTCTTTCATTTTGATTCTGACTGAATGCAAATATTTTGCTGGTTTCTACTAATTCTAGTTCAAAGGATGGAATTTGTGATACAAACTTATCTTACACACCATGTTTTGATATTTTCTGGGCTCTGTGGTAAAATATTGCTGTCATGTAGAATTTTGAGTAATCTTTAACGAATATATTAATTCGTGTGTGTGTGCGTGTGTGTGTGTGTGTGTGTGTGTGTGTGTGTGTGTGTGTGTGTGTGTGCGCGTGCGCATGTGTGTGTGTGTTTGTGTGTGTGTGTGTGTGTGCGCGCGTGCATGCACATGCATGACTGTGTGTGTGTGTGTGTGTGTGTGTGTGTGTGTGTGTGTGTGTGTGTGTGTGTGTGTGCATGCATGCCAGTGTACTGTATGTGTCTATGTCAGGGAGCAGTGGTTTAGATTTGCTGATCAATTTAAATAATGATTTTAATGTTGAATGTTCCTTCTTTGAAATGGCATGCTGCTGTATCACAAGTTTAGATCATTTTTTTAATGTGATATTTACCTTATGGAATACATGTAACTGTGTGCAGGACATGTATTTCTTACTTACAACATTTCTTATTACTATAGAAGTTTTGCCTAACCATAAAGTTTTCTCCTAATACACAACTAACAAAGAAATTATCTTAAAACTGAATTTATCAAACT
>CM065734.1:37431711-37434752 GCA_033310375.1 Conus canariensis | reverse complement strand
AAGTAGACTGTTCTTTCTGTGAAAAACAAAAATTACCCCAAAAAAATCAACCCGTTTTTCCAAAGGTCGCTCCACTACTGAACATTTAGTCAAACTTGGGACACAAATTAAACGCAGTTTGGCAGACGGAAAAATATTCTAGCAAACCTTTTTTGATGTGAAAAAAGCTTACGATAAAGTAGGGCATTCCCGATTACTCCAAAACTTCAAAACTCAATATAAATAGTAAATTTAATTATACAAAATTTTTTATCACAACGTTTCATACAGGTAAGATTTGGGGAAGCAATATTCAAAGCCCAGGAACTTCAGAGGGGTTTTCCCACAAGGCTCGGTTATTTACCTATTTTATTCAATATACTTATAGCAGATCTTCCAAAATAATCTATCAAAAGATACAGTTTTTAGCCCAGTATGCAGTGATATATGCATGTGGATGAAGGTGACAATGAAGCGTAAAACTCAAATTGAGCACTTAACTTACCAAAAAAGTGTACCAACGCGAACTAAAAAAAATTGATTATTTATGAAGGAAAATGGACTTTCTTTATTTAGAAAAAAAAAAATTGGTACTTTTTAATTCGGGGCATAACCCCGAAAAACTGCCCGATTTCACTATTTGGGGGCAGTGTCATTTAAATTTTTCGCAAAGCGTAGGGTTTTTAGGTGTATATTTATCATCCAAACTTACGTGGGAAACAACCTATGACTATATATTAAATTTTAAGCCAGAAAAAGCTTTAAAATTTTTTCAAAATTATTGTAAACAGCGATGGGGTCAGGACACAAAACCACTTTTATGTCTTGCTAATTCCTTAGTTCGTTGCGTTTAACCTACGGCCCGGAATCTTTCTTTAGGCACCAAAACATTTGTTAAACAAAACTACAAAGTATAGTTGTAAAACCTTTAAACTGGCCTAGGAGTGCCGACTCATGCTTACAATTTGGGTCATATAAAGAACAGGAGTTCTTCCTCTTGATGAACATAGGAAAATCTCTGCAGCTAAGTTTGTATTAAAATCCTTTGCACATAACTCATTCTGTAATGAAGAAACAAAGATGAATTCTAAGCATGACTTTGTTAACAGGGCTAAGACAATACACTGTTTGCAACCAATTAATTCGTTTGTCTCCGACATGATTAATTCTACAGAATTAAAAAGTAAAAAAATAGCAATTAAGCCATCTTTTTTACCTGTACCATCTTGGGAACAAATTAAACCTACTTTTGATATTGATCATACAGAATTGAGCAAAAGTCAATCTCCAAACGTTCTGAAAAATTTAGTTAATGATCACATGGAAAATTACTATAGTGATTACATTAAAATATTCACAGATGGATCTGTACTTAATGGCAATGCAGGTTCAGCATTTGTAATTCCTACTATGAAAACAGTCAAACAATATCATATAGGTAATCACTATTCAGTTTTTACTGCAGAGTTGTTAGCTATTTTAATGGCTTTACAGCATATTGAGGAGTTACCTATGAATAGTTGTAAAATTTTACTCTGTGTAGATTCTAAATCGGCATTACAAGCAATCAAACATCAAAATGCCAAAAAACGTCTTGAAATGATACTAGAAATCAGACATGTAATTCATCAATTGGCATTTAAAGACATTAGTGTGACTTTTTACTGGGTTCCTTCCCATTGCGGAATATATGCCAATGAACTGGTTGACAGAGCAGCTAAAAATGCAGGACGTAATACTGAAGGGGCAATTCTAATTAACATAAATCTAGATCTGCACGAGTATTATAATCACATTGAAAAACTAGCGAGAGATAAGTTTGATAACATGCTGAAGACATCAGATAGCCAATATTCACACAACTGTATAAAAAGCGTGAGCACAATAAATTCCAAATTAATTTTAAATCACATATCTGATACAAGTTCAAGGCATATTAGTTCTCTGATGTTCAAAATTCGTTTAAATGCCTTTAAAACAAAATTTTCTAAAGATATTAAATGTGTATGTGGAAATCAAATTTCCATTAGCCATCTGATTTTACACTGTCCTAGTATCAAAGAATTAATGACGAAAACTACAGGGGATTTACTGACTCGTCAAATACCATTAACTGTTCAGGAAGTGTTAAATGACTTCCATCTTCTTAAATGTTTTTCAGAAGTTTTACACCTTAGTCCTATTGGTCTTTTCCTTTGAATAGTTAATTTATTGTTCGATTCAATTGTTGTTATACTAATCTTCTGTTAATTGTTAAGTCGCGTTTGATATAGATGGTAAACCTCACTTCCTTTCTACTAATTCTGTCATTTTCAACAATTCATACCCCATATAAAGCTTGCTCATTATATAGAATTGTAGGTGTAGGTATGTAGGAAAAACACATAATCTTTACTACCACACACTCTCTAAACAATATCAACGCATGCATAAACAATCTCTTCTTTCATACCTTTATTTCTCCTATTCCCCCCCCCCCCCCCCCCCCCCCCCCCTCCCTTTCCCGTCTAATATCACTTAAGGGTGAACAGACGTAAAACTAAAGAACGAACACACACACACACGCAAAACGCTCACGCACGCACGCTCGCACACACACACATGAACGCACGCACGCATGCACACACACACGCACACACACACACACACACACACACACACACACACACGCACACACACACACACACACGTACACACGTACACACACACACACACGTACACACACATACAAACATACAAAGCACTCGCACACACACACACACACACACACACACACACACACACACACACACACACAAAACGCTCCCGCACGCGCGCACACACGTGCACACACACACACACACACACACACACACACACACACACACACACACACACACACATACACTCACTGAGGGAGACAAAAGTTTCTCTCTCCTCTCTCTCTCTCTCTCTCTTCTCTCTCTCTCTCTCCTCTCCTCTCTCTCTCTCTCTCTCTACCCCAGTCCCGTTTTAGCAGGCAAGCCTATGATATGATGCTTTTAGAAATGGGAAAAGGTAAAGAAAACTGGGATCATAAAGTA
>CM065734.1:37421711-37426711 GCA_033310375.1 Conus canariensis | reverse complement strand
AGGCACGCAAGCACGCACACGCACGCACGCACACACAACATGCCTACACACAGACAGATTATGGGTGGTGATCATAATGATAACTATGATACGTGGGGTTATTGGTACTAATGATAATGGTTGGGAAAAGGGTGAGAAGTTGAAAGGGGGATTAAACACACAAACACACACACACACACACACACACACACACACACACACACACACACACACACACAACACCACTCACATATACATATAAACACACACACACACACACACACACACACACACACACACACACACACACACACACACACACATACATACACAAGGGGGGGGGGGGGCATGTAAACAGTGAAGGAAATGGAAATGGTCAATGAAAAAAGGGGGGTTGATATGTAAAAAAAAAAATTTTTAAATAAAAAAAACCGGGTGGGGTGGGGGGAGAGGGGAAGGGAGGGGATTGGTATCTGGATAAAGCATAGATATTGTAAATGGAGGAGGAAGCCTGAGGATAGGGGAGAGAGGAACATTGCTGTAAGTCAATGTGAGGTAAATAGTTGGGGTATGGTGGTGTAGGCTGGCCCAGATGCTGACCGGAATTGGGCAGGTACAGCAGGAAAATTTAGCATTAGGGAAACCAACGACAGAAACCTTAGACTGCTGGAGTTTGCCAAAAGCCATCGACTTACCCTAGCCAACACTCTCCACCCACATAAGTTGTCCAGAATCACAACCTGGCACTCACCAAATGGACAAGTTCACAACCAAGTAGACTTCATTCTGGCCCAACAACGCTACAAGTCTAGCATCAACAAAGCAAAAACAAGAACATTCCCAGGCGCTGACATTGGCAGCGATCACGATCTTGTCCTGGCAACCTTCAAGCTCAAGCTGAAGTGTAAGCGTTGTCCAAAGAACCCCCGCATTCGCTTTGACCTAGAGAAGTTGAAGGAACCCCGAAATGGCAGAGGTGTTCCAGGCTCAAGTAGGCGGGAAGTGTTTGCTGCCCTCAACTTAGTGGACAGCGATGTAGACACCCTTGCTAATAACATCAAAGAGGTGCTAACTACAACAGCTGAAGAAGTTGTGGGAAAGAAGCCAATGAAGACCCAGCCTTGGGTTACAAACGAGGTCGTAGATCTATGTGACAAGAGGCGGGAACTGAGAGGAAAGAAACACTCCAGCGACGAGGACAGGATGCAGTACCAACAGCAGAGGAAAATTGGATAGAGGAGCAGTGCGAAGAAATCGAGTAAGGCATGGAAGCAGGGAACAGCAAAGAAGCCTACAACACACTCAAGACCCTCAATAAGATTAACCAGACAAGATCAGCGGTCATCGAAGATAAGGATGGCAAGCTACTGACAGAGAATGAAGAAGTCCTGAAGAGGTGGACAGAATACTGTGAGGGCCTCTACAATTACCAGCTCAACCCAGACACATCCATTTTGCAGGACAACCAACAACCTGCAGACAGCGAGAACAGTCTCCAAGTACTCAAGGAGGAGGTTGAGGCCTCAATACAGAGTCTGAAGCCAGGGAAATCCCCAGGAGTGGACAATGTCCCAGCTGAGCTTTTGAAATACGGAGGGAAAGAGACCACAGAGGCTCTAACAATGCTATGTCAGAAGATCTGGACAGAAAAGAAGTGGCCAACAGAGTGGACCCAGTCATTGGTGATTCCTTTACCCAAGAAGGGCAATCTCAAACAATGCCAAAACTACAGGACTATAAGTCTGATCAGCCACCCCAGCAAAGTCATGCTTTGCATCATCCTCGACTGACTGAAATCCAAGGCTAAGGAACTGCTATCAGAAGAACAAGCAGGATTTAGAAGAGGGCGGAGCACTGTGGAACAAATTTTCAACTGCCGAGTCCTGATTGAAAAGTATCTACAACACCAAAAGGACCTCTTCCACAACTTCATCGACTTTAAGAAGGCATTTGACCGGGTGTGGCACAACGGCCTATGGCAGGTTCTCAGAGACTTCAACATTGATGAGAGGCTCGTCCAAGTCATCCAGGCCCTCTATGAACACTCCAGCAGCACAGTACTCCTCAACAGCCAGCAGGGCCAGTTCTTCCCGACCACAGTTGGAGTCAGACAAGGGTGCCTACTATCTCCAGTACTTTTTAACATCTTTCTGGAGAGAATCATGCAAGAGACCCTCGAAGAACATCACACATCCATCAGCATTGGCGGCAGGCCGGTCTGCAACCTCCGTTTTGCAGACGACATCGACCTCATGGGGGGCAGCAACACCGAGCTCCAGGATCTGACAAATAGACTTGTCACAAGAGCAAGTGCCTACGGCATGGAGGTCAGCACAGAGAAGTCAAAGGTCATGGTCAACAGCACAACTAACAGCAGTGCCAACATAACCATGAATGGTGAGCCCCAGGAAGAAGTGACCAGCTTCAGGTACTTGGGAGCAACCCTGTCGAAAGATGGCACCTGCACCGCAGAAATCCGAATCAGGATCAACTCTGCATCAGCAGCGATGGCCAGACTGAACAGGGTGTGGAAGAGCAACATCAAATTCCACACAAAATTCCGGCTCTACAAGTCACTAGTGGTCTCCATCCTGTTATATGGCTGTGAGACATGGACACTGATGGCCGAAACAGAAAGAAGAATCTAGGCGTTTGAGACCAGGTGCCTGAGGAAACTACTCCGCATCTCCTACAAAGAACATAAGACCAATGATTATGTGCAGGACCTGGTCACCAACCTAGTTGGGCCCCATGAACCACTTCTGGCAACCGTCAAACAACGGAAGATGGCATGGTTTGGCCACGTCATTCGTCACAACACCCTCTCCAAAACCATCCTTCAAGGTACCGTTGAAGGAGGGCGCAGACGAGGACGGCAGAGAAAGAGTTGGTCCGATAACATAAAAGACTGGACCCAAATGACCATGCCAGATCTCCTCACGACAACTACAAACAGAAGAGCTTGGAGAGAAACGGCGGCTGCCTCATCACGTCCCCCCAACGACCCCAGTGGTCAGGGGAATTACTGACTGACTGATGGTGGTGTGAGTGTAAGTGTAATTTGGTGAAGGATATAATGGGCTGATGTTGCGGTGGTGGATAGGTCTATATTGTTTTTGGATGTTGATGATATGGGCGTGGAGGAAAGGAGCAGGGATGTGTGTGTGGGGGGGGGGGAGGTGGGAAGGTCAAATACCTGCACCTACACTTACGCTCAGGGAAAATGGAAGGGGACGGGAAGTTCATGTGGAGTTGGTAGTGTATTAAGTAGAAAGAAAACGACGTGTAGGAGGGAAAAAAAGAAAACGGGGAGGGGAGGGAGGGGGTAGGTCTGTGGGTAAGCAGTGGATTGGTATAAAACACGGGGAGAGTGTGGTGGAAAGTGAAAGGTGAAAGGAGGGAGGCTGTAACCTCTGTATGAAGTGGGCAGTAGGCAATATTGTGGTGTTGTGTGCGTGTGAGTGTATGTATGTGTGTGTGTTGATGCGCTCAAAGTTATCACTCTGTGATTGCCAAAGTGCCGAGACTTTCACATGGTTGATGTTGTGTTGAGGGTGATTGAAATGTAGGGCAACTGGTTTGGGCAGGTGGTGGCGGATGTCAGCCAGGTGTTCAGAGATTCGTGTCTCAAGTGTGCGGGATGTCTCACCTATATAGCTCTTGCCACACAGCTGGCAGTAGATAGCGTACACAATGTTGTTTCTCTGACTAGAAAATGTACGTTTAATTGTGAAGGAGTCTTTGGTTAGGTAAAAGGGCAGATTTTGCAAATGGGTTTTGAGCAGGGGTGAGTACCTGGTGGTTTAGGTATGGAGATTTGGTTCAATTTGGACCGCACAAGAAGATCTTTCAGGTTTGTGGTTTTCAACTATGTGCCGATTGGATTTGAGGATCCTGCAGATGGGGAGGGTGTGTGGGTGAAAGAGGAGGTAGGCAGTGGGTCTGTCTGTCTCTTGTGGATGCTGGGTTTCCAGAGCAGATGTTCTGGATATGGTTGTGGTGTGGCTGAGAGCTTCATTGATGTCGGAACCGGGGTATCCATGGTTTTTAAAAAAAATTCTGACATTTTGACAGCTTGTATAGTGAAGTCGTCTTTGCTGAAGTAAAGTCTGTGTAGATGGAGAAATTGTGAATATGGAATGCTGTCTTTAGCGTAGGGGTGGGGGGGGGGTGACAGGATGTGTAATCTAGGAATGCATATGCATCAGTGGGTTTGTAGAAAATGGAAGTTTTGAGTGGGCCATCTTCGAGGGAGATGGTGAAGTCCAGGAAGTTAACTGACTGTGAAATGGTGTAGGTTAGTTGGATGGATGGATGGAAGGTCTGGGCAAAGTTGAGAAAGCTGAGGAGATCTTGTTTGGGCATGGATTTGGCTCCCAGTCCATCATCAATGTACCTTTTGTACAGCTGTGGTGTGGGGCCTGTATATATTTTAGTAGGCTGTGTTGTAAGTGTCCCATGAAGAGGCAGGCATAGGATGGTCCCACTTTGATGCCCATAGCAACACCACTGATTTGTGAGAACGTGTGATTGTTGAATTCAAAGGTGTTGAGGTTGATGACTAATTCTGCAAGTCTGACCAGTGTAATGGTGGGAGGGTGTTGTTGGTTGGAGGGCCGTTTGTTGAGGAAGAATGGAGGGCCTGTAGTACACCGGCGTAGGGGATAGAAGTGTAGAGTGAGACCACGTCAAGTGTGAAGAGGAGGCTGGGTTGAAAAGCAGGGTCTGTGTTGTATGAATTGATCATGTTGAGTGTGTGGGTTGTGTCTTTGAGGTATGTGGGGAGGCTCTGTACTATGGGTTGAAGGGGAAAGTCTATGTACTGTGAAATGTGTTTTGTGGACCAGCTGCAAGCAGAAACAATGGGTCTGGCAGGTGTATTGGTTTTGTGTATTTGGGGAAGCAGGTTGAAGGTGGGCTGTTTAGTGTCTCATGATCAGGAGTTTGGATGTGGTCGGTAGGTTGTTGAGTTTGATATCTTCTTTGATTGAGTTTGCGATGAGTTTCTGGTGTTGTGGGAG
>CM065734.1:37406711-37409211 GCA_033310375.1 Conus canariensis | reverse complement strand
ACCACCAGGTTAACCTCAAATCTGGTTAACCTCAACACAGGTTAACCTCATTCCTGGTTACAGCACTACCTGTAAACATAGGAAACCCATGGTTGAACTCAACCCTGGTTACAGCACCACCAGGTTAACCTCAACCCTGGTTACAGCAGTACCTGTGAACACAGGAAACCCCAGGTTAACCTCAACCTTGGTTAATTTCAATCCTGGTTAACCTCAACCTTGGTTACAGCACTACCTATGTTCAGAGGAAATCCCAAATTAACCTCAAGCCTGGTTATAGCACTACTTGCTGTGGACACAGAAAACCCCAGATTAACCCCAACCCTAGTTAACTTTAACCCTGCTTACAGCACCACCAGGTTAACCTCAATCCTGGTTACAGCAAAGCCAGATTAACCTCAACCCTGGTTATAGCACCCACTGTGGACATAGGAAACCCCAGGCTAACCCCAACTCTGGTTACAGCACTACCTGGTTATTCTCAATCCTGGTTACAGCACCACCAGGTTAACCTCAACTCTGATTACAGCACTACCACAGGAAACCCCAGGTTAACCTTAACTTGGTTAACCTCAACCCTGGTTACAGCACCATCATGTTAACTTCAACCCTGGTTACAGCACCCACTGTGGACACAGGACACACAAGGTTAACCTAAACCCTAGTTAACCTCAACCCTGGCTACAGCATCCACAGTGGACACAGGAAAACGCAGGTTAACCTTAATCCTGGTTAACTTCAACCCTGGTTACAGAATCAACTGTGGACTCAGGAAACACAAGGTTAATCTCAACCCTGCTTAACTTCAATCCTGGTTACAGCACCACCTGGTTAACCTCAATCCTGCTACAGCACCACCTCTTTAACCTCAGTCCTATTACAGCACCACCTGGTTAACCTCAATCCTATTACAGCACCACCTGGTTAACCTCAACCCTGGTTAACTTCAATCCTGTTACAGCACCACCTGGTTAACCTCAATCCTGTTACAGTACCACCTGGTTAACCTCAACCCTGGTTACAGCACCACTACCTGTGGACACAGGAAACCCCAGGTTAACCTCAACCCTGGTTAACCTCAACCCCAGTTTCAGCACCACCTGTGGACACAGGAAACCGTGGGTTAACCTCAACCTTGGTGAACCTCTACCCTGGTTAATCTCAACCCTGGTCACAGCACAACCTGTGGACACAGCAGATATGACAATGGATGGAGTGTGTCCCGTTCTCTACACACTCTCATGTTCAAGATTTGCTTTTGTGTGAAGAATTGTTTTATATAACATATACAGCGTCACTACACACGATTTAATTAACATCATTACTAAACATATGACATCTCTCTCCTTTCTGTGTGTGTGTGTGTGTGTGTGTGTGTGTGTACACACACACACACACCACACACATGCGCGCGTACGCGTTGTCATGAATCAGTTTCGACCAGGACGTCGTTCAGGTCGGTGCTTTTTCAAGTGGTGTTTGCTCGGTCAGGAGAGAGTGCACAATATCTGCAGGGCCTGAGGTTTGGAAGTGTTGTTCCTTCCCTCTTCCTGAAATGCTGTGCGACACAGTGGACCCACACTCTGCTCGGCGGACGAGAGTTTATGAGGTGCTCGTGCCCCTTCTGCGTTTGAATCAAACCATGCTGACTTGAGTCCCTCAATCTGATCAATCAGATGCCTTCCACCTGACCCCCCCCCCCCCCCCACCCAACCCTCCAGCCCACTCAAGGAATGAACGCGTGCTCCTCCTAGGTCTTCTTCAGGCAAGATAAACAACATTCACTTATCTCTTCAAATTGAACGCGCATCCATTTTCGGATGTTCGTTCTTCGTTTTCATTGTCTTGAATGTTGTTTATCTTGCTTGAAGAAGACCAGAGAGGCCGAAACGTGTCGTGTTTTGTCTTGTAATTTTTTTTGTGTCTTTCGCTCGGCGGAATCGAAGTTTGTTTCAATTTCCGCCTGCT
The DNA here is from genome assembly GCA_033310375.1 of Conus canariensis. Classification (NCBI taxonomy): domain Eukaryota; kingdom Metazoa; phylum Mollusca; class Gastropoda; order Neogastropoda; family Conidae; genus Conus; species Conus canariensis. The sequence continues at coordinate 37,407,243 of CM065734.1, read as the reverse complement.
GTCGCCTTACTTTGAACAACTGAAGTGGGATAAATTTTGCTAATTGCAGATGATGACCTTTTTTATCAGTTGACAAGAAACTGCAAAGCCTGATCGTTTCGTTTTTATTGTCCTGAATGTCGCTTATCTTGCCTGAAGAAGACCTATGAGGTCGAAACGCGTCGTGTTTTGTCTTGTAATTTGTTTGTTCCTTCTGTCTGACGGTTTTATTATGACTTTTCTTTCAGAAAAATCATTTTTCAATTTCCGCCTGCAGCCACCTCACTTTGAAACTAATTCAATTCCTGTTCACTCTATGTAAATGGAGAGTATTTCGTCCGGGGAGTTCCGCCACTGCTATGGTTCAATTCCACGGCGTGTTGGTATTTCGGGAGGGAGTGGTTGGAGGTGGGGGGGTCGGGGTGGTGGTGGCTAGGACTGTATACCTGCACTGGAACCGGCTGGCCAAGGAGCCAGAGGACCCGAGGACCAGCCTTTCCAAAAACTGCTTTAAACTAGCTGTTTAGGCTGGAGTTCAAGTCTTTGAGGTCGA
>CM065734.1:37379951-37406611 GCA_033310375.1 Conus canariensis | reverse complement strand
GGATGTGCTGGAGTTTATTCGGTCGAGAGATAGAAATTATCTAGGAGCTATCCCACCACATCTTATTTTGCACGAAAACCCCCCTTTTCACAAACAAATCTCGTCCATCTCATACTACTTTTTGCCAAAATTAACACCTTTTTCTACAGCCAAACTTAACATCCAAAAATCTCCAAAATTGACGTAATTGTTACTTTAAAATGGGGGTTTTCGTGCAAAACAAAAATGGGTGATTTAGCTCCTAGATAATTTCTATCTCTCTCCTCTTCTGATTCTTGCGCAAAACAATAGGAACGGCTTACTTAATTTTTTTAATTGGTGTTTTTAATTTGGAATAAAAATGAAGCCCGGAATAGTTGCAGAGCTTATTGATATATTCAGAGATCTGGGAGATGCAGGAAAGGAGCTGGGGGGTTGATAGAGAAGAGTTTGAAGAATTAATTACGGAGCTTTTTGAGCGCGTAGATATGCGAGAAAGCGTAAGGAACGCCATCAGTAAACTACCGCATTCTTGGCCTCATCTAGTTATAAAGTTGTTTACCATTTTAATTGATCAAATAGCTCCTGAAGATTTTAATCTGACTGCTTCTACTGACCCTGAAGGAGTAACTGTTACCTTTAAACCTGGACAGTTTTTAAGATTAGTAAAAGACTATGAGTAATAAATAACAGCTGAATTTACAATTATTTTTTTTTTATTGCTTTTAAAAATGGATTGCGACGAGCTATTAAAGTGTGAGGAGGCAGCAGACCTCTGTCATAAAGAAAGATTATACTCGCTGGCTGCGTGCGGGAAAACCAGGCAGTATTTAGGCGTTGAACTAAGTATCGAACAGATTCAGCAATTGTCTACATCAGACGTTGAGAAGTATTACGCTAGGTACGAGGCACAGCTAGGATCAAAAATGGTTAGATCAGTGGGACAGACAATGATTAGTTTATATGCTAAGTTAGTAGGCAAGATAGCGCCGATTGATTCAGAAGAAGATTTAAAATATGACTTAACACAAGATCCGGTTTTAACCAAGTCCCTAGAATCTCTTGCATGTGACATGTATTATAGATTTGGGACGTTGCTATGCCCATTCATCATGGGATTAATTACTTTCAATCATATTAATTTTAATCATATTAATTTTAATCAGACTAAAAAAAATGAGCGAGCAGGAGAAGACTCCACAAGTGAATTTACAGGCGAGTGTCCCACAAGTGAATCCACAACTGAGTGCCCCACAAGTGAGTGTCCCACAGGTGAGCAGTGTTACTAAAGCTAAAAATTCTGGCCGTGTTGAGGCCGGTCGTAAACTAGCCGAATGGAACAGACTGCAAAAAGCAAACCAAGCAGCAAAACAAAAATTATTAGATAGTAATACAACATCAGCACCACCACCGCCACCACCAACAACACAATCAAACTATAAGATGTATTATTATGTGCTGGGGAGTATTGTTGTTGGTGGGGGGCTTTTAGCATACAAGCGCCTAAAGCCATACTTAGCAACAAAGTCACAAACCCCCACAAAAACAGAAAAAGAACAACCTCCTGCTGTAGACCCATTTTTAATAAATTAGTTTTTTTTAAATGTGTTGTTAAGTACTGGTTAAGTACAAGCTAAGTACTGGTTAAGTCAGTTATAACAAGTTAAGTGCAAGTAAAGTGCAAGTCATGTTAAGTACTAGTTAAGTACTAGTTAAGATCTTAAGTACTAGTTAAGTACTAGTTAAGTTCTTAAGTAAAGTACTAGTTAAGTTCTTAATTTAAGTCGGACAAGTCAGTTCTCCAGTGGTCTATAGCGTATGAAAACTCGGGCTTAACAGAAGTTCGCTTGCTATTGTTGGGGTCTAGCGACTTCTTATTAACAGCAGTTGTGTTTACTTGATGAAGAGTAGAGCGCAGATTAACGTTTTCGTGATAAAATACTTTGCGCTCAAAGAGAGCCTGCTTGTAGTTGTTGTGACTTATATATTTTTTTACAACTTCTTTACCTATGCCCTTAGCTTTCTTTATCACAGAAGTCTGGGTAGCAATACTATACATCTTTGCCCGTAAGCCAACATATTCTAGTATAATCGTCCCATTAAGTTCATCCTTCATCTTTCCAATCACTTTCTTGTTCACGGTTGAATGTAAAGGCGAATCTTTTGGGTAGTCGCATGTGTCGTACCATCCGTCAGCTCCTTTAGCTACCTCCGCCTCTAAGTCCTTATAGAAGTCTTCGGTTGGGATGTCCATAATAAAACTATCAGTGTCTGTGTAAACGACATTTGATTCTGGTACAGCGGTTTAAAGTAGTCGTACAGAAATTCAAGCATTAATAACTTTGACAACTCTAGCACGGCAAATCCGATAAACACCGGCTTGTCCAACTTCACATTCTGTTTCTTCATCATAACGCCAACCAGGCTATCGCTAAATCTTCTAAAGTCTTGGTAGTTGGGTTTAGAGACCAGCTTAATTGCTTGTTTTTCTTTTGTAACTAATCTTACATCTTTACGATTGTGTACGTTCTCCATCGTCTTACCAAAACAGCTGTTGTTTCATCAACTTAAAGAAGTCTTTTTCTGAAGCATCCGTGGCCGCAGTCCTAAGATCAGTGTTCTTCATGATGTATGGTTTCATGAAAGGCCCTTGATCGAAAGTATTCTGTGAACGGCAGTAAGTTTCAGTCCGTGCCTTAAGTAAAACTGTAACAGCCGGTAATGGCAAACGTACTTTCTCTTGTGCCGAAGATTAGGCACGAGTTTGGGTGGCTCTGTGGGACTCATCTTTAATTTTTCTGCAGCTAGAGGATAATCATTATGGGGGTCGTGCAACTCTGCAGGATAATCTGTCTACTTCTAAGATTAGTCCTATTGGATTATCGGGTGTAAGCTGTGACAATAGTCCTACCACCCGATCAACCTCATGGGGTCCGTTTATCATTTTAAAGTTTCTTAGTGGCAGTGTCTGGCTCATGGCCCACCCATACAGATTGTTGGCGTCTAAGTACATCAGATAGTTGGATGGTTTAGTTGGATCATAATCGTCTAAATACTTGTTGTTGGCTCTGCGGTAAGGATGACAGGCCATGCTAATGCCTCCTCTCAGCCCATCCTCAATCATCTGAAGTGTATCCAGATCCGATAGTAAGTCAATCTCGACGCTTGTAGACTTCAAGAATGCGTCCCAAGACAACCCCGGGGCAGAGATGTACTGTGATGAATCTAGACCGTAATGTTTCATGCAAGTAGCTCTGTAATTCTGAAAGACGTCTGCCAATAAACACACATCGGCCAATAAATATTGATCGTGATAGTCGCCCATCGTTTTGCAGCGTAATTCTGTCCAGGCTTTCTGTGCGTATTCATAGTCGGCGTCAGATATGCCTCCGCCTCTAAGCCGGCTGTAAAAGTCTTCCTTAAGCGGTAGCGCTGGCTCGTCAAACCTCTCCCACGAGTCCATGTATTCATAAGGATAGACGCCTTTACGGACTAAAGATGGGTCGAAATATTTTTTAGTGATTGGATAGTCTTGCAGAGATTCTGCTAACTTACTTAAACTTCCCATCAGATGCTGGCAGAGTCATAGAAGGATAAACAGTCTACAGTAAAGGTCATGTACTTTTCTGATGACTGTGCAATACAGCTAACCCTCTTATATTCAGAAGTTATTGCTTGCATGATAAAGTGAGAATCGTAGCCCCGCAAGTTATGAAAGAAGATTGGCAGTTTCCATTTTTTGGGGTCAACCTTGAGTTGAAGATTGCAACTGTTGTGCGCGGCCCCTCTGAATTTTCCAGTAATGTGATCATGGTCTCTTACAGCGTCACCCAATAATTCTCTGTTGCATATCCAGCAGTGTGTAGATGATTATAACGTTCTTCATCTTCGGGGGTCATCTTAATGTCTGAAAGGTTCAGCTGATTAGAGAATTGATTGCGAAGGCGTTTCATCTGCTCCAAAAATCGACCAGCTGCGTCGGGGCCTCTGTAAATCTCCGGCTGTGTGTGTCCGCCGTCTGACCTAACAGCAACAAATGCATAAGAACAGATCTGATGACGGGACAATAAGGTTGTTTTTTGTTGTGTCCGTTCTTGAGGGCCGTAGTACTGTGGCAAGATTGCTTCAAAGTCAGCATAGACTACGTATGGGCTCATCTGCATTTTGTGTACATTCTTAAAACCAACCTTAGACCCTGGTTTGGGTGTAAGAAGTTCGAGTTTACAGTCTACAAAACTTTTACAATGCTTCTTATGGCTGGCTGCCGCCTCTACAGTTGGAATCCTGACTAAACACCTTCTACAAAGCCCCTGTTTAGCGGGATCCTTTGTAGTATAAGCCAGAAGTCTACTCATTGTTCTGATTAATACATAATGACTCTTGGAACCGTCTGCAAACAGAATCAAGTCTACATGATTCTCAAGTGATTCGCCTAAAGTAGGAGCGCTGGGAGAAATCCTTAGAGGGACTAGATTGTCTACTGGATCCCAGGTGTATACGCTTACGGTTATTGGTTTGTTTTGCTCTTCAAACTGGTCGATACTTTCTACACTCACTGGGAAGTTTATGTTATCAAAGTTCAGACTATCTTTATACTGCCAATAATTAGAAACTCTGTCTGGGTGCTTTTTAACTGGGTGTAAGTGCGCCAAAATACACCACATGAAACATAAGTTATCTGAATTATGTATGTTTAAGGCTGCTCGTTTAAAAACTAACTCTCTTGGAAGAGGAAGGTAAGAATTACCGATTATAGGAGAGTATTTGGTTTGTCTTAATTTGATTTTGAGGACTGTTCCTTCAGACCAGCCAGAGCCGCGCAATTTCGCTTCTTCACTTGCATAGTTAAACTGTGTAAGCATGTAATCAGCCCAGCCAGGTGTAAAGTCGTAATAGCTGATTACTTCTTTTTGTCTAGTTGAAACCCAGACTAGTATACTACTATCATCGGGGGTTATATATTCAATCTGAATGGCCAACAACACTTTTACTGGCGGGTTAATTTGAAGAGACCCCGGGATTTTAGAAATAGCATGTGTTACACTTTCCTGAACGTTTGTGGGGTTAATAATGTCCATGTCTAATTCAATGAACATATTGCCTAATGATTTGTTACTACCTTCCAACTGTACGTTGTTGAGTAGTTTTCTAACCTCAGACTCGCTTGTTGGGTTCATTTTTATCCCACAATATTTACGTAAATTAAAAAAATAAAAGTAAGTAAAAGTAAGTAAACGCGTTTTTATTCTTCACCCAAGCGTTGCAATACTTCAAGATACCCTAATCTTACAAGAACGTCTGCTAATACTTTAGCTTTTTCTGAATCACTACAGTCAATGTTTAACTCTTTGATTGCTTCGTTAAATAGTTCACTATGATTTTTGATTAAATTGTTTACATCATTTTCAAGCCCAGATTTACTAAAATCAATGTTTAACACTTTCATCGTTTCGTCAAATAGTTCATTACAATTTTCTATTAAAATCTTTAGATCAGATTCGCTGTGTTTGGCCGTCATTTTTAAATCTAAAATTAAATAAATAAAATAATAAAACCATGAGTATAACGTTGGTTAATTATGCAGTGCCTATTGTTGGTGTTATAGTTTATTCAACCCTAGCAAAATGTTTGTTAAAAATAAAACCACCCAACATGGGAAAGATAGAAGATTCGCCGAAACTAGTTACAACCTTATTTTTAGCTCTGGCAACAAAAGATTATCTGATTAAAAAGCACATAGACAGTCTTTCATATTATGATTATTTTAATTATTTTTTTAGTTAATAAAAAAATATGAGCACTGCAAAGATCATCAATACGATTTACCACTCTGCTGTAATCAGCGGCCTTAGTATAGGATATAGCACGTTAGCAAAAAACATGTTTAAAATGAGGCCGGCTGATCTAGGAAGGTTAGACATTGAGGATGTTGTTAAGGTTATAGCTGTAATAACGGCAGGGATTGCCTCAAAAGACTTTCTTGTTACACAGGGGATTATCCCAGAAAACAATGCATAGAAAGATTAATGCAGATTGATTTATAAAAAAAAGATTCATTCTAAAAAATATTGATTTATAAAAAGATTCATTCATTTATAAAAAGATGTCTGGATTAGTTCTGATGGTAGGAGGAGCTATTGTTAATGCATTGGCTTTCTCTGGCAGCAATTATATGTTTAGTAAATTGTGGTCTGATGAAGAGAGAGAACGCCATAACAAGGCAATGGAAGATTTAGCTAAGGCAAGAGACGCTTACGAGAAAAGGAGAATTGCTCACTTAGACTTTATTAATAAAAAGTTAAGAGAGCAGGGACATGCAGAGCACACATTTACAGACGTTGATGAAGCAATGAATGAATATTACTTAGTGACAGGAAAGAAGTTTCTAACATCGTCACCGCCAGAACTGCCTGACTTTTATGAACCATCTGAGGATCAGAAAATGGTAGAAATAGGCTTTATTATAGGCGCTATGGGAGCAATATTTCTTCTTGCATATTCAATCTAAAACATTGTTAAAAATGTAATAAAAAACAGTCTCTTATGGACGATACGAAGTACAAAATATATTATTCTCCTAGAGGGTATTGGAAAGGAAAGGCTGCTATTGATAAACTGAGTAAAGCCGCTAGGGTGTCTGAATCAGAAGCGAAAGACTGGCTTTCAAAACAAGCTATCTGGCAAATATATCTGCCCGCCCCAAAAAGAATAATAAGGCCTCGATTTGTTAACTCAGTTCCTAATGACACCCACCAGATGGACTTGTTGTATCTTCCACATGACAAAGTTAGAAGAAAAAAGTTTAAGTATGCTCTGACTGTTGTTGACATGGCTTCAAGGTATAAAGATGCTGAGCCTTTAACGGATAAAAGCTCAACTGCTGTGGCTGTGGCTTTACAACAAATATACATGCGAGGTCCATTAAAGTATCCTAGGTTGATCCAGGTTGATGATGGGAAAGAGTTTAAAGGAGCTGTAAACCAACTGTTTTTAAGACACCGGGTTACAGTTAAGAGAGGGATTCCAGGCAACCATCGCTCACAAGCCCTAGTAGAAAACTTTAATAAGAATCTAGCTGAGCGTCTGTTTATCTATCAATATCATAGAGACCTTATGGACAAAACACGCAACACAGAATGGGTCAGGAGATTGCCAGCAGTCTTGCGCGCCATGAACAATGAAGAATTTAAAGCAACAGGCCTTAAGCCGGTGAACGCAATCAAATTAAAAAAAATTAGCATTACTGAAGACATCCAAGGCAATCAGAAACTCTTGCCGTTCGGATTAAAAGTAAGATACTTGTATGCTCCTGGAGAGGCAGAGGGCGATGTTAGAATTAGAGCCACAGACCCCATATGGAGCGTAGATGTATATGAAGTTGAAAGAATTATGAAAACAGCCCCTCCCGTATATTATTTAAGAGAGACTCTTTCTTCTAGCGGTGCTACTACGTCTAAAAAGCCTGCCCCTAAAAGATCGTTTGTTCGCGAAGAGTTGCAAGTTGTCCCATCAAACACAGTGCCGATTAGTTAAAAAAAATAGTATTTATTTTTTTGTTAAACTTATGATTTATTTATTTTTTGTTAAACTTATGATTTATTTTAGTTCACATCTTATTTTTTTAGTCTATTTTGGGTTTAACTGATTGCTTGCTTGCTTTTCAATGTTCTGTTTGATTGTCTCAGTGTCTACTTGTTGCGAAGTAAAAGTCTTTCTCCACTCCTTTTGAAGTTCAGTTTTTTGTCGTCTGTAATCCTCACCATCAGCCATAAGGCGCTCAAATTCTTCAGCTGTAATGTTTTCGTCCTGCAATGCTTTGCTTATTCTCAGTCTTAATGAACAAAGTTTTGCTGATGCTAGGGCTACAATGGCAGTGTGCTTTTGTAGTTTAGGCGTTAATTTTTTTAAAACAGCACTCACAATCATAGACATAGCACCTAAACCCAAACCAAGGCTCCCTAATGCTAAAGAGGCTGGCGCTCCGGCCCCAGTAGCTAAAAGAGCAACGCTAGACCCAGCACTTACGCTCGCTACAGCTGATGAACCGGTGATTATATAAGAAAGAGTATTTAAAACTTTAGCATATTTCTTTCTAGTAACCCTATACTTATCCAAGTCACTTTCTATTTCTTCTTGAAGTTCAGTTATTTGCTCTAACCTAAACTTTTGAGCCTGATCATCCATTTTTAATTAAGATTAATTTTTTAATTAAGATTAATCTTGTACATATCTTCTTATTAACCCTTCTGGCAGCACTTCATCAACAGAGTAAAACGCAATAAAATCAACATACTTAATGAAAATAAAATCAAGCACTGTTAGTTTAGTATTGTCAACCATCACAGTGACTTTGTCAGATGATACAGAAGTGTTTATTTCATCCCCGTTTTTAGTAATAACAATAACAAGCCTAAGAGGCCCATCCAAGTTTTCAGACTTTATTTGTACGCCTCTGATTAACGTATGCTCTGGCAAACTAGGATCAGACTCCCTTGGAGTAATAAATAAGCGAAAAAGCATCGTCATTTTTCTAGGCAGTGATTCTAGTTTTGGGTTAAATTCTAAGCCAACGGTGTCATCCCCCACTTCAGCTAAGGACTTCTTTCTCTGCAGCATATATTCAGAGCCCCGCTTAGTTATTTCAATCTGCTTTTTCTGTTGTAATCCTGGGACTAGGCTAGCAAGAAGGCGTCCTTCATTCAAAGCTTTTCTAAAATTGTTTTTCTTATCAAAGTATACATAGGGGCTTCGTAGTTCAAACTTTAAATTCCAGTTAATGTCAGGAAGCAACGCCCAGGCATTCTCTCGTTTATGAAGTTTGTATTCGTGTTTGCCAAAATCGTTTGCCCTTAGATTTCTTATCTCTTCCAGGGTAGGATATTGCTGTCGTTTTTTATCTTCAATTTCTATTCGTTTGTAAACGCCATCGTCGGTGTACTCAAATCCATAAACATTTCCTGTCACTCCTATTAGATCAAAGTCCGTTGTGTCTGCTAGATCTTTTATCTCTACAGCAACGCATTTAGGAGCTAACTCTGCTTTTGATTCTGGTCCTCGAGACATTCTTTTTAATATAAACAATTTATTATAAATAATCTGTAATAAGCAATCTATAATGAGCAATCTATAATGTGCAATCTGTAATAAACAATCTATAATAAACAATTTATTATAAGCAAACGTATTGAACTGGTGGGTCAGTCCGTAAGCATAGTTTAGCGTGCTTAGATTTTTCTAACTGCTCTTTTATTTTTTTTAGTTCATCCCTGTCCCTGATTATATAGTTTTCACTTAAACATTCTTCAAAGCTGTCCCTGTCCTTAGTATAGAATAAGATGACTGATTTTAACTGCGATCTAAAGTCTTTTAAGACAGCATTGTATTTTTGAGTTAAGAGCCAAACAGAAACTAATGCGTGTCTTCCGCTAAAGGCCAGCTTAGACAGAGTCCTTTTTTAAACAATGTCTTGTTCGGCTGAACAGTCATCAATAATAAACAGTGTTTCGGTTCCCTCAAATAGCCTATAGTAATGTTCTAAACAGTCGCTTAGCTTGTCAGTAGGATCAACTAAAAATATATTCTCGTCTGTCCAAACAAACTGCCTTTCTTTGTAAGACTTGTTGTGCTTAATGGTTGTGCAGAATATAACAATGTACTCGTAATGAAACCTGTAGATTGTAACAAATCAAGTACGAAGACAGTTTTCCCACACCCAGTAATCCCACAAATAAGCGAGCAGTGCGGGTCTTTAGGCAAAAAGTTCAAACTATCCATCTGTTTTAATAGGCTATTTCTTTCAGTCTATTTTCTTCAATGTTCAGCTGGGCGTCATAAACCACAAAAACGTGCATTTGTATCTGGCCATTCTCCTCCTCTTCCTTATTAATCTGTATGAGTATGCCATCTGACCCTACCCTTCTTCCACTCCCGTGCAGTCTGTTGTCATACGTGGATCTAAAATCCAGCCATAGCCCATATTTGTCTGTTAGATAATCTTCGAGTCTTACATCGTGAAGGTGAAGTTTTTTACACACATGATCGGCTGTGGGGCTTGTCTGTCTGCCTCCAGCAAACAACTTTCTTATCTCATCAAAGTGTTGGTCGGGCAAACGTCCAGCTGAATACAACTGAAAAGGCTTGCCATCTACTGTGCAAGACAACTGCTCAATTTTTGGGTTGTAAAACACCTCAGATTCTCTCTGAAAAGGAGCTGAGGGTTTAGTAAATAGCAAGAGAACCCCCTTTAGGGACCTTAAAGAATTGCTTATAGCTATTTCCCAGACAGTGTCTTGCTTGTTTTTAATCGCTAGACTGTGGTGTAAAACTCTTTCAAAGTAAACAACCGTCCTACTTTTATACTGGTTTAAGATTGTTCTAGCCAGTTCAGGGTTAGTAACAACGTCAAAATTAAGAGAGATGTTACTGACAGTGTATCTGGCTTGAGGGTCATCTGATAAAATAACAGACCCGCTGTCATTGAATGTCAGTTCGTAAGTAAGTTTGTCTCTTAGTGCGCCTTGGTAATATGGCTGATGGGTTTTTAACAGTTCAAAATCTAGAGGGATGCAAAATCTGTTCTTAAATGCTCGCGCTATTGCCTGGTCTCCCTCGTCTTCCTTTGCATCTGCAGCATTAAGCCTGTGCTTAAGGCCGTTTGGGCTCTGGATTCCTTGAAAGATTTTGTCTTTTCTTTCTGTTCTAGGCAGCCACAGATCAGAATAGAGATTAAAAATGTCTGCGCTACTCAGTGAGAAAACTCCTCTACCTTCCAGTTTAATTACCATATTTTTAATGATGGCCCTGCCCAGGTTAGCAACAACAGTAGCATTAGGATCCGCCGACTCAATATCTATTTTGAATGACAGCCTGGCAGTGCCTGGCATTATAACATCGTCAGGTCCAAGGTCACTAAATCTTACTGTTAACATTTCATTGGGCTCAATTGTTGATGGATTATTTACAACGCGCACAGTCTGTCTTATGCCTTTTATGCCATGGGGTTCCTTCGCTTTTCTGAATGGATCAAGGTCGCAGCCGTATGGATTCATTTTTTATAAAACAAAAAATAATAAATATATCAATATGGCTGATGAAGATTTTGACGCGATTAGTCCTATTGAAGATGAAGATGAAACAGAGCCGAGTCCTTCATTGCAAGATGAACTTGAAGGAGCAGGTTCTTTACTCCCTAGACAGCCTCAAGATGTGGGTTCTTCACTCCTTAGTGCTCGTCAAGAACTTTTAGGAGTAGGCTCTTCACTCCCTAAAGCCCGTCACGAACTATTACTACAACGAATTGAATCATTCTATAAAAGTATAGGACGGGGGCTGCCAGATGTGCTTGATCCTAACGATTTTGAAGAAGATGGCGGTCATTTGTATATAAAAACTAAAGTGGACCGTGTAAGAGTTACTTCAGTGCAAAACCCAACTAGGTTTTTAAGTCTAAGTACAATTAAACAAAGACTCCCTGCTGCTGATGCAGAACGATTAAACATTACAAATCTAAAGTCTGAGGCCGTTAGAGTTTTACAGAACGTGGAGCGGAGGCTGCCAACACGATCTGAAATACAAATGATCTCTATTGAAGAGTTAGGTCAAAGAACAGATGAAGCAATAACAGAAGTTGAAACAAGTTTTAATGAAGAAACGGCTTTAAAAACAATTGGCGATTCTCCATTGCCTATGCGTGAAATCAGGGGTCTTAATGCTGCTCTACGGACTATAAGGGGTGAACTAACAAACAACTTGGCAAAACTTGGCGAGTTGGATAGAGAGATAGAAGAAGAAAAAAATAAACTGGCTAATGCAGATGATAACAATTTAGGGCGAGAAGAAAAGGCTAGAATACAGCAGAAAATACAAGATTTAATGCTAGAAAGAGCGGCCAGGTTAGAAGCGCTGTCTACTAACAGAGAAAAAATAGCGTCCCAAACAAACAGAATCAAAGAAACTATAAACAGAATACTTTATGAAAATACTACGTTAGCCGAAAGAATAAGGATTCTGTTCAGAGAGCAGGGAATTACAATAGTTAGTATATTAACAGCCGTTGGGTTTGCTATCTCTACACTGGTTTATGCATTAACCGGCAGTGCACCAACAGGGCCAGTAGCTCCTCCAACGCCTCAGCCCGGTAAAAGTTGGATTAGAAAACAGCTGCACCATCTAGCAAACTTATTAAAGAAGTTAGCTGTCAAAGCGCTTGATGCTCTGCCTGGCATAATAGGCAGTGTTGTTAGTTGGGTTTTGTCTACCATAGGCAAAGTGGCTGGTTATATGGCTGACCATCTGTGGACGTTAGGAGTGCTGGCTGCCGGTTTAATTTTTAGTGAAATAAAGTATGGCTAATCCAGTAAAAGTTAAAAACACAACAAGGGCTGTCTTTTCGCTAGTGTGTCTGTCGGGGTGAGGTACATCAACAGGTGGGGGGTCGCTTTCTGGGCTGCTTATAACAGGTGGGGGGTCGCTTTCAGAGCTAGATACTTTTTTTTAAATGGCTGGTGCGGGCCTTGTGTTTAAGCCTTGATTATGCCCTAAGTTTTGATCGTCTCCGGCTATGAGGATTTCATTATTATAATTCTGTATCATGCCAATCTGTAGTCTAAGGTCAGAAGGCAGCATGTATAATCCATGGCCCACAACAAAGTCAACCTTTGACCTAGCATGTGAAAGAACGTTTTGGTACCTTTGTATGCTGGAAGGCAAATCAACAGCAGAGTTAATAGCATCTTCTAAATTGGCTAGAAATTGTTTTCTGGCGTCAAAGCCTGTAGATTGATCCACTATGCTAGACTTGGTCTGTGCTTGTGCTCCTAATAGACACCAAACGTACGTCCGTATGGAGTCATTAAGTCTTTGCACTCCTGGCATTGTTAGGCCTTCACTTTTATCTAAGATAAATGTTGCCCAAGCATTGGGGTGTTTTTGTTCTATTGATCCCAATCTAACTTGGGAGTTTGACTTAAAAGAGGTGTGGCCAGGCCAGTAGTCAAAATTATACTCTCTACGCTGACCCCACAAATACAATGTGCCCAACCCGTGATTGCGGTCTAACTTTTGTCTAAAGTTATTTGAAGGGTTAATGTTAAATTCGTTGCAGATTCTTTCATATGCATTATTGTCCATTGAGCTGAGAAATGGATTAAACACGTTGTCATTGGGGAGGCGTACTTGTAGTTCAGTTAGTATGCGCCTATACTGGTAATAAACATGAAAGTTATATACTGACCTTACTAAGAGGTTGGGGTGGTTTAAATGGTTTGTATATGAAACACCGCAGCCAGTGGTTGAGCAGTAAACTGCAAAATTTAACTGATTCTGGTAAAAGGCCATGGGATGAGTTGACCATGCTGATGGCACTCTATCACTCTTTATTGGAGGATTTAAATATCTAGTTAGTGGGTTTACAAGTCTAACTAGAAAGCCATATGATTCATCCACTGCGATGGTTAGGTTACTAAAGTCCAAAGATTTGGGCTCATAAACCCCTCCTACGTCGTAAGTGGCACTTTCATTATATTTAAAAGGTTCCATTTTTAAATAGTTTTTAAAAAGGATTTAAAAAGGATGTACATTTATATAACTAAACAAAACACGAGTGTGTTCTTAAAGTATCCAATTAACAATAGGCGCGGTAATAGTAGGGTTGCTCTTAGAAAAATTGGTTTTAAAGTTAAGTGGTTTAATATATCTGAAGAAGCTCAGAATAACTGGATTAATATTAGTAATGAAGAGGGCAATCAAATAACTCATGAAAAAATACCAGAAGGCTATTACAGCTTTTGTTCTTTAAAAGAAGTATTTAACGAATTAGGCATATTGCTAAAAATTAACGAAGCAAACCTCAGAATTACTATGCATTATCCACTAGAAGAAAAAAGAGAATACACTTTTCCTAAAGGCCTTGCTAGAATCTTGGGTTTCCACAGTACTAGCAGATCTTATAAATTTAGTACAAGAGAAAACATCTATCAATTTGAAGGTAATGAACCATGTGATTTTCTCGTTAACCCGATGTTGTATGTTCATTTACGAGAGTTAAAAACAAACACTAATTTATTTGATGGCAATCCATCTACAGTTCTAGGAGTACTGCCATCAATTAAGGCGGGGTTTTGCGATTATCAGTTAAGCACATTTGGTGAAGACAGTCAATTTAAAGAATTAGTTGAAGGGCCTATAAATTCAGTGTGTGTAAAAATAACTAACCAAGATGGAAGGATGGTTGTTTGTTCTGATTTGTTAGTGGTGCTAGAAGTAGAAGAGCGTACTGTAAACCATTAGATTTTTATGCTATGGAGAGATAGAAATTATCTAGGAGCTAAATCACCCTTTTTTGTTTTGCACGAAAACCCCCATTTTAAAGTAACAATTACGTCAATTTTGGAGATTTTTGGATGTTAAGTTTGGCTGTAGAAAAAGGTGTTAATTTTGGCAAAAAGTAGTATGAGATGGACGAGATTTGTTTGTGAAAAGGGGGTTTTCGTGCAAAATAAGATGTGGTGGGATAGCTCCTAGATAATTTCTATCTCTGGTCGATATAAAAATGAATACAAAAAATGGTCAGCATTTTCAGTACTTCATCAGGCCTTGAACGATCCGAAGACAAGGCGTGGTGC
Source organism: Conus canariensis (assembly GCA_033310375.1). Lineage (NCBI taxonomy): Eukaryota > Metazoa > Mollusca > Gastropoda > Neogastropoda > Conidae > Conus > Conus canariensis. Next base: position 37,392,011 of record CM065734.1, on the reverse strand, counting down.
CATTTCATTATTGAGAAACAAGAAATACTATGTTTATCCATTTACGACGTTAACATTCGGAACAAAAGATGGGAAAAGTGCGTTTCAAAGAATGAGGATATCAGGATTGTATTTCAGATCAGACGTCAAGTAGAGTGATGGTAGTGATGACGTTGGTGGAGTATTGTATGATAACAACATGACAAGACAAAAGAGGCCGAAAGGCGTCGTGTTTGGGCTTGTAGTTTGTCTCTGTCACTCGGAGGAATCGTAATTTTCCAGTTGAGTTTTTAACCACTTCAAGTAAATTAACTAAACAATTACTGGTCTACCGTTTGTTGCTTTACTTTTTCGACTGACAGAGGATTTTGAGACATAAGTATACTGAAATCCCGAACAGACCCGTGTGAAATATATCTTTTTAATTCTTTTTAATTTCTTTTTTTTCATTTACGTATGTAGGTCGAGTGTTATTGAATTCTTAACCTTCATATCCTAATCGGAAATGAAATGAGGCAGGGAACAGTAAACGATAAACAGTAAACAAGTGGGTATTTTTAGCTCCCATAAGAAAACCTAGGGGTATACTTTATAATCTGTTCCTTCTTTAATATATATAGCTGTATTGATTTTAGTAACAGCATCTACTTGTTCATGAACTGGTGGGTAATAATAACCTGATAATTTAGGCAGTTTTTTTTTTCACATTCAAAGATTGTAAAATAAGAGCTTGGTAGGAGTTATTCGCAAGATGTTCAACTAAATAAGGCAAGTTTGTGGAAACAGACATAACGTTCCACTGCATAAACTTCATAACTTGAAGATGTTTAGATGGCATCATGTAAAGGATGGGAAAACGCAATTAACGAACATAAGTAAATAAAAACAATAATATAACGAAAGGAAATCTTAAACACACTCTAATGATACAAAGATTGTCAGAACAATGCTAAAACAATACGCCTACGTTAGTTTGTCAGAAAATATGACAAAAATAAAAACAGACGATTAGTCCTATATAGGCATACAAGGGTTACTTAAAATATTTCACTCGTCTACAACTGATTAACAGAATGTACAATATTCTGAATTACGATGTTGAACAGTCATTAATGGCGAAGTGAACGTGGATTACTCAGCAGTCCTAAGTTTGCAGACGGAACAGTGTATGTGGTGTGTGTGTGTGTGTGTGTGTGTGTGTGTGTGTGTGTGTGTGTGTGTGTGTGTGTGTGCGAGCGTTGTGTTGTTGCGTTGTGTTGTGTGTGTGTGTGTGTGTGTGTGCGTGTGGTGCGTGTGTGTTCGTGTGTGTAAGCGCGCGCGCGCGCGTGTATTTACATGTATATGTGTGTGCGGTGTGTGTGTGCGGTGCGTGTGCGCGGTGCGTGTGCGCGGTGCGCGTGCGCGTGCGCGGTGCGTTGCGTTGCGTTGTTTTGTGTGTGTGTGTGGTGTGTGTGTGTGTGTGTGTGTGTGTGTGTGTATGTGCTCGTGTGTGTGTGTGTGTGTGTGTGTGGTGTGGGGTGGTGTGGTGTGGTGTGGTGTGGTGTGGTGTGGTGTGGTGTGGTGTGGTGTCGGGTTGTGTCGTGTGTGTGTGTGTGTGTGTGTGTGTGTGTGTGTGTGTGTGTGTGTGCGCGTGCGTGCGTGTGTGTTCGTGTGTGTGTGTTGTGTGTGTGTGTGTGTGTGTGTGTGTGTGTGTTTGTGTGTTCATATGTGTGTGTGTGTGTGTGTGTGTGTTCGTGTGTGTGTGTGTGTGGTGTGTGTGTGTGTGTGTGTGTGTGTGTTCTTACCTCTTCCTACGTTACATGCCATTCTGAGCATATTGGCCAATGGTCGTCCACAGATACCCCGTGTAGGTTCCGGTGGTGCTGTGGGATCACAGTTGTGTTCGAGACCTGCTTGGCTCCAGTGCAGCAACAGGCCCAAAGTCACAATGAGGAAGCCCAACCGTCTGGCCATGTCACTCCTGCCTACAGACCACCTGACTCAGGAGCCCTGCTGCTGGTTAGCCTCAACCCTGTTACAACACCACCTGTGGACACAGGAAACCCCAGGTTAACCTGAACCCTGGTTACAACACCACCTGTGGACACAGGAAACCCCAGGTTAACCTCAACCCTGGTTAACCTCAACCCTGGTTACAACACCACCTGTGGACACAGGAAACCCCAGGTTAACCTCAACCCCGGTTACAACACCAACTGTGAACACAGGAAACCCCAGGTTAACCTCAACCCTGGTTAACCTCAACCATGGTTACAGCACCACCTGTGGACACAGGAAACCCCAGGTTAACCTCAACGCTGGTGACAGCACCACCTGTGGACACGGGAAACCCCAGGTTAACTTCAACCTTGGTGACAGCACCACCTGTGGGCACAGAAAACCCCAGGTTAACTTCAACCCTGGTGACAGCACCACCTGTGGACACAGGAAACCTCAGGTTAACTTCAACCCTGTTAACAGCACCACCTGTGGGCACAGGAAACCCCAGGTAAACCTCAACCCTGGTGACAGCACCACCTGTGGACACAGGAAACCCCAGGTTAACTTCAACCCTGGTTAACCTCAACCCAGTTACAACACCACCTGTGGGCACAGGAAACCCAGGTTAACCTCAACCCTGATTAACCTCAACCCTGGTTACAACACCACCTGGGACACAGGAAACCCCAGGTTAACATGAACCCTGGCTAACCTCAACCCTGGTTACAACACCACCTGTGGCCACAGGGAACCCAGGTTAACCTCAACCATGGTTACAGCACCATCTGTGGTCTCAGAAAACCCCAGGCTAACCTCATCCCTGGTTACAACACCACCTGTGGACACAGAAAACCCCAGGTTAACCTCAATCCTGATTAACCTCAACCATGGTTACAGTACCACTTGTGGACACAGTAAACCCTAGGTTAACCACATCCCTGGTTACAACAACACATGTGGACACAGAAAACCCCAGGTTATCCCCAACCCTAGTTACAGCACCACCTTTGGACACAGCAAACACCAGGTTCACCTCAACCCTGGTTACAACACCACCTGTGGACACAACAAACCCCAGGTTAACCTCAACCCTGATAACAGCACCACCAGCTTAACTTCTACTCTGGTTACAGCACTACCACAGGAAACCCCAGGTTAACCTCAACCCTGGTTACAGCACAACCACAGGAAACCCCAGGTTAACCTCAACCCTGATAACAGCACCACCAGCTTAACTTCTACTCTGGTTACAGCACTACCACAGGAAACCCCAGGTTAACCTCAACCCTGGTTACAGCACAACCACAGGAAACCCCAGGTTAACCTCAACCCTGTTTAACATCAACCCTGGTTACAGCACCACCAGGTTAACCTCAACCCTGCTTACAGCACCCACCATGGAGACAGGAAATCCCAGGTTATCCTCAACCCTGGTTACAGCACCACCAGGTAAACCTAACCCTAGTTACAGCACTCACTATGGACACAGAAAATCCCAGGTTAACCTCAATCCTGGCAACAACACTACCAGGTTAGCCTCAATCCTGGTTACAGCACCACCAGGTTAACCTCAAATCTGGTTAACCTCAACACAGGTTAACCTCAACCCTGGTTACAGCACTACCTGTAAACATAGGAAACCCATGGTTGACCACAACCCTGGTTACAGCACCACCAGGTTAACCTCAACCCTGGTTATAGCAGTACCTGTAAACACAGGAAACCCCAAGTTAACCTCAAGCTTTGTTTACCTCAACCCTAGCTAACCTCAGCCTTGGTTACAACACTACCTATGTTCACAGGAAATCCCAGGTTAACCTCAACACTAGTTATAGCACTACCTGCTGTGGACACAGAAAACCCCAGGTTAACCCCATCCCTAGTTAACCTTTACCCTGCTTACAGCACCAGCAGGTTAACCTCAATCCTGGTTACAGCAAAACCAGGTTAACCTCAACCCTGGTTACAGCACCCACTGTGGACATAGGAAACCCCAGGTTAACCCCAACTCTGGTTACAGCACTTCCTGGTTATTCTCAATCCTGGTTACAGCACCACCAGGTTTAACCTCAACTCTGATTACAGCACTACCACAGGAAACCCCAGGTTAACCTTAACTCTAGTTAACCTCAACCTTGGTTACAGCACCATCATGTTAACCTCAACCCTGGTTACAGCACCTACTGTGGACACAGGACACACCAGGTTAACCTTAAACCTGGTTAACCTCAACCCTGGTTACAGCATCCACTGTGGACACAGGAAATACAAGGTTAATCTTAACCCTGGTTAACTTCAATCCTGGTTACAGCACCACCTGGTTAACTTCAACCCTGGTTATAGCACCATCATGTTAACCTCAACCCTGGTTACAGCACCCACTGTGGACACATGACACACAAGGTTAACCTTAAACCTGGTTAACCTGAACTCTGGTTGCAGCATCCACAGTGGACACAGGAAAACGCAGGTTAACCTTAATCCTGGTTAACCTCAACCCTGGTTACAGCACCATCATGTTAACCTCAACCCTGGTTACAGCACCCACTGTGGACACAGGAAACACAAGGTTAATCTCAACCCTGCTTAACTTCAATCCTGGTTACAGCACCACCTGGTTAACCTCAATCCTGTTACAGCACCACCTGTTTAACCTCAGTCCTGTTACAGCACCACCTGGTTAACCTCACCCCTGGTTAACCTCAATCCTGTTTGTACAGCACCACCTGGTTAACCTCAATCCTGTTACAGCACCACCTGGTTAACCTCAACCCTGGTTAACTTCAATCCTGTTACAGCACCACCTGGTTAACCTCAATCCTGTTACAGCACCACCTGGTTAACCTCAACCCTGGTTACAGCACCACTACCTGTGAACACAGGAAACCCCGGGTTAACTTCAACCCTGGTTAACCTCAACCCTGGTGAACCACAACCCTGGTTACAGCTGTACCTGTGGACACAGGAAACCCCAGCTTAACCTCGACCCTGGTTAACCTCTACTCTGGTTAATCTCAACCCTGGTCACAGCACAACCTGTGGACACAGCAGATAAGACGATGGGTGGAGTGTGTCCCGTTCTCTACACACTCTCATGTTCAAGATTTGCTTTTGTGTGAAGAACCGTTTTATATAACATATACAGCGTCACTACACACGATTTAATTAACATCATTACTAAACATATGACATCTGTGTGTGTGTGTGTGTGTGTGTGTGTGTGTGTGTGTGTGTGTGTGTGTGTGTGTGTCTGTCTGTCTTCTCACACACACACACACACACACACACACGCGCGCGCGCGCGTACGCGTTGCCATGAATCAGTTTCGACCAGGACGTCGTTGAGGTCGGTGGTTTTTCAAGTGGCGTTTGCTCGGTGGGGAGAGAGTGCACAGTGTCTGCAGGGCCTGAGGTTTGGAAGTGTTCCTTTCCTCTTCCCCAAATGCTGTGTGACACAGTGCCTCCACACTATGCTCGGCGCACGTGCGTTCATGAAGTGCTCGTGCCCCTTCTGCGTTTGACTCAAACCATCCTGACTCGAGTCCCTCAATCTGATCAATCAGGTGCCTTCCACCTGAACCCCCCCCCCCCCCCCCCCCCAAATCCTCCAGCCCACTCAAGGAATGAACGCGTGCTCCTCCTAGGTCTTCTGGCAAGATAAACAACATTCAGGACCATGAAAACGAACGAACAATCACTTATCTCTTCGAATTGAACGCACATCCATTTTCGATTGTTCGTTCTTCGTTTTCATTGTCTTGAATGTTGTTTGTCTTGCTTGAAGAAGACCAGAGAGGCCGAAACGTGTCGTGTTTTGTCTTGTAATTTTTTTTTAGTGTCTTTCGCTCAGCGGAATCGAAGTTTGTTTCAATTTCCGCCTGCTGTCACCTTACTTTGAACAACTGAAGTGGATAGATTTTGCTAATTGCAGATGATGACCTTTTTTATCAGTTGACAAGAAACTGCAAAGACTGATCATTTTAGTTTTCATTGTCCTGAATGTCGTTTATCGTGCCTGAAGAAGACCTATGAGGTCGAAACGCGTCGTGTTTTGTCTTGTAATTTGTTTGTTCCTTTTGTCTGACGGTTTTATTATAACTTTTCTTTCAGAAAAATCATTTTTCAATTTCCGCCTGCAGTCACCTCACTTTGAAACTAATTCAATTCCTGTTCACGCTGTGTAAATGGAGAGTGTTTCGTCCGGGGAGTTCCGCCACTGCTACGGTTCAATTCCACGGAGTGTTGGTATTTCGGGAGGGAGTGGTTGGAGGTGGGGGGGGGGGAGGGTCGGGGTGGTGGTGGCTAGGACTGTGTACCTGCACTAGAACCCGCTGGCCAAGGAGCCAGAGGACCCGATGACCAGCCTTTCCAAAAACTGCTTTAAACTAGCTGTTTAGGTTGGAGTTCAAGTCTTTGAGGCTGACCCGGGTGTTATGAATATAACTTTTAAGCTTTGACGGCATGGATATCTTCTCCACATTCCGTATATTTGAGGCTGCTATGATGAACGGATATCAGCCAGAAGTTGGCAATACATATGTGTGTGAATGTGTGTGCGTGTGTGCGCGCGTGCGCGCGCGCGCACGTACTTTGTGTATGTGTGCGTATGTGGATGGGTGCGTGCATGCGTGTGTGCGTGTGCGCGCGTGCACACGCGCGTGAGAGTTTGGATTTCGATACTGCGTTTTCAAAATTCTGCTGTCAATTTTTTGAGAACGTAAAAGGACGGAGTGCAAGGAGCCAGAACCTGGTTTAATTATATGATACATTTGTTCACAAGTTCACACATACAGAAGGTGTACCAAATTCTCGTTACCAACAGCAAAGTCTGGAACGGGTGGTTCAGACTGATATCTTTGCAGTACACGGCTCGCAAGAAGATGCGACACCTGGAATGGAGTCTACACGTTGTGCACACGTCAGGAAAGTTAAATGTTGTCTTTGTTTTCATCGTCAGAGTGACTAAAACTCCCTTTCGTACACATTTTAAACTTGCTACGCACAAAAAGCAATTAGATTAAAGAAAAACTTAATCCTCATGCACGAATGTGCTGACAGCAAATTTGTGTCCGATATTGCACGTTTAACGTTCACAGTATGAAGCAAGCAGAGGCAATGGTTTTGGCTCAAAATAGGTCTTAACTCTTTTATATTATAGCAAAACAGTGAGTCAGATCACAGTTACTTCCCATATCCATCCGTTCCTGTGGCGCTTGCTGACAATCTGAATAGCTTTCTTTTTTCATGACACCAACTAGTGACTGCAAACGCTATGCGTTCACGTTGCCGTTGCGGTATCCTGTCATCCGATATGAAATTTTCTATGATCAAATTTGTCATCCTGAGTATAGATTATTGAAATGCTACCGATAATCTCTACCCACTGAAACTCTCTACTAGGGAAGAGGGACTATTCATGTTCTACTCATGTGTGGCCCAATTCAGTTTCTTTCCCACGCCTATGCCCAAATTTGAGTCCGTGTCAAAGTCCCGTCGTTATCGACAACATATCTGTTCTTCTCTTAGATCTGTCTGCAGCTGTCGACACATTTGGTCACGCAATTCTCCTCTCACGTCTAAGGACAAACTTCGGAATCTGTGACACTGCATAAAATTGGTTCAGATCATATCTTTCAAACAGATAGCAGTTTCGTCCTTATTATTGAGAAACGGTCCTCTGAACTGTCATCAGATGGATGAGAACATGGGAGAACAAAAAAGATGGGACAAGAAGAATGAAAAAAAAGAAAAAGAAAAAAGAAACAAAAAGTGTAAAGTGCAGCTGAATTTAATCAATAAACAAAAAAAAGTCCAAAATTTTGTGGCCCTTGTGCACTGCTCTCATGGACTTCAGTTTTAATGTCCACTCTGAATCTGTGGCTTTAGTCTGAATCTGTCAGGGTCACTGGTATCAGCAAATTAATGGGCGCTATCATTGGACGGACATGGTGGCGCCCTCCACAGGGAGAACTCACTCATGCTGGCTCCTCTACTAAAACAATTACTGTCGTCAGTAGTGGGCATAGTTGGTGGTGTCCTGCATAGGCTGGATCAGAATAGGCACCAACGAACATCGAAGTGACACTGCAGCAATGCAGTGTCTCTTCTGGTGGGTCGCCTCTTGATGACTTGACATTGACTACTCCCTGTGGATTCCTGGTGCCGGGCTGCAGCTGTGAATGGGGGGAGGGGGGAGAGGGGGGTCGGTCGAAATACACGGCGTGTGTGCAGTACCACTGAGATGGCACAGAAGATAGAAGGAAAAAAAATGTCGGTCGTCTCTGCTTGCTGATGGGTGAGCTCGCTCCAGGGAGTCCGTGCTTTGACTGACGGACAGACTGAAACGTGGCGTGTTGAGATTAAAAACCACGTGACCTTCAGTCTCCGCTTCGTCCGTGATGATCAGGTTGCAGGCTCAACACACACACACACACACACACTCTCACACTCACATGCACACACTCAGATACACACACACACAGACACAGACGCACATACATTCCCCCCCACCCTCCCTCACACACACATTACACACACTCACATGCCCCCCCCCCCCCCAGCAATCATATGACCCCCTCACACATGCACATCCACACATATACCCTCTTCACACACACACATATATACCTTCTTCACACACACACACACCCTCTTCACACACATACCCTCTTCACACACAGACACACACATATAACTTCACACACACACCCATACCCTCTTCACACATACACACATCCCCCCCACCCCAGCACACACACACACTGGAGCCTGGTCACAGCTGACGGGAGAGAAAAAAAGCGACCGATAGTGTGATGAGTGGGAATGGAGAGAAAGAGTGGGGAGGGGGGGAGTGGAGGAGGGGGGGGTGGTGATGGATGGACAAGGGAAGGGGGGGGGGAGAGACTGCACCACACCGTTCGTGGGTTATAATGTGAGGTGTGTGGCGTTGGGTGAATCTCCAGCAAGCGCTTGGCCAGACACTTGCAAACATACACAGAAATGTCTTTTTAAAAGTGACGATGACGGTCTTTGATGATGACGATAACAACGCAATGATTCACTTGAACTTCCTGGGGATTCTTTTTTGTTGTTGTTAAAGACCACTTACAACAAAAGCTATCTGGATCTGTGGAACTGTGATCTACAAATAAAGCTGGTGTTCCGCCCGTTATAACTTGCATTCCACCCTCCACTGCATTCACTGCTTAAGAGATATTAGCGTACAAAACTGAAGTTCAATGCTATAATGATTCACGTATGCCACACCTATCAAAATCTTGGAGGATTATTACCATCCTTAAAGAACTTGATCAGATGGACGTCTGTTCAGTTCCACATAATTATGTTCTTCACATGATATGAATTTGAACACAGCATCTGGATCACGAAGAATACTTCTAAACAATATCAATTCAGCACGGTTACACTGTCTCAATGAACACATGCTTCATAATATAATGTTTATGTTTAGGGGGCGCTTGCTGACAATCTGGACAGTTTTTTTTTTAATTTTTTTTACGACGCCAACAAGTGACCACAAACGCTATACGTTGACGTTGACGTTGTGGTTTCCCGTTGTCCGATCCGAAATTCTCTATCAAATTTGTAATCCTGAATATAGGTTGGTTACTGAGGCACTACTGATAATCTGTACCCAATCTCTCTGCATCTGCAGCTCATGTAGTTTTCCCTGGCGTTTTGAGTTCTGGTGTGGTATTGCCTGTGTGGCAAAGGCTGAATGAAGGAGGATGGAGTGGAGGGGAGGGGGGGGGGGGCGTAAGAGGGACTATTCATGTTCTACTCATGTGTGGCCCAGTTCAGTTTCTTTCCCACGCCTGTGCCCAAATTGAGTCCGTGTCAAAGTCCCGTCGTTATCGACAACATATCTGTTCTTCTCTTAGATCTGTCTGCAGCTTTCCACACATCTGGTCACAAAATTCTCCTCTCACGTCTAAGCACAGACTTTGCCATCTGTGACACTGCACTAAATTGGTTCCGATCATATCTTTCGAACAGTAGCAGTTTCGTTATTGAGAAACGGTCCTCTGAACTGTCATCAGACAGATGAGAACATGGGACAACAGAAAAGATGGGACAACAGAAAAGATGGGACAATGGAAAAGACAGGACAACAGAAAAAAGATGGAACAACAGAAAAGATGAGACAACAGAAAAGATGGGACAACAGAAAAAAATGGGACAACAGAAAAGATGAGACAACAGAAAAGATTGGAGAACAACTTGAATAAAAAAAGAAAGCATCGAAAAAAGAGAACAAAAAGTGTGAGGTACAGCCGACTTGAAACAATCAACCAAAAAAAAAAGTCTAAAATTCTGTGGCCCTTCATGCCCTGCTTTTATGGTGACCTCAATTTTGATGTCCTCTCCACGTCTGTGGCTTTAGTCTGAATCCGTCTGCGTGACCGGTATTGGCAAATTCATTGGGGCTGTTGTTGGATGGACATGGTAGTGCCCTCCAGAGGGAGAGCTCACTCACGCCGTCTCCACGACTGAGCAATTATTGTCGTCAACAGGGGCTTAGTAGGTGGTGTCCTGTGTATGTTGGATCAGATTACCACTGAACACCACCGAAGTGACTCGGCGGCAATGCAGTGTCTCTTCTGGTGGGTTACCTTTTGATGGCTTGACACTGACAGCTCCCTGTGGATTGCCAGTACCATGCTGCAGCTGTGAGTAGGGGGTCAGAATGAGCACCATGGGTTCAGTACCACTAAGATGGCGCAGAAGATGGGAGGAAAAAAATGTGTTGCTGACAAGCCAAAATTAACAAAAAAAAAGGTCACAAAACTTAAAATACCGCATTTGTCTGTTAGCGGGAGAATATACAGAATTCATCAAACAAACAGAAGGAATATGGTATTATTTGCATTTGATCTGAAAAAAAATCTAACAGCAATTCTATCTGTATCACAAGAATTGTTATCACGACTAGAAGTTAAAAGCTCTGCAACCTCTTTCGAACCATACCACAAGATTGGCAATCCAGCTACGGGTTTAAAGCTGTCCTAACTCTCGCTCCCGTCCCGTGACTTACCTTTACTGTCGGTCGTCTCTGCTTGAGAATGTGTGAGCTCGCTCCAAGGAGTCCGTGCTTTGAATGACGGGACAGATTGAAACGTGGCGTTTTGAGAAAAAAACCACGTGACCTTCAGTCTCCGCTTCGCCGTGATGATCGGATTGCTGGCGCAGCACACACACACACACACACACACACACGCACGCACGCACACACGCATGCACGCATGCGCACACGCATAGATGCCCCCACCCCCTTAGACACACACAAATCTCTCTCTCTCTCTCTTTCCTCTCTCTCTCTCTCTCATGCACACGCAAAGCACACTGCAGCCCACAGCTGACGAGAGAAAAACAAGACCCAAAAACCACACTGGTGGTGTGACGAGCGGGAATGGGGAGGAAGAGTGGTGGGGAATTGGGGGGAGGGGAGGACGGGGGAGGGGGGAGTCTGCATCACATTGTTTGTGGGTGCGTGCAGGCGCTTGGCCGAACCCGTGCAGACATACAGAGAAATTGGTTGGTTTAAGTGACGATGATGATGATTGATGATGACGATATCAACGCAATGATTCACGTGTGTTATAGTGTGTGGTACATCACAGGGACTATACCATGGAGCTTGTTCACCTGTCAAAAGATATGAGTGAGGAGTGTAACGGCAAACGGCACAACACTGCTCCTTCTTCACGCCCGCCCATGCTCGAAAACTGGTCTGGAAGTTGGTTAACTACAGTCCGGAATTAATTTCGCGAAAAAAAAACAACAACCAAAAACAAACAAACAAAAACAAAATCTGCATTTCAATACACAGCACTAGTGGTAAGTGATCAGAATCGTATCTTACCATCACATTAAGAGTAATCCTTTTATACTACAATTCGAAAAGGTGTACAGATACAAAAAAAAAGAGTAGTCTTTCACACTACTCTCTACATCAGAAATGTACGTGAAACGACCGTCAAGGTCATCATTGCATACACCATTTAGAATTGTCAGTCCTAATACATTGCACATGCTAAGTAATTTCTCTCCATACAAATTTAATACCTAGTCTTGAGAACAT
>CM065734.1:37359951-37374951 GCA_033310375.1 Conus canariensis | reverse complement strand
CTTTAGGTTCTTAAAGGAGATGGTGCCGGAAGTAGGGGGGGCAGGTGGGGGATCAACCGACGGTCCGACTGGGAAATGCCCATCTCCCTGGTCACGGGATTGTCCGTAAACAAGGAGGCGACTGAGGGGTTCTTGGGTAGATTGGTCTAGATCTCTGGGCCGGGGGGGACCGGCGAATTGGGAGAGGGAGAGAACTTCGTCAGCGGGTGCGGCCTCCCTCCTAACGAGGTCTGGTCGCCACCGTTCTATCGTGCGGACATCGTACAATGAGGTGGGGGCTAGCTCCTCGTATCGTCCGCCTCAGGGAGGTACTGGTCCTGAGAGGGTTCATAGCACCCGTCTTCAGGAGGTAAGTCGAGGGGTGCCTGTAGTGTGTCCCCGGTGGCCCTATAATCGGCGGCCGGGACATCGTCCTGCCGATCGGACGGCGCCCGAGGAGGGAGACCAAGGTCGACCCAGGCAAGTGAGGCCGGGTGCCACATTCGACCATGTAGCTGGTCGTGCTGGGTGTTGGCGTTAAGCCACTGGTCTCTCTCGGGGGCATAGAGCCACCGGTCCCCGGGGAGGTAAACGGGCTGTGGCGGCCCTGGGGTGTAGGCAGAAAGTCCCCGGGGACCCGGGTAACCTGAATCACTGTTGGGGGGGTCTTGAGAGGCCGTGGCCTGTCGTCCCCGTCCAGGTCCGTGCACTGCACCATACACGTCCTTGGAATGGGCCTGGGAGGGCCATAATGGTATGGAGGAGGATGCGGAAGTCGAGCCCCCAACCCGCGAAAGTGCGGATTGGTCAGGATGCGGTCCCGTGTTCCTCCCCCTGGAGGAATATGTCAGGTTACCCTTGGTCCCGCTGGTAGATCCTCCCCCCGGAGGAGCGGGACCGCGGACGTTGCCCAAATGGGGATCCGAAAAGGTCGGTTCCCCAACGTCCAATACCCCTAGGGAAGAAGGTGACGTTCGATCGGGGTAGGTCGACCGTCCTTGTGCATGGGCACGGCCGGGCCCATGGCGCGGCGTGCCCGCACGCCCAGGATTATGGACACCACCGAGGTCGTGCGTCGGGGTGACCATAAGGCTGCTTCCGGAGTCGAAGCGCTCCTCGAGCTCAGGTGTTGCTGCACCTGTGCCCGGTGGGGGCCGAGCGCTATGAGTGCACGTATCAATTTGGGGGGAAAAAAGAGATACGTGACTCATCAAGGCGAGTGACGGATGGTGATTCCATCCCAGATCCGTCACCCGTGCTGGTCCGCGGCTCGGCAAGGTGCCCCGGGGGCCGAGATTCGCGTGACTCAGCATGATAGTTAGAAGTCTCCGAGCGAGTCCGTAGGCTAGAGGGCAAGCTGGCCGATGGAGAAGGGGTGGGGGAGGGCGAAATCCGTTGGCTAGTCTTTGCTCGGCCGGGCCCCTTGAGGGGAGCCTTGCCCTTAGACTTTCTGGGCAGCACCTTGAGGGGAGCTTTGCCCTTAGACTTTGCAGGCAGATCAAATGAAAGGCATTTTGAAATGGTGGCCGCTTGCCTATCAGTCTTGGGACGCCGCGGTCGTGCGTCCGTCGGTTTGGTAGACGAGGAAAGATCACGCGTCCCTTCCGCGGAGAAGTCGTCTCTGTCTACCCGAACCGTACGTTCATCAGTGCGAACGGATTGCTCCGAGATGGAATCGACCCCGCGGGTTCTCTCGGGAAATTGAGCGAACTCCGAGCAGTGGAGTGGCTCGACCCGGCGGTGTCCTTCACCATGTTGGGCACAGGTGGATAGAGCAAACCGGAACACACGACCGCAAAGAGGAGACAAGGTGGCCGATCGAGAAAATCAATTAATCTCGATCGTCCGTGTGGTGTCGTGCAAAGTGCTCGAGAGATCGACTGAAAACTCGAACTACCCGTACACGCCACCGGTCGTGTGACTGGTATGGCTATTAATAGCAATCTCTACACGTGGAGTATCACTGTGTATAGGTGTGATAGTTCTTGGGCACTAAATCTTAATAAGCAGATCAGTGTCACGCACCCTTACTCGAACACGTTCTACCTGTGAAGGGTAAAGAGTACAGGTGTGATTAGTTATTGAGCACTAAACCTTAATAAGCGGAACCAGCACAAAATGCGTGCTGAACCCGAGGCTCGGCAATATGGTGGGGAACACGACCGGCGAGCGGTGCCGACGATCGCGAGTAACAAAAGTCGCGAGAGTGCCGGTAAAAGAGACAAATCTTTTAATAAATACGCTCCCGAGAGTGCCGGTAAAAGAGACAAATCTTTTAATAAATACGCTCCCACCAAGAGCTTCACACGGCAAAATTACTCAGGGTCTAGTGCAAGCCGGAACCAGCACAAAATGCGTGCTGAACCCGAGGCTCGGCAATATGGTGGGGGAACACGACCGGCGAGCGGTGCCGACGATCGCGAGTAACAAAGTCGCGAGAGTGCCGGTAAAAGGGACAAATCTTTTAATAAATACGCTCCCACCAAGAGCCTCACACGGCAAAAAAACTCAGGGTCTAGTGCAAGCCACAACTGAATCAAGTATAGAAACAAAACACAGCAATGTTAACACAAAGGCAAGTATAGGCGAGACAGAGCACAAGACTTATCTTGCTTTGACGGCAGGCCGAAGATGAATGACGTATACGAAGTTGACACTGGCTTCTTCCGGGGCCGGAAGTGGGGTGACATCACGTGACTGCACGTGACTGTCTTATGACTGCATTGGCCACGGAAAAATTCGGCCTGACAGAGCTGGCTAACTGCCGTTGAATGCTATGGTCTGACATGGTATAGTATATGACGCCAAAAAGTGGTGTTTTGCATTCATCATACCTGTCAGCTTGCAGTCAGTCAGAGAGCGAGCGCTGCACTCAACGTCTTGCTGAGTTCTCTTGTGTTCAGTGTCATAGGGCAGGCTGCTTTTTTCGTCGTTGTAACTTTCCATAGCGGTCCGAACCTAGACACACTTGTCTGATCGCTGCTGTCTGTCGCTGTGTGTGTTAGCTTAAAGGACTGACTTTTTTCTTTGTCAACAGATGTTTAATGATCTTTCGATCGCAGCAACTTTCGAAAAAATGCAGTTTCGTGATGATGATACTCTCTGTCTCTGTCTCTCTCTCTCTCTCTCTCTCTGTCTCTCTGTCTCTCTCTCTGTCTCTGTCTCTCTCTCTCTCTCTGTCTCTCTGTCTCTGTCTCTGTCTCTCTCTCTTTCACTCTCTCTCTCTCTGTCCTCTGTCTCTCTCTCTTGTTCTCTCTCTCTCTCTGTCTCTCTGTCTCTCTCTCTCTCTCTGTCTCTCTCTTTCACTCTCTGTGCGCACGCGCTTACGTTCATGCGTGCGTACGTGCGTGTGTGCGTGCATGTGTGTGTGTGTGTGTGTGTGTGTGTGTTTGAGAGAGAGAGAGAGAGAGAGACAGACAGACAGAGAGAGAGAGAGAGAGAGAGAGAGAGAGAGGGGGGGGGTTAACCACATTTTTTTAAAATTATGCTGAGGTATAGAGCTAGGTAAAATGCGACATATGTTCAACGATTGTTGAAACGTAGAAAATCATTCGTGTTATGCCTGTCTGTCTGTCTGTCTATTTGTCTGTCTGTCTGTCGTCTGTCTGTCTGTCTCTCACGTCTGTCTGTCTGTCTCTGTCTATGTGTGCTTGCGCGCGCATACGTGCATGAGTGTGTGCGTACGTGCATGCATGTGTGGTGTGTGTGGTGTGTTAGAGAGAGAGAGAGAAGAGAGAGAGAGAGAGAGAAAGAGAGAGAGAGAGAGAGGAGAGAGAGAGAGAGAGAGAGAGGTGTTTAAACACATTTTTTTTAATCATGCCGAGGTATAGAGCTACTTAAGTTGTGACATATATTCAACGACGGCTGAAACGTAGAAAATCACTCGTGTTATGCCTGTCTTTGTCTCTCTTTCTCTGTCTGTCTGTCTGTCTGTCTCTCTCCTGTCTGTCTGTCTGTATGTCAATCTCTCTCTCTGTGTCTCTGTGTGCGTGTGCGCGTATGTGCATGAGTGCGTGCGTGCGTGCGTGCCTGCATGTGTGTGTGTGTGTGTGTGTGTGTGTATGTGTGTGTGTGTGTGTGTTAGAGAGAGAGAGAGAGAGAGAGAGAGAGAGAGAAAAGAGAGAGAGAGAGAGAGGGGTGTGTGTGTTTAACCACATTTTGTTTATTATGCTGAGGTATAGGGGTACTTAAGTTGTGACATATGTTCAACAAGGGCTGAAGCAAAGAATATCACTCGTGTTATGCCCGTCTGTCTGTCTATCTGTCTGTGTGTCTGTCTCTTGTCTGTGTGTCTGTCTCTCTTGTCTGTCTGTCTGTCTGTCTGTCTGTCTGTCTGTCTCTCCTGTCGGTCTGTCTTGTCTCTCTCTCCTGCTTGTCTGTCTGCCTGTCTCTCTGTATCTCAAATACACATCCACACGCACACACGCGTGCGCACGAGCGCAAGCGGGCATCTGTATCTGTCTGTCTGTCTGTCTGTCTGTCTGTCTGTCTGTCTTCTGTCTTCTGTCTGTCTGTCTGTCTGTCTGTCTGTCTCTCTCTCTCTCTCTCTCTCTCTCTCTCTCCTCCTGTCTGTCTGTTTGTCCATCCGTCCATCTGTCTGTCTGTCTATCTGTCTCTCCTGTCTGTCTGTCCGTCTGTCTGTCTGTCTGTCCGCCTGTCTGTCTGTCTCTCTCCCTCACTCATACACACATGCGTGCGCGTGCATAGGCGTCTCTATCTGTCTGTCCGTCCGTCTGTGTCTGTCTATCTGTTTCTCTCTGTCTGTTTATCTGTTTTTCTCTCTGCTGGTCTCTCTCTCACTCTCTCTCTCTCTCTCTCTCTCTTCTCTCTCCTGTCTTCGTTGTCTGTCTGTCACTGTCTGTCTGTCTGTCTGTCTGCCTGTCTCTCTGCTCTTCTGTCATCTCTCGTCTCGTCTTCTGTCTTCTTGCCACGCCGGCTGTCTTTGTCTGTCCTCTGTATGTCTCTCGTCTCTCTCGTCGTCTGTCTCTCTCAACATGGCGTTGTTTCTTCTCTTATTCTTTTCCTAGCTGGGTTCTTGATTCCTTCATTTGACTTGCATTCAAGCGTGTGGGAGAGCTCGCGTGCATGCACACACACACACAACACACACACACACACACACACACACACACACACACACACATACACACACACACACACACACATGCAGGTGCGCACGCTCACATGCACACTCACATAGAGCCTCTTTGTGTGCACACGAGCGCTTGTGTGTGTGTGTGTGTGTGTGTGTGTGTGTGTGTGTGTGTGTGTGTGTGTGTATGTGCGTGCGTGCATGCGTGCGTGAGTGCGTGCGTGGGGGCGTGCGTGCGTGCGTGCATGCGTGTGTGTGTATGTGCGTGCGTGCGTGCGTGCGTGGTGTGTGTGTGTGTGTGTGTGTGTGTGTGTGTGTGTGTGTTGTGTGTGTGTGTGAAATTCAAAGCCCATCTTGCGCCGAATTCAGAGATATGTGTTTGCTCGTTCTTCGTTTTCGTTATCCTGAGTGTTGTTTTTCTTGCATGAAGAAGACCTATGAGGTCGAAACGCGTCGTGTTTTGTCTTGTGATTCGTTTGTTCATGTTTAGCAGACACAGTACTTCAATATTTTTAAGATTTGTCGACTGGGATTTTCTGTTTCTGTCATTTGTATACGTCTCTGTATGCTGCATGCTTGTGTTAGTTTGGGAGCGGGGGTTTTGTGTGTGTGTGTGTGTGTGTGTGTGTGTGTGTGTGTGTGTGTGTGTGTGCATTCGCGCGCGCGCGCGGGCTCGAATATATTCGTTAGTGTGAATAAGAAAATTTGAGATAGACAATGTGTTGTGTGTGTGTGTGTGTGGTGTGTGTGTGTGTGTGTGTGTGTGTGTGTGTGCATGTGTGTGTGTGTGTGTGCATGTGTGTGTGTGCATGCATGCACTCCCGCGCGCGCATGTATTCGTGAGTATGAATAAGAAAATTTGAGAAAGACAATGTGTGTGTGCTCGCGCGTGTGTGTGCGTGTGTGTGCGCACCTGTGTCGGTTTTGGAAACAAATGCAATTACAATAATTTCTTTGAGTCAGAAGAACAACTGCTCTCATGGTTAAGAAAAGTGGTGTTTGCATTCATCATACCTGTCAGCTTGAAGTCAGTCAGAGAGCGAGCGCTGCACTCAACGTCTTGCTGAGTTCTCTTGTGTTCAGTGTCATAGGGCAGGTTGCTGTTTTCGTCGTTGTAACTTTCTATAGCGGTCCGAACCTAGACACACTTGTCTGATCGCTGCTGTCTGTCGCTGTGTGTGTTAGCTTTAAGGATTGACTTTTTTCTTTGTCAACAGATGTTTAACGATCTTTCGATCGCAGCAACTTTCGAAAAAATGCAGTTTCTTGATGATACGACTCTCTCTCTCTCTCTCTCTCTCTCTCTCTCTCTCTCTCTGTCTCTCTCTCTCTCTCTCTCTCTCTCTCTCTCTCTCTCTCTCTCTGTGCGCACACGCGTACGATCATGCGTGCGTGCGTACGTGCGTGTGTGCACACATGTGTGTGTGTGTGTGTTTGAGAGAGAGAGAGGGGAGAGAGAGAGAGAGACAGAGAGAGACAGAGAGAGAGACAGAAAGAGAGAGAGACAGAGAGAGAGACAGAGAGAGAGAGAGAGAGAGAGAGAGAGAGAGGGTTAACCACATTAAAAAAAAAATTATGCTGAGGTATAGAGCTACGTAAGTTGTGACATATGTTCAACGATGGTTGAAACGTAGAAAATCATTCATGTTATGCCTGTCTGTCTGTCTGTTTGTTTGTCTGTCTGTCTGTCTGTCTGTCTCTCACGTCTGTTTGTCTCTGTCTCTGTGTGCTTGTGCGCGCATACGTGCATGAGTGCGTGTGTAAGTGCGTGCATGTGTGTGTGTTAGAGAGAGAGAGAGAGAGAGAGAGAGAGAGAGAGAGAGAGAGAGAGAAAGAGAGAGAGATATATATATATATATATATAGAGAGAGAGAGAGAGAGAGAGAGCGAGAGAGAGGGAGAGAGAGAGGTGTTTAAACACATTTTTTTTTAATCATGCCGAGGTATAGAGCTACTTAAGTTGTGACATATGTTCAACGACGGCTGAAACGTAGAAAATCACTCGTGTTATGCCTGTCTTTGTCTCTCTTTCTCTGTCTGTCTGTCTGTCTGTCTGTCTGTCTGTCTCTCTCCTGTCTGTCTATCTGTATGTCAATCTCTCTCTCTCTCTCTGTCTCTGTGTGCGTGTGCACGTATGTGCATGAGTGTGTGCGTGCGTGCGTACATGTGTGTGTGTGTGTGTGTGTGTGTGTGTGTGTGTGTGTGTGTGTGTGTGTGTGTGTGTGTGTTAGAGAGAGAGAGAGAGAAAGAGAGAGAGAGAGAGGGAGAAAGAAAGAGAGAGAGAGAGAGGGAGAGAGAGAGAGAGAGAGAGAGAGAGAGAGTGAAAGAGAGAGAGAGAGGGGTGTGTGTTTAACCACATTTTGTTTATTATGCTGAGGTATAGGGGTACTTAAGTTGTGACATATGTTCAACAAGGGCTGAAGCAAAGAATATCACTCGTGTTATGCCCGTCTGTCTGTCTATCTGTCTGTCTGTCTGTCTGTCTGTCTCTTGTCTGTGTGTCTGTCTCTCCTGTCTGTCTGTCTGTCTGTCTGTCTCTCTCCTGTCGGTCTGTCTGTCTTGTCTCTCTCTCCTGTCGGTCTGTCTGTCTGTCTCTCCTGCTTGTCTGTCTGCCTGTCTCTCTGTCTCTCACATACACATACACATGTACACACGCGTGCGCGTGAGCGCGAGCGAGCATCTCTATCTCTCTGTCTCTGTCTCTGTCTCTCTCTCTCTCTCCTGTCTGTCTGTTTGTCAGTCCATCCCTCTGTCTGTCTGTCTGTCTGTCTATCTGTCTCTCCTGTCTGTCTGTCCGTCTGTCTGTCTGCTCACTCATACACACACACGCGCGCGTGCGTGGGCATCTCTATCTGTCTGTCCGTCCATCTGTGTCTATCTATCTGTTTCTCTCTGTCTGTCTGTTTATCTGTTTTTCTCTCTGTCTGCTGGTCTCTCTCTCTCTCTCTCTCTCTCTCTCTCTCTTCTCTCTCTCTCTCTCTCCTGTCTGTCTGTGTGTCTGTCTGTCACTGTCTGTCTGTCTGTCTCTCTCTCTGTCTCTGTCTCTCTCTCTCTCTCTCTCGCTCTCTCATGTGCAGGCACTCCCGGGCATGTCTGTTTGTCTGTCCATCCATCTGTATGTCTCTCTGTATCTGTCTCTCTGTCTGTCTGTCTCTCTCAAATGGCGTGCACGTGCATGTGTGTGTGTGTGTGTGTGTGTGTGTGTGTGTGTGTGTGTGTGTGTGTGTGTGTGTGCGTGTGTGTGTGTGTGTGTGTGTGTGTGTGTGTGTGTGTGTGTGTGTGTGTGTGTGTGTGCGCGTGTGTGTGGTCGCACTAAAGCCACATTTATTCATTCATCTGTCGGGCTTTGTCAAATAAATGTACCAGTCTTCCCCCTCCCCTCTTTTTCTCTCCCCCCCCCCCTCCTCTCCGCCCCTTACGACTTTTTTCCGACTTCCATTTTTCCCTTTTTGTGTTTTTTCCTTTTTTTCAATTTAATGTTTCTCTTCTCTTTCAGGAAAGAAAATCCTACTGTATTTTACCCCCAGCTGATTTCTTCATTTTTCAATCACCCACGTTTACTACACAATATCTACGTGATGTATCCACAGGAATATGCTCATGCTGGTTTTTTAATCTGTTTGCGTTTGAAACACGGCATCTTGGTGTGTTTGGGGACTGTGGTATGGTGTGCTGAAACTGTCGGTCTATAGTTTTTGCTACTCAAATATTCCTCGAACAAAATGACGCACGTACGCCACACCCCCCCCCCCCCCCACTCGTCCATCCGTCCACCAATCCCTCCCCCACCCCCTCTCTCACCCTACTACCTTCCTCTCACTCCATCCACACCCATCTCATGAGCCGATAGGCGTATAATGAGTCAAGTAGAGAGAGATGTAAGTCTAGCCAGAGATCGACAGGCAGTGACTAAGAGAAAGAGTAGCGGTAGTCAGTGTCGTTATCCGCCTAGATCTTCTACAGCGTAACGGGAACGAACACTCCAGCAATTAGTATTGTTACCGGACAGCGCGGTGAGTCGAAATGATTATAAATGGTATCGTGTTGAACATGAATTTATAGTCATTGTCCAGGACGGGGGAAATCGTGATGGTATTGCTTAAGTGCACTAAGTTGATGTATTATTGGTCAGGCTTAACACACCAAGGTTATCTTTGCACTCATACACGCATATGCACACTCATGCGCCCACCAAACATTCACCTCTCTCTGGGAATGGGATGTCACGCATTCGTTTCTCTTCTAACACGACTGAGCACAAGAAATACAATTTCTATGCTACTTATAATCAAACATGAAAAATCCAATTACACAAAATGAACAAATCAACACATAAAAGATCAATACTTCCTAATCCCGGGTTATAATAAAAATGACTTCTTACCTGGCCAGGTTTTCACACACACAACCACGCTTTCACACCACACCACAGTTCTTGAAAAGTCTCTTCACGTCTTCTTCAGCACTGCTTGATGGTGAGGCCCTTGGTTGACTGGCTCCAGGTTTCAGGACTGGGTCTTCGTGGTCGTCTCTGGGATCTCAACGTAGAACTCTTCTTCTTCGTCTCTTTCACCCACCTCTGGGTTCAATTTCAGTTTGTCTGTCTTCACCCACCTCTGGGCTTCAAACTTAGTTTTCTTCTCTTCCAGCGTGTCTTTCCCTAAGACTTTGCTGTCTCTTCTATCTCCCGGACCACGTTCCTCTCGACCCATTCTCTGTCCTGCCCACCTTCTCTCCTCTCTCTCTCTCTCTCTCCTCTGCCTTCTCTCTCTCTCTCCTGGTGTTCTTCTCTTCACGTTGTTCTCCCTCAGTTTATATAGGATGGAAACAAAGGATTCCCCTTCGGGTCATGCCTTTGTCCATGCTGCTTCTCAAACCCCTAGTTCACAAGTACTCTGAATTCTCCATTCGCTACATTCTCCACACATCTGCATTTACACACATCCCTACCTAATTGATTAGCAAACAAACACTTGGCACCAGATGGACATCGAAAATTCCCCGCCGACTTCGGAGGCCACTTTAACACAGTAATTATCTTAAAGAGGGCTACGATAACAACATCCACGCGCGTTCAACCAGCCTGACAATAGAACCAACCCAGTGACCCACGGCAATACCATCCGAATGAGTCCAAGACTCCTGCTCTTCACTGACTGTTTACAAAAGAACCTCATCTGACTGAGTATTTAGCGCTCACTTGGTGCACCGAGGTCCTAGTGGTTACGTCCCTCCCCCCTTTCGCTGTCGGGCAGGTCCGAACTCCTTACTACCTTAGGTGCCATCTGTCACCTGACTGCTTCGTCCTCCTTGACACGGTTCGACCGTGTGCGATGGGTAAGGCACACTTGTTAATGGTTCTATTACCTATTTGTATACTACGTACAACGTCCCTTTTGCCTCTAAGCGTTTAATGCCTTTTGTGAGAGGTTTCACGCACTTGACAAATTCCCCCCACTTCAAGACAATGCGCTGCATTGGCTAAAACACCTTCAAGGAGCTGAAACTCTCACAATTCTCTCATTTAAACAATGCTATTCTAGGCCTCTAATAAGCCTACTTACACCTGAGAACGGACGCAAGATTTATCTTGCAACACAAATTAGAGAAAAATCAATACCATACACACTAACCAAGCAAATATCAACACAGTCTGAAATTTCCACCAGCTCTAAGTCGTGTGGCCATATAATGATAAACATTATGTTTCTACGGAAATTCTCTCCCATTCTCTTCATACACGTGGCTCGCAACCAGCCACATCACGCATACACGACACTGCGAAAGACACACGCACCCAATACCTGACTTTTCGCCCGACCATTTTAATTTGGTCTACGGCCCCGTCACACTTTCTTCGCTCCCTAACACACCATGCCAAACACCGCGACACGTGTTGCACTGTCTGCAGAAGCGCCTGATATCGCCTAGGATACGGGCCAGTAGTACTCCCGCGTCACAACCTTTTGTGTGGCCTTCCTACCGAGATGGCCCGAGGCTGACGTCACATGTCTTTCGGACATCACCGCCTTTCTGCGCTGCCTAGGAACGACAACCTGCTTCTTCGTTTTCCCCGAACTCATGTGAGTGAAAGTTCGGTACAATACCCCATCCTTTATCTCAAAACCGATGGTACCCTCCTTAACACGTTTCTTCTGCCTTGTGTGAGCGAAACCAAACAGTTTACTAAGAGAGTAATCGCCCTTTTGTTCCTCCCGTAAGTGAGTGGGGTTAGTCTCACCGGACACGCTCCAATGCTTTCTGGAGTGTGTGACTGCCTGGGGCCTTTCTCTCCCCAGAAATCTTTTCCCTGATTCAACACAGAAATCACGGTCTGGGTCTCCATACCCACGTGCTCCTGGAATGTTTCCAATTACCAGATCATACGGCGGCTTTGGAACAGCCAAAGCCTGTACGACTCCACTATAGAATGGTGTATCAATAACCACCAGGGCCGTTTTGAATTCTGCCACTGTTCCATCTATTTGTCTACACCTCTGTGTTTTACCTGTGAATTGTCCCTTCTTAACCAGGGACTCCTTCACCATTACGCCAGTGCACCCAGAGTCTCTAATGACATTAACCACATTGTCCCCTACTCTGCCTTTGTGCACATCCATGTTATCGCCTGAATCTGTGAACACACAGCACAGTCCAGACAAAATAACACTGTCATCTTTTTCATCTTTTGCTGCCTGCCTTTCACTTGGCCTGACCCTCATTGCTGCAGCTTTCTGAGGTCTAAATCGGCAGTCTCTAGCCAAGTGTCCTGTCTTATCGCACAAGAAGCAGGTACGTCTATCTACGGCCTTATCCACGTGGGCCTTCACTCTTGTTTGCTCACGTGACGCCGTGGGCCTACGGGTGTGTACTGCTGACTCATCGTGTGAGTCATGTGCTAGCCTGCTATCCTCTGAATATGCTTCCGGGCTTTCCTCTTGTTCAGGCAAATCACGCCTCGCTTCCCGGTAAGTCTCTGCCGTCTGAAGTACCTCAGCTATTGTGGTTGCACCTTTTTCCTTAATGTGGATTGTGAGGCCTGTCCCACAACCATCAAGTATCTGTTCCTTCATCACCAGTGTCTTGAGGCCTTCAAAATCACTGTCTACTCCACTAAGTTCTACCCACTTGTTGAAATAGTGATCCAGTCTAACTCCGAACTGTGTGTATGTCTCACCCTGTTCGATTCTCGCCTCGCGAAACTTACGTCTAAAACCTTCTTCAGTCAAATCATATGCCTTTAGTACTGCTTGTTTCACCTTGTCGAAATCCCTCTGATCACCTTTGGGTAAGGTGGAAACAGTGTGTAACGCACGACCTGTCAACAAGGCAGACAGATTTATTGCCCAGTCATCTTCGGGCCAGCCCTCGTGCTCGGCAACCGATTCAAACCGACTGATATAGGCATCGATCGAATCAGTTTCTTCTCTGAACAGTGGGAGTTTAAGTCTAGATGCGCAACTTAGTCTGCGGCCTACTGACTCAGAACTGGCGTCTATTTCACTACGATTTTCAGACTTTATTCTTTCCAACTCAATTTGTTTGGCTAAAATCTCTGATTCCGCTTCTGCTCTCGCTCTGGCAGCCGCACTCTGCATCTGCTGCATCTGCTCTCGCTTTGGCCGCTGCATTCTCTGCATCTGCTCTAGCCTTCGACGCAGCGGTTTCTGCTTCTAGATTTCTTTTCGACAGCCGCTAGCTGTTCCTTTTCAAATTTCCTTCTTTCAGCCCTTTCATCTCTCTCAGTCTTCTGCTGAGTCTCTATGAACTTACGCAGTTCATCTCCTGTATATCCTAGTTTCTCCCCTAAACTCATCAGTTTCTCGATGGGGGTAAGACTTTCTTCAGCCATTTTGTTTTCTGATATGTTTTAGCACCTCTAAAACAGTTACGCTTATAAACCCGGAAAAAGTTGATACACAGTTTATCTACTAAACGGTACGAGTACACCAACCAGTGGTAGTGTTCCTAACACAAAGGAGCCTTAATCTTAAACCACAGCTTCTGTGAGAGTTAAGACTAGAACCTCGTTCTTCGTTTCTCTGAACGACCTTTGATTAATACAACCACCCTACACACAAGTCAATACTCAACACTCAAAGAACTAAAGGAACTAATTAGAAAAGCTAATTAAAATTGCCTTTAGTGGACGCTTCGCCCCAGTACTACTCTAGTACTCATTTTGTTTCCCTCCTGAAACTAATTTGGGCCATGCAATCCTGGCAGGCTCGCCACTTTGTCCAGGACGGGGGAAATCGTGATGGTATTGCTTAAGTGCACTAAGTTGATGTATTATTGGTCAGGCTTAACACACCAAGGTTATCTTTGCACTCATACACGCATATGCACACTCATGCGCCCACCAAACATTCACCTCTCTCTGGGAATGGGATGTCACGCATTCGTTTCTCTTCTAACACGACTGAGCACAAGAAATACAATTTCTATGCTACTTATAATCAAACATGAAAAATCCAATTACACAAAATGAACAAATCAACACATAAAAGATCAATACTTCCTAATCCCGGGTTATAATAAAAATGACTTCTTACCTGGCCAGGTTTTCACACACACAACCACGCTTTCACACCACACCACAGTTCTTGAAAAGTCTCTTCACGTCTTCTTCAGCACTGCTTGATGGTGAGGCCCTTGGTTGACTGGCTCCAGGTTTCAGGACTGGGTCTTCGTGGTCGTCTCTGGGATCTCAACGTAGAACTCTTCTTCTTCGTCTCTTTCACCCACCTCTGGGTTCAATTTCAGTTTGTCTGTCTTCACCCACCTCTGGGCTTCAAACTTAGTTTTCTTCTCTTCCAGCGTGTCTTTCCCTAAGACTTTGCTGTCTCTTCTATCTCCCGGACCACGTTCCTCTCGACCCATTCTCTGTCCTGCCCACCTTCTCTCCTCTCTCTCTCTCTCTCTCCTCTGCCTTCTCTCTCTCTCTCCTGGTGTTCTTCTCTTCACGTTGTTCTCCCTCAGTTTATATAGGGATGGAAACAAAGGATTCCCCTTCGGGTCATGCCTTTGTCCATGCTGCTTCTCAAACCCCTAGTTCACAAGTACTCTGAATTCTCCATTCGCTACATTCTCACACATCTGCATTTACACACATCCCTACCTAATTGATTAGCAAACAAACACTTGGCACCAGATGGACATCGAAAATTCCCCGCCGACTTCGGAGGCCACTTTAACACAGTAATTATCTTAAAGAGGGCTACGATAACAACATCCACGCGCGTTCAACCAGCCTGACAATAGAACCAACCCAGTGACCCACGGCAATACCATCCGAATGAGTCCAAGACTCCTGCTCTTCACTGACTGTTTACAAAAGAACCTCATCTGACTGAGTATTTAGCGCTCACTTGGTGCACCGAGGTCCTAGTGGTTACGTCCCTCCCCCCTTTCGCTGTCGGGCAGGTCCGAACTCCTTACTACCTTAGGTGCCATCTGTCACCTGACTGCTTCGTCCTCCTTGACACGGTTCGACCGTGTGCGATGGGTAAGGCACACTTGTTAATGGTTCTATTACCTATTTGTATACTACGTACAACGTCCCTTTTGCCTCTAAGCGTTTAATGCCTTTTGTGAGAGGTTTCACGCACTTGACAGTCATATAACCGAATAACTGGGTAAATAAATAGATAAATAAATCAGTAAATAAATGATAAATAGGTAGATGAATAAACAAATCAGTAAATAAATAAATAGAGAGAATACATCAATGAACGAAGAAATGAATAGGTAGATGAATAAACAAATCAGCAAATAAATAAATAGAGAGAATACATAAATGAACGAAGGAATGAATGAAATACATGGGTTAAAATCACGTTTCTGGTATGCCATTTGTACATGTATGTCATACCCGTATCACAGAGTGATCTATATAGGGGCTACACACACACGCACGCACACACACA
>CM065734.1:37344951-37357451 GCA_033310375.1 Conus canariensis | reverse complement strand
CATGCATTCGTCACACCAAACCACCAGTAAAGTCTGTAACTTTACTACACATAATCATGGAAAACATCAATGCGCATGGAGTCAAAAAAAAACAAACATTCTCTCTTTCCTTGAAACTTCACATATATATATTTAAAAAAAAACATTTATCTAAATCATCATAACTAACCCGGGTATAAATAGACTTTCTACTTTACCTGGCCAGGTGATCTTAAACTATTCACGAATCACTGTCTTTCCTTTTCTTCTCTTTTTTTTTCTTTTCACTGTCACTTTCACAAGCACCAGTCACAACACAACTGCTGGCACTGGTCAGGTTGGACCGCTGGCACTGGTCAGGTTACTGGTGTTGGCCTATGGTTCTGCCTGATGGAAGTGGCGCTGCCAGGTATGAGGTCGAACCCCGGTTCAAATTAAATAGTGAATACTGTCCGAAGCACTGCAGAGCATCAGTAGGCGCGATAGTGTATTGATATCGCAACATAGGAAGTTCTGCCCATCAATGGACTGCGATTACTACCAGTCCCTTTTGTTGTGTTACCACATGCCTGCCTACTCCTTCTACTACTAACAAACAGACATTGATCTGTTCTCCTTTCTTCCTTCCTGCACTAACGCATTGTACTCTCTCTCTCTCTCTCTCTCTCTCTCTCTCTCTCCTCTCTCTCTCTCTCTCTCTCTCTCTCTTCTGGTCTGCTCTATCAAATGGACATAGTTGCTTTTTTTTTTCTTTTCATCAATTAG
This sequence comes from Conus canariensis, assembly GCA_033310375.1. Classification (NCBI taxonomy): domain Eukaryota; kingdom Metazoa; phylum Mollusca; class Gastropoda; order Neogastropoda; family Conidae; genus Conus; species Conus canariensis. The sequence goes on along the minus strand of CM065734.1, from coordinate 37,356,707 downwards.
CAACTCTCCCTCTCAACATCTCTCCTTAGTCCTTCCTCTGCAGACTCTATATGGTGCTAATGCTTCAACTCGGTTCTCTTCACTCCTCCTCTCATCTCTCTGCTTTCTTTCGAGCAGAGCCTACTCCCAGCCTCTCTCTCTCTCCCCTCTCTTTTTTGGCTCTCACTCACATAGCTTTCTTATTCTCTTCCTACCTGTCAAAAGGGCGAGTACCATTGGTCAGTATTTTTCCCACCTTGTGCCGAGATTACCTCCCTTATAATTTCATTGGCCATGCAAATAATAAGTCTTCTGTAACATCTACCGGCCTTGCTCTCTGTGGTGGTCAATGGGTCATTTAATTAATTAACTTGGTTTCACCCCCACTGCACAATACCTCCCCCCTTCCTACTTTAACCAGGGCGACGTCTGACTTAACTGTGGGCACTGGTCTTGTAAATTAGCTGTATCAGTCTGACCTAGACGCAGAGATCCGTCTGGCCAGACCTATTGAGAAGTTGGTCAAGCCACTCAGTCTGTCTGCAGGACGGTGCCGTCTCCGTGAAGGACTAGAGAATAGCCTCCTCGCCGTGCCTAATTGGCTGACGCGACACATGAAGTCGTCTGCCTGGAAACCAGGATGTCTGAGTTTGGAACTTATGTCCAATTGAACTGGCTGGCGACTGGCCACGATTACAGCTTTTGTTTTTGTCCGTGACAATTTTCCCCCTTGCAAAAGACTATGCTCAGCATTGTCTCAAAACAACGGTAAAAAAAAAACCGAATTTGCTGACACCACAGCTGCACGTGCAAGGTTTTTCAAAATTTATTTACAACAAACGGTTTACAAATTGTAAGCATATATCACTAGTAAATATCACCCCAAGGGGTTATCATTGACGTGTGCTTTTGCCTTATTTCAGCTCATTTTCTGATAAACTCTGAGCGCACCTATGCAATCCCTCCACCTGCGGAATTGCCACCTCTTCTCTTCACAACTACTGTGAAGAGCACAATCTAATATGACCACGATCCATGACACCTCACTGAGGAATCTCCATCCTCACTTATCGCAAACAGTACATTACTACACAAGCGACTGTATGCTCCAAACATAAATACATTTACATGAACAAGTCTCACAAAAAATATGAACAATAACCAAATGGGAATGAACCCATATCCACTCAACCAAACTGTAATCAACACATATTATTTACAAAGTAGCCATGCACCCCAGATATGACTGACTTCCTCTGGGTTGCAGCTTGCTAAACTACACGACTTAAATAGTCAGCTCCTACATTCTGTCGACCTGGGATGTACTGAACTCGGTACCTGTAGGGCTGCAGTGCCATTGCCCAACGCAGCACCCTGCTGTTTTTTCAGCTGCGCCTCCTGCAGGAACTTGAGTGGTTGATGATCAGTCTCTATCACGAACTCTTTCCCATACAAGTATTTGTGAAATTTCTGCACGGCCCACACAACAGCCAAACACTCCTTCTCCACCGTTGCGTAGCCTTCTTCACACTTCGTCAACTTCCTGCTAGTAGAAAGAAACTCGTGGAGAGCGTGGCAGCAGAGAGTCCTCAGAAGAGAAGCCCCCTTCAAGCAAGTGTTTCGGCCCTTATCTCCTGACACTCTAGGGGGGTTGGGCCACCCGGTTCATGACTCCGGATGTCCCTCTGCTGCCCCCTTTTTTTTTCCCATCTTGGGACGAGCCATGGCTGGGATTCGAACCCATGACCCTCTGGACATGCTCATTTTCCACTTAATGACTCGCGCTTTAACCACTGAGCCACAGGGACACCTGATATTTGTAGGAAATTTAAGCCTTATGAAGTTCACTTTTGTTCCTCCTTGACCAGATCCAGCTTGAACACCTTTCTGCCGCTTCTGCCATTGCTTTCAGGGCTCTGGTTTTTTCCTTCCCTGCAATTGAGAGCTGTTTCATGAGGCTGTATGCAGACGTTCCTACAAACCCCCTAGCTCCAATTTCTGCAGTGAATACTTTGACCTGATAGCCTTCTCTCCTCAGGCTGTTTGCCAGATCAGCATACTTTTCAGTCTTGTAGATTTGAGCTGCCTCCATTCTGTTCTCATATGGTACTGTGAGCTCGATCATGATCAGCTGCTTGGTTGACTTAGAGTGGACTACTATGTCTGGTCTCATGCCACTCTTGCTGATGATCTCTGGGTGACTCTTCCATTCTGGGAGGTCTGCAGTGCACTCCCAGTCATCTGCCCCGTCCAGCAGACTCTGCCTGCATGTTGCGAGTGGCACTGTTGTTCTTGGCCATGATTTGCTGCCTCCAGCCGTGAAGAATGTTGCGGGTGCTTTTGGAGTCCTGATTTTCCCTTTTGTGGTGTTGGTACTAGCCCAGACTACTTGTACAATCTCTTTGAGCACTTGGTTGTGCCTCCATGTGTACCTTCCTTGAGCCAGGGCTACTTTACATGAGCTTAGGACATGCTCCACTGTTTGTTTTTCATGGCAGAGGGGGCATGCAGGATCGTCTGTTTTCCCCCACTTCACCAGGTTTGCATTTGAGGGCAGAAGGTCATATGCAGATCTGAGAATGAAGCTGATCCTGAGAGGGGCCATGCGCCAAATGTCATTCCAAGTGAGACTTCTTTGGAGTGCATTCTCCCACGTTGTCCATTGCCCTTGCTGGCTCTGCTGGACTGCTTTTTGGAGTCTTTTTTGGTCTTCTTCTTTTCTCATCTCCTGAATCATCATGTCTCTTTTGGCTTTTCCTTTGGCCTTTGACCACCATTCAGTTTTGGTCACCCCCAGTCCTTGTCTGTTGGTCTGTGTGTGTCCTGTTATTTCTCTGATCTTGAGACTTTCTTTTGCAGAATCCATCGCCTCTTGAACTTTCCATTTTCTGCCTGTCTTCAGCTGGGGCTTGATTGCTTCTACCACCTTGTCTCCTGAGTCCTCCAGCATGCTTTGAAGTCTGATCTTCACTGCTTTGTATTCCTCCAGGATGGATTTCAGTGGTAGTTTCAGCTTTGCTTGGCGACAGTACAGTGCTATGTCAGTCAGACAGGGTGGGACACCAAGCCATTTCCTTGTGAACTTGTTGATTTTGGCTTCCATTGCCTCCACTATGCTGGTGCAGATGTCGTATATCATAAGAGGCCATAGGAGCTTTGGTATCAGCATGAACTGCAGACACCAGACCTTGTATTTGCCAGGGAGCCCACACTGGTCAATGGTCTCCAAGCCTTCCTCCGCCATCTGCTTGGTTTCTTTTGCTCTTTGTGTGTCTTTCAGCGTATCATCATACCATCTTCCAAGGCTCTTGACTGGTTCTTCTGTGACTGTTGGAATGGCCTGGTTGGCAACACTGAAGACCACAGATCCGGCCACTTTTCCTTTCCTCAGTGAGAGACTCCGTGATTTCTTTGGCTTGAACTTCATTCTGGATGAGGCAACTATGTCGTCCAGCCTCTCCAGCACATGACGTGTCTCGTCTTCTCTGGATGAAATCACTGTAGTGTCATCCATGAAGGCCTTGAGAGGAGGCATCTTGTATCCATCGCCAAGGTCTGTTTGTCTCGCGTTGTTTGTTGCTGCTTTCAAGATGAGTTCCATTGCCAGCACGAACAGTATTGGGGAAATTGCACAGCCCATTGCAATACCCACTTCCAAGTTGATCCAGTCTGTTGTGTACTCCTTGGTAGAGAACCGCATTGAGAAGCCATTGAAGTACTTCTTGAGCATGTCGCGGATGTTCTTTGGCACATGGTACATCTCAAGAGCCAACTGTATCATCTCATGGGGCACAGATCCATATGCGTTTGCCAGATCAAGCCACACTACGTCCAGGTCTCTCTTTTCTGTTTTTGCTTTTTGGATTGCGTCCCAGATCATTGTGGCGTGTTCTACACAGCCAGCCACGCCTGGGATGCCACCTTTCTGGACTGACACATCCAAGTACTTGTTTTCCATCAGGTACTTGGTCAGCCTTGCTGCCATGACAGAGAAGAAGATTTTCCCTTCGACGTTCAGTAGTGATATTGGCCTGAACTGGCTGATGTCACTTGAGTTTTGCTCTTTGGGGATGTACACACCATCTGCCGTCATCCACTGGCCGCTGATTTTCTGGTTTCTCCAAGCCGATCGCAGCAGCCTGTGGAGCCACTCCAGCACCTTGGGACATTTCTTGTAAAGCTGGTAAGGTATTCCGTTTGGCCCTGGTGATGATTTGGCTCTGGCTTTGTCGACCACCTTCTTGATTTCCGCCAACGTTGGAGGCTTGCCATTGAACTGTTCCTCAGGGTTGGTTGGCCACACCAGACCTTGAATGTCGAGTGGTGCTTTGCTCTGTGGGTCAGAGTATGTTTTCCTCAGATGCTGCTCAAGAACTCCTTTGTCCACACTTAGGGTCCCAGATTTTGGCTGCTCAAACAGTGTTCTGGCAAACTGGAAGGGGTCTCTGAAGAAGCGCTCTTGTGTCTTCTTCTTTTTGCTCTTCCTCTTCCTCGCAGATTCCGCTTTGCTGAGGGCGCTGTGTTTTTCTTTCAGGTCTTTCCACAGTTTTTCCAAGCCTTGTTTTTCAGCTGGCAGTGCGGTCTTCATTTGCATCTTGAGGTTTTTCTTTTGGACCCTGATCTTGTCCATCTTTTCTTGGCGTCTGGATTTCTTTGGAGGTGTTTTCTCTTTGGGTAGTTTTGCTCCATAGGCGTCTCTACATGTGGTATACACAATGTCCCCATATGTGGCTAGTTTGTGTTCCAGGGTGCTTTTCCCTATCAGTGCATCGAGTCTTTGGACGATTTTTGCATCCAGTTTCTCCCAATCTTCAGTTTCGTTTGCTCGTGGCAGGTTGAGTTTCAGGCGCCTGGCATCGAGGGCCTGTGCAAATTCCTCATCCGAACCAACAGCGTGGATGTCCTTGGCACTGTGGTTTAAATCCTGGCCTTGGTCTTCCGACGTCTTATCTGCTGATGCAGTGCGCTGCTGCTCATTCAGATGAGTCTTCACACATCCCATCTTTGTTCTGTGGATCTTCATGCCACGGGTGGTAGCGAAACGCTTTCCACAGACACATGGATATTCCATTTGGTCCATGTTCATAGTCCGTTTGGGATTTGCAGTCATGATTGGTTGAGCACCGATGGATTCATCATTCTCTCCCCCTTTCGGTGAATCCTGGGAGCATCTTTTCCTTTTATTCTTAGTAGCCACATGTTTAAGGCAAAGTGGGGAGCCAGCCCACAGAGCCCTTGGTTCTGGTCTTTCCCAGTGTCCTCCGGTCTTTCCCGGACGTCCTCCGGCCTATTCCCGGAAGTCAATGGTTTACCCATGCATCAGTAGAAAGAAACTCGTGGAGAGCGTGGCAGCAGAGAGTCCTCAGAAGAGAAGCCCCCTTCAAGCAAGTGTTTCGGCCCTTATCTCCTGACACTCTAGGGGGGTTGGGCCACACCCGGTTCATGACTCCGGATGTCCCTCTGCTGCCCCCTTTTTTTTTTCCCATCTTGGGACGAGCCATGGCTGGGATTCGAACCCATGACCCTCTGGACATGCTCATTTTCCACTTAATGACTCGCGCTTTAACCACTGAGCCACAGGGACACCTGATATTTGTAGGAAATTTAAGCCTTATGAAGTTCACTTTTGTTCCTCCTTGACCAGATCCAGCTTGAACACCTTTCTGCCGCTTCTGCCATTGCTTTCAGGGCTCTGGTTTTTTCCTTCCCTGCAATTGAGAGCTGTTTCATGAGGCTGTATGCAGACGTTCCTACAAACCCCCTAGCTCCAATTTCTGCAGTGAATACTTTGACCTGATAGCCTTCTCTCCTCAGGCTGTTTGCCAGATCAGCATACTTTTCAGTCTTGTAGATTTGAGCTGCCTCCATTCTGTTCTCATATGGTACTGTGAGCTCGATCATGATCAGCTGCTTGGTTGACTTAGAGTGGACTACTATGTCTGGTCTCATGCCACTCTTGCTGATGATCTCTGGGTGACTCTTCCATTCTGGGAGGTCTGCAGTGCACTCCCAGTCATCTGCCCCGTCCAGCAGACTCTGCCTGCATGTTGCGAGTGGCACTGTTGTTCTTGGCCATGATTTGCTGCCTCCAGCCGTGAAGAATGTTGCGGGTGCTTTTGGAGTCCTGATTTTCCCTTTTGTGGTGTTGGTACTAGCCCAGACTACTTGTACAATCTCTTTGAGCACTTGGTTGTGCCTCCATGTGTACCTTCCTTGAGCCAGGGCTACTTTACATGAGCTTAGGACATACTTCACAGGAAACTCAACCCCTTCATGCTCCTGCAACAATACTGCACCTACTCCACCACCTGATGCATCTGTACGCAACAAAAATGGTTTAGACATATCCGGTAGCTTCAAGATGGGACGGAAACCTAGTCTTTCTAGCACTGTCTGCAGTGCTTGCTCTGCAGCGTCTGACCACTCGATCACTGCCGGTTTCCCTGCCTTGACCAAATCACTGAGAGGACTCGTGATTGCTGCGAAATTTGGTACAAACTCCCTGTAAAACCAATAAAACCTAGCAGACTCCTGACTTCTGTTTTGGTCTTTGGTCTCTTTGAATTCATCATCTTCTCCACCTTTCCCTTTTCTGGCTGCTTCGTGTCGCCTCCAACAACAAAACCTAGGAACTCCAGGCTTGGAAAACCAACCTGGCACTTTGTTGGTCTGGATGTGAGATTGGCTTATCTCAACCTCTCTAAAACTGCCACTAGCTGCCTCATATGCTCCTCCCATGTCTCAGATGCTATCAGAATGTCGTCCATGAAATTCACTACACCTTCCAAACCCGTCAATAACTTCCTCATCATCCGAGAGAAAACTGCAGGTGCGTTGACCATACCAAAAGGAAGTACTCGCCACTGATATAACCCCATAGGAGTGGAGAATGCTGTGACTTCCTTTGAGTCCTCACTCAAGGCTATTTGCCAATAACCCTTGCTCAGATCTATCCTGGTGAAATACTTGCTCTTGCTTGTGGCGACCTGAGCGAACAGGTCTTCCATGTTCGGTATGACTTCTGCATCGACCTTGGTGACACTGTTCAGACGCCTACAGTCAACACAGAATCGATGCTCACCTGACTTTTTCCTCACTAGGACGACGGGTGCACTATACGATGATTTGGACGGTTCGATCACCCCAAGATCCAACATCTTTTCCACCTCCTCCTCGATCACTTGTTTGGTGGCATACGGGACCGGGTAGGCTTTCACATGTACGGATTTTTGCGATGGTAACTCCACCGTACAGGTCTCTAGAGTTGTCCTGCCTGGTTTATCAGTCAGGGACGCCCTATACTGTTTTAGGAGCCCCCTAACTTCCTCCTGTCTCCTACTGTCTAGCCCTTCATACAGTGACACATCCCTGTATGACTCTTCTCCTGGAAACTCAGGCAACAAAATCTCCCCTTCTTCTGCTGGATCTTCTTCACCTCCATCAATGATTGCTGCTGCGCCTATGTGCTGAGTCTCACGCTGAATATATTTGCGGAGCAAATTCGCATGGAAAAGTTTTGGTTTCCCATTCACATCAATTCGGTAATCCTGATCTACCTTTTCAATGATGGTGAATGGTCCTTTCCAATGCATCAGCAGCTTGTTGTGATCCGTGGGAAGCAGTAACAGTACTTGATCTCCCACCTTGAGGGATTGCTTCCTCACCTTTCTGTCATATTGCTTCTTCTGCACGACCCTAGCCTCCTGCAAACTTTCCCTTGCAACCTTACATGTCTCCTCTAGCCTATTGCGTAGGTCCACCATATACTGATAAGTGATTTTGACATCTTCTGACTCCTGTTCTCCGGACCATAGCTCTTTGAGAATACACACTGGTCCCCTAACTGTCCGCCCATACAGCAGCTCAAATGGTGAAAAGCTTGTGCTCTCCTGAGGGGCTTCCCTGTAGGCGAACAATGCCGCTGGAATGTAACGATCCCAATCTGCTGGTCTTTCCTCACAGAGTTTCTTTAAGATGCCCTTCAGCACACCATTGAGTCTTTCCACCAAGCCATTACATTGTGGGTGGTATGGGGTAGTGAGAAGCTGTGTGATCTCTAGCAGCCTGTTGACCTCCCTCATCACGCCAGAGGTGAACTGTGACCCCCTGTCACTGAGAATTTGTGATGGCATGCCCACGCGAGAAAAGATGTCTGCTAGCCCTTCAGCGACCTGTTGCGTATCTACGCCTTTCAATGCGACTGCGTCTGGATATCTGGTCGCGTAATCCACGAGCATCAACACATACCTGTGCCCACCTTGGGAACAGGGCGAGATTGGGCCAATCAGATCAATAGCCACTCTCCTGAATGGTGTGTCAATTAAAGGGGGCTGTTTAAGAGGCGCCTTCCTCTTCACCCCTCTTGTGGCTGACCTTTGACACACATCACATGACATGCAGAACCGCTTTATGTCTGCCATTGCACCTGGCCAGTGAAAATCATCAAAGATTCGGTCAGCTCTTTTGCCGGTGCCGAGATGACCCCCATGAGCGACTCGTGACCCACTGACATGACAGTGTCGCGATAACATGCTGGTACCTCTAACTGAGTTGTCACCCTACCTGTCTTCCCCTTGGTGAACACTCGGTACAACAACCCGCCTTTCACCAGAAATTCTGTCTCACATCCTCTAACCACCTGTTTCTCTCCACCTCTTGCCAACTCCCAAGACTTCACGAGCGAAGGGTCTTGCTCCTGCGCTGCCCTAAACTCATCAGGCGACACATCTATGCCTGACTTCCTCGCTGGAACGACTAATGGTTTATCAGCCTTTTCCTCCTTCTTGCTCCGTGTTTGAATTGCTGCCCCTGTAGCAGTCAACAACTCAGGATTCCCTGGATCCCTTGCACCTGGAATATTTCCAATGACCAAATCATAAAGGCAAAAGAAACAAACTGCAGCGTTACTGGAACACGACAAAAAAGCAGAAGAGCACACAAAACAAAGTGTGAAGTAACGCAGTTTTAATGCACAGGACAAGAAATTTTCGGCAATATGCCTTCCTCAGCGACAAAAAAATACAGACATAAACATGCACAATACTCCCCTTGTGAAGCCAACGTGGTGAAACCATAAAGGGGTTTCTCCATCACCAGCGCAGACAACTCGCCTGAGAAGTAAGGGATACGTACTTCTATCTTAGCAACTGAGAACTCCCTCTCAGTGCCATCGATTAGAATACAGGTCTGGATTTGCCCTGCCAAATCCCCTTCCTCGACCAGCGTTGTTCTCACTACACCACATGAACAACCAGTGTCCCGTAACACTTTCACCCTCTGCTGGCCAATCCACCCTTCTTCCACTGGTAATGAGCCACTCAGCCTAGTGCCCTCCATCCCTGACACTGACTGCTGTTCAGCACTAGCCATAGGCCGCACTCCATTCTCTTCAGATTGGATCCCTTTTGGTTCCACTGCAGGTCGTTTCCCCTGGCGACCCTTATCAACCTCTTGCAAGGCTGCTGCCTTCTGGAACCTCATGCGACAATCCCTCGCCACATGTCCCTTCTTGTGACAAATGAAACACCTATTGTCCCTTTGTCCTCCTTTCTGCCCCACCACTGGGTTTGCAGACTTTGCAGAAAACTCCCCTAGTCTCCTTGCATCTCTCTCTCACCTGTTTCTCCTGCACCTTAGTGCCCAAACGTGCCTCCCTATACACCTCTGCTAACTTCAGCAACTCCCCTGCTGTCTCTGGCTGTCTCTCTTTCAAATGTATAATTAACTCTGGACTGCAACCTGACAAAATCTGCTCTTTCATAACCAGCTCTTTCAATTCAGCGAACTCCTTTCTCGTACCACTCAACTCTAACCACTTCTCAAAATAGTGATCTAAACGTGCACCAAACTGAGTGTACGTTTCACCTGCTTGTAATCTAGCTGATCGAAATTTCTTTCTAAACCCCTCCTCTGTGAGGTCAAATCCCTTCATCAAAGACTCCTTCACAGCACCAAAATCAGATTGTTGGTCTGCTGGTAACGCAGTGAAAATCTGTAATGCCTTACCCGTCAACAGCGCTGACAAAGTAACTGCCCACTCTTCTGAAGGCCAACCCTGACTAGTAGCAAACGTTTCAAAACGACTGATGTACGCATCAATCGAATCTGATCCTTCAGAGAATTTTGGCAACTTTGGTCGGGGGGCATAACTGCGCACAGGGTCACTGGAAACTGGACTACCATCATCAGTGGTCTCCCTCTGTATTCTCACTCTCTCTAACTCTAATTGAATCCTTAATCTTTCTATTTCCTGCGTTTCGCTAGCTTGAATCCTTAATCTTTCTGTTTCCTGCTCTGCTATTTCTACTGCGACACGGCGTCTTTCCGCTCGCTCATCTCTTTCCATCTTTTGTTGGGTTTCAATGAATGCTCACAACTCTTCTCCCGAGTAGCCTAAATCACGAGCGACACTCACAAGTTGTTCGATAGGGGTGTTCTTTTCGTTCGCCATTATATCTTTTTTTTTAACAAGATTTTACTACTACGACAGCCAAACTGGTGGTTACCGACACGAGTGACGTAATAGCACAATCCTATGAATAATAATATTAGCTTGGGACAACGTAATTAGTTTTTATAAGACGCCTAGCGCCTGACCCAACTATGAGAGCGAATTATAGGCAATCTGCGCGAAAATAAGTACTCTGGGGCTGAAATGCCAAGCCTAGTGTTAACTATCTTGGAAGCAATGCCAAGCCTAGTATTTAACTGTCTTGGAGACATACAGTAAGACACTACCTTGTCTTAGGATTACAATACTTGAATCCCACCCAACTTCCTCTCTGAGAAGTTGAACAATTATAATAAATGGGCCAGAATATCCAGGCAGGCTCGCCAATAAATTGTCAACCTCGGGGTATGTCAGTGGAGGAAGGACTAGCGCACAGCCCAGACACACTCACAGCTTGCTTACAATCTCATTCATATATCATGCATTCGTCACATCAAACCACTAGTAAAGTCTGTAACTTTACTACACATAATCATGGAAAACATCAATGCACATGGAGTAAAAAAAATAGAACATTCTCTCTTTCCTTGAAACTTCACATATATATATATATTTTAAAAAAAAACAACATTTATCTAAATCATCATAACTAACCCGGGTATAAATAGACTTTCTACTTACCTGGCCAGGTGATCTTAAACTATTCACGAATCACTGTCTTTCCTTTTCTTCTCTTTTTTTTTTCTTTTCACTGTCACTTTCACAAGCACCAGTCACAACACAACTGCTGGCACTGGTCAGGTTGGACCACTGGACCGCTGGCACTGGTCAGGTTACTGGCGTTGGCCTATGGTTCTGCCTGATGGAAGTGGCGCTGCCAGGTATGAGGTCGAACCCCGGTTCAAATTAAATAGTGAATACTGTCCGAAGCACTGCAGAGCATCAGTAGGCGCGATAGTGTATTGATATCGCAACATAGGAAGTTCTGCCCATCAATGGACTGCGATTACTACCAGTCCCTTTTGTTGTGTTACCACATGCCTGCCTACTCCTTCTACTACTAACAAACAGACATTGATCTGTTCTCCTTTCTTCCTTCCTGCACTAACCAGCATTCCTCTCTCTCTCTCTCTCTCTTCTCTCTCTCTCTCTCTCTCTCTCTCTCTCTCTCTCTCTCTCTCTTCTGGTCTGCTCTATCAAATGGACATAGTGCTTTTTTTTTTCTTTTCATCAATTAGCAACTCTCCCTCTCAACATCTCTCCTTAGTCCTTCCTCTGCAGACTCTATATGGTGCTAATGCTTCAACTCGGTTCTCTTCACTCCTCC
>CM065734.1:37314951-37339951 GCA_033310375.1 Conus canariensis | reverse complement strand
GTCTAGCAAGAGATCGACAGGCAGTGACTAAGAGAAAGAGTAGTGGTAGTCGGTGTCGTTATCCGCCTAGATCTTCTACAGCGTAACGGGAACGAACACTCCAGCAATTAGTATTGTTACCGGACAGTGCGTGAGACGAAATGATCGTGTTGAACATGAATTTATAGTCATATAACCAAATAACTGGGTAAATAAATTGATAAATAAATCAGTAAATAAATGATAAATAGGTAGATGAATAAACAAAGCAGTAAATGAATAAATAGATGAATACATAAACTGAAGGAAGGAAGGAATGAAATACATGGGTTAAAATCACGTTTCTGGTATGCCATTTGTACATGTATGTCATACCCGTATCACAGAGTGATCTACATAGGGATTACACACACACACACACACACACACACACACACACACACACACACACACACACACACACACACACACACATGCCGTATCCAGCCCATTACTGGGACATGGGCGATTTCACTGGTCAGTCTTAAGGCGATTTCACTGGTCAGTCTTAAGTTACGGTGATCGCCCTCGTTCAAAATCGTGACGCCAAGTGTCAGGAAGGCTTGAGGATTGGAAAACCATCAACGACCCCACCATGGACTGCATGAGGGGCGAACATTCTGAGCCCCTCCTGTGCCTCCTCCCCCTCGCCCCCACTCCCCCCTCCCCCCTCCTCCCCCAGCAGTTGCATCAGTCACTAACTACGCCACGATGACAGAGCAACAGGGGAACAGCTATGCCCCCTCCCGTTCCCCCTTCCCTCACCCCCACTCACCCCACCCCTCACATTTCCACGCCCCCCTTCCCCCTCCTCGAGCAGTTGGTCACTAATGAATTAGCAGTCAACGTCAATGCCGTGCCACGCCACGGTTATTCAGTTCAAACCCAGGCAAAGTCTATATACACTAAGGACATCGACTTCCTCTCTGCTCTCTGGCATCCTCTGGTTCAGGCAAGATGTTGCTGGCCCTCTCAGCCTTCGGGCCTGGCCATAGTGATTATGATGTTAAAGTATGCGACTTCTATGTTTTGTGAATCTGTTTTTTGTTAGTCTAGGTAGGGAAGGTTTTAGTTGAAAGTTAGAATTCTTGGGAATGTCTTTGAAATTGTCGTCAAAATAAGTACTTGAGTAAATTCTACGTGTCTGTTTATTGAACGAATGTTATATCATATTCTGCCTTGCCCTATCCTCTGTCTAGTATGTTTCTAAAGGAGTATGAAGACGTTTCTCTAGCATCTCACACCATCCTATCAACCTCACTCTAGTTCACTTTCAGCCTCGTATCTCTGATACTCTCTCTCTCTCTCTCTCTCTCTCTCTCTCTCTCTCTCTCTCTCTCTCTCTCTCTCTCTCTCTCTCTCTCTCTCTCTCTTCTAACGATAACGGTACATAGAAATCTTAGTCATTAGCTAGCTACAGTGTTGATTTATTAACATCCCACAATTACCCGAGAAAGATCCCCAACATCCCCAAACACTGCTGTGTAGCATCCGCTAACACTTCTGAACACAAAAACCTTTTGTGTGATAGTTTTACGACCACAGAGTACAAAATCCCTTGGTGTGATACCTGTATGAATGTCCATCATACACTGTATCTATGTCCACTATACCTGTATTCGTGTTGACCATACCCACCACAATGTCGGTCATATCCTGTGTCCTATATCCATGTCATATCCTGTATCCATGTCATACCCTGCATCTTTGTCATATCCTGTATCCTATATCCATGTCATATCCTGTATCCATGTCATACCCTGTATCTTCATTTGTTCATATCCTGTTTTTCCAATAATTCCATGTCATATTTCCCTGTATCCATATCATTAACCGCTGTATCCGTGTCATACCCTGTATCCATATCATACCCTGTATCTTTGTCATATCCTGTATCCTATATTCCATGTCATATCCTGTATCCATGTCATACCTGTATCCATATCATACCCTGTATCTTTGTCATATCCTGTATACACTCATACTCCAAGTATATCCTTATCCATGTCCATTTCCTGTTATCCATATCATACCCTGATCCTTGTCATGTCCGTATCTTCGAAAACCTGCATTCGAGTCTATTCCTCGTATCATGTCGTTGTCTTTTCCATCTCTTTCCCTGTATCCATGTCACTATCTTGTATCCGGTCATAACCTCTATCCATGTCACATGTCTCGTATCTATGTCATTGTTTGTCTTTTTATCCATTGTCATTCTTGTATGCACTTGTCCACCAACTTGATCCAGTCACCTTATCCATGTCACACCTTGTATCCATGTCATTCCTTGTATCCATGTCAACCTTGTATCCATGTCACATACCTTGTATCCATGTCACACCTTGTATCCATGTCACACCTTGTATCCATGTCACACCTTGTATCCATGTCATTCCTTGTATCCATGTCACACCTTGTATCCATGTCACACCTTGTATCCATGTCACACCTTGTATCCATGTCACACTTGTACCATGTCACACCTGTATCCATGTCACCTTGTATCCATGTCGTAACTGTGTTCGTGCCATGTCGTCTATCGATGTCTTGTTGTCCTTGTCATTCTGTCTACGCACTGTCCACCATGTATCCAGGTCATATCCTCTATCCATGTCACACCTTGTATCCATGTCACACCTTGTATCCATGTCACACCTTGTATCTGTACGCTGCATCAACGTCCTACCCACCACCCATCACAAAGATTCACACGTGGCCAAATGAGTCAGGTCTTTCTGTTCTCCAGTCAATTCAAGCGTTTCCATCACACATGGACCCGCTCACACAAACAGGGCTCAGTCTGTCTGGTGATGTGGTCTGATGCAGACGTCTTTGACAGCAGGAAAATGCTTCAGAGGCTGGAACTCCAGCAACCGGCAGCTGCCGTGGCACACTGTGCGCTCTCATGGCACCAAACTGGAGTGATAAGACAAAAAAAACCCTTCCTTATGCAACTTTGAGCCGATCGAACAATACAAATAGTTTCAGTCAGACAGATTTAGTGGAAAACCAAAGGAGGAATAGGAGCAGCTTTAATAGGTCACCAGTGAGTTAAAAAGAAGGGGGCTGTTAATTGTTGCCTGAAAAGAAAAACAAGATGCAAAGCATATAAACGTACTCCCAGTTTTCCAAACCGCTTATAAATCGGCCAAGTGCTTTGTGAGATAAGAAATAAAGGCAAAATAACGGTTTTAACGGTTATTTAACCGATGTACACTTTTGAAACTGGTATTTTAGTCCTCACTGGGCTAAAGCCTGTGTACATACCAAATTTCATCCAAATCGGACAATATGTCAAGAATAATGGTTTTTAACGGTCAGATTTTGAAACACTACATGGAAGTGCCATTTGTGTGTGATAACCTTTCTATATACAAAATTTCATTAAAACACACCAATATATAAAAAATAACGGCAAAATAACAGTTTAATGGTTATATAACCGATATACACTTTTGAAACTGGTATTTTAGTCCTCACTGGGCTAAAACCTGTGTACATATCAAATTTCATCCAAATCGGACAATATGTCAAGAATAACGGTTTTTAACGGTCAAATTTTGAAACACTATATAGAAGTGCCATTTGTGTGTGATAACCTTTCTATATACCAAATTTAATTAAAATCCACCTACATATAAGAAATAACGGCAGAATAACGGTTTTTTAACGGTTGTTTAATCCATTTTCAGCATTACATCACTTACATATGGACAGAGGCTCCGATTTGTCACAAGATCATCCAAACCGCTTATAAATTGGCCAAGTACTTTCTGAGATATTCTATAAAGAAGAAAAACCGTCACAGGCCGTTACAACCGTTAGTAACGGCTATAACGGGGCAAACTAAAACATCAGGCATCATCCGTGACCCATAATGAACATACCTGCTAATTTTCATAAAGGTCGGCCAAGTACTTTCTGAGATATTCCATAAAGAAAAAAACCGTTACAGGCCGTTACAGCCGTTAGTAACGGTTATAACGGTAAACTAAAACATCGGGCATTATTCTTGACCCATAATGAACATACCTACAAATTTTCAGAAAGATCGGCCAAGTACTTTCTGAGATATTCCGTAAAGAAGAAAAACCGTTACAGGCCGTTACAGCCGTTAGTAACGGCTATAGCGGTAAACTAAACATCGGGCATCATCCATGACCCATAATGAACATAACTACAAATTTTCAGAAAGATCGGCCCAGAAGGTTTGTCTGGAGCGAGTGGAACACATTTTGACCACGGACACACAGACACAGACAGACAGACAGACAGACAGACAAAAACACACACACACACACACACACACACACACACACACACACACACACACACACACACACACAGAGCATTTCTTCGTTCCCATTCTAAAGTACTCTCTGTTCTATAAGAACTGGGAGTACAAAAAAGGTGCCAGATTTTAACGGTAATAGGAACAAAAAAAGATAAAAAAAAAAAAAAAAGAAAGAAAGCAGGAAAGAAAAAGGAAAGAAAAACAAAACGGTGCCAGATTTTAAGTTATAAGACCAAACAAAAAAAAAAAGAAAAAAAAAGAAAGAAAGCAGGAAAGGAAAAGAAAAAAAAGGTGGATGGGCCTAAAGCCTCACTGGGGGCTACCCTGTTTCTTGCCAACACAGCTGTTTAAGGTGTCCCCTCTGCACTCCCTCGGGTCAGTCACGTGGTCAGCACAGAGCAGGCGCACTCTTGTCCAGCCACCGTGACAGGCCAGTGTGGGTATGTGCCAGTAAATTCTGATGCGAGTACATGTGCATGGAATATATGGGTCTATGCCTATAAGATTCTGATGCGGGTACATGTGCATGGAATATGTGGGTCTATGCTATAAGATTCTGATGCGGGTACATGTGCATGGAATATATGGGTCTATGCCTATAAGATTCTGATGCGGGTACATGTGCATGGAATATGTGGGTCTATGCCAATAAGATTCTGATTCGGGTACATGTGCATGGAATATGTGGGTCTATGCCAATAAGATTCTGATGCAGGTACATGTGCATGGAATATGTGGGTCTATGCCAATAAGATTCTGATGTGTGTACATTTTGCATGGAATTTGTGGGTCTATGCCTATAAGATTCTGATGTGTGTACATTTTGCATGGAATATGTGGGTCTATGCCAATAAGATTCTGATGCGGTTACATTGGCATGGAATACTGTTACATTATAAATTCTCAGTGCATGTCCTACTCTGTATTCATGCTCACCATACTCATTATCCATGTCATATGCTGTATATCCATGTCACAGTCCGTACCCGTTTTATACCTACGCACCATAGCCTGCATCTGTATCAAACTCTGTATTCACGTCATACTCTGTATCCACGTCATTCCCCGAATCCATGTCATACCCAGTATTAACGTCATACACTGAATCTATGTCCACCATATCCTGCATCTATATTGTATCCTGTATTGTATCCTCTATTGTATCCTGTCGAGCATCCAGTCAGTATCATGTCATGTATCCATATCTTGTATCTATAAGACCCTGTATTAATGTCACACCATCAATTCTTGTCTGCCATACCCAGCATTCATACCATACTCTGTATCCATGTTCAGCGTACGCTGTGTTCAAGTCACACCTTGTATCCATGGCATACCTTGTTGCCATGTGCCCCACGCCCTATCCCCATGTCTCTCTCACCCTGTATCTTTGTTATGCTGCGTATTCACAACCAATTTTATGCCATAATTATCCTGTTTCCGTATCCACCATATCCTGTATCCGGCTCCATCATACCGAGTATCCATGTATCGGTGATAATTTTATATGGGGTGGCAGTTTATCAGTCATGCCACCCACCAGGCCACCCCACACCTCTCTTCCTCACCCTGCCTTGCTGTGTGTCTACCTCTGGCGCCTTCCTCACCCTGCCTTGCTGCGTGTCTACCTCTGGCGACTTCGTCCCCCTGCCTTGCTGTGTTTCTACCTCTGGCGCCTTCCTCACCCTGCCTTGCTGTGTGTCTACCTCTGGCGCCTTCCTCACCCTGCCTTGCTGTGTGTCTACCTCTGGCGCCTTCCTCACCCTGCCTTGCTGTGTGTGTCTACCTCTGGCGCCATCCTCACCCTGCCTTGCTGTGTGTCTACCTCTGGCGCCTTCTTCACCCTGCCTTGCTGTGTGTGTCTACCTCTGGCGCCTTCCTCACCCTGCCTTGCTGTGTGTGTCTACCTCTGGCGCCTTCCTCACCCTGCCTTGCTGTGTGTGTGTCTACCTCTGGCGCCTTCTTCACCCTGCCTTGCTGTGTGTCTACCTCTGGCGCCATCCTCACCCTGCCTTGCTGTGTGTCTACCTCTGGCGCCTTCCCCCTGCCTTGCTGTGTGTGTCTACCTCTGGCGCCATCCTCACCCTGCCTTGCTGTGTGTCTACCTCTGGCGCCTTCCTCACACTGCCTTGCTGTGTGTGTGTCTACCTCTGGCGCCTTCCTCACCCTGCCTTGCTGTGTGTCTACCTCTGGCGCCTTCCTCACCCTGCCTTGCTGTGTGTCTACCTCCGGCGCCTTCACCCTGCCTGGAGCAAGACAGTGAGGTCCCCTAACCTCGTGCCCTCACTTCCCGTGCTCTCTTGCCTTCACACCCCTGCCTTCTCCCTGCCTCCACCCCCTCCCCCCCCCCTTGCCTTTTACCCCTTCACCATGTCAACTGCTGTGCCCATAGTTTCTCTTCTGCTGAGGCATCACTGCTTAGCAGGGCGTGGCAGCCTGCGACTCTGGCACTGACCGCTTCGGTGTGCGTGAAACATAAAAAAATTAACAAACAAACAAAAAGAGAAGAAAAAAAAACAACAAAGCAAAACAAATCAAAGCAAAACAACAACAGCAACAACAACAACAACAACAACAACACACACACACACACACACACACACACACACCACACACACACACACACACACACACACACTCACACACACTAACATACACTCACAAAACACACACACACACACACACACACACACACACACACACACACACACTCACACACACTAACATACACTCACATACACACACACACACACACACACACACACACACACACACACACACACACACACACACACACACACACACACACATACACAAGAGGGGGACATGTAAACAGTGAAGGGAATGGAAATGGTCAATGAAAAAAGGGGGGTTGATATGTAAAAAAAAAAAAAAGGGAGGGGGGTGGGGGAGAGGGGAAGGGAGGGGATTGGTATCTGGATAAAAGCATAGATATTGTAAATGGAGGAGGGAGCCTGAGGATAGGGGAAGGGAGGGGATTGGTATCTGGATAAAGCATAGATATTGTAAATGGAGGAGGGAGCCTGAGGATAGGGGAAGGGAGGGGGATTGGTATCTGGATAAAGCATAGATATTGTAAATGGAGGAGGGAGCCTGAGGATAGGGGAAGGGAGGGGATTGGTATCTGGATAAAGCATAGATATTGTAAATGGAGGAGGAAGCCTGAGGATAGGGGAAGGGAGGGGATTGGTATCTGGATAAAGCATAGATATTGTAAATGGAGGAGGGAGCCTGAGGATAGGGGAAGGGAGGGGATTGGTATCTGGATAAAGCATAGATATTG
Organism: Conus canariensis; assembly: GCA_033310375.1. Taxonomy (NCBI): domain Eukaryota; kingdom Metazoa; phylum Mollusca; class Gastropoda; order Neogastropoda; family Conidae; genus Conus; species Conus canariensis. The sequence goes on along the minus strand of CM065734.1, from coordinate 37,332,335 downwards.
TAAATGGAGCAGGGAGCCTGAGGAGAGGGGAGAGAGGAACATTGCTGTAAGTCAATGTGAGGTAAATAGTTGGGGGTAAGGTGGTGTGAGTGTGAGTGTAACTTGGTGGAGGATATAGTGGGCTGATGTTGCGGTGGTGGATAGGTCTATGTTGTTTTTGGATGTTGATGATATGGGGGTGGAGGAAAGGAGCGGGGATGTGTGAGGGGGGGGGGGGGTAAGGTGGGAGGATCAAATACCTGCACCTACACTCACGCTCAGGAAAAATGGAAAGGGGAGGGAAATTCATGTGGAGTTGGTAGTGTATTAAGTCGAAACAAAACGAGGTGTAGGAGGAAAAAAAAGAAAACGGGGAGGGGAGGGGGTAGGTCTGTGGGTAAGCAGTGGATTGGTATAGAACACGGGGAGAGTGTGGTGGAAAGTGAAAGGTGAAAGGAGGGAGGCTGTAACCTCTGTATGAAGTGGGTAGTGGGGAGTGTGGTGGTGTTGTGTGCGTGTGAGTGTATGTATGTGTGTGTGTTGGTGGAAGATATTGCCGACTGGTGTTGCAGTGGTGGATATGTGTACTTGCGTTACTTTTGGATGTTGATGCCATGGGGCTGTAGCGTGCCGAGTTTGGCAATGAGATAGGACATTTATTACGTTCAATGGGTGTACACGCTCAATGTCATCACTCTGTCATTGCCAGAGTGCCAAGACTTTCACACGGTTGATGTTGTGTTGAGGGTGATTGAAATGTAGGGCAACTGGTTTGGGCAGGTGGTGGCGGATGTCAGCCAGGTGTTCAGAGATGCGTGTCTCAAGTGTGCGGGATGTCTCACCTATATAGCTCTTGCCACACAGCTGGCAGTAGATAGCGTACACGATATTGTTTCTCTGACCAGAAAATGTACGTTTAATTGTGAAAGAGTCTTTGGGGCCCTGTAGGATGGTTTCTGGTTTGGTAAAAGGGCAGATTTTCAAATGGGTTTTGAGCAGGGTGAGTATATGGTGATTAGGTGTGGAGATGTGGTTCATTTTGGACCGCACAAGAAGATCTTTCAGGTTTGTGGTTTTCGTGCGCCAATTGGATTTGAGAATCCTGCAGATGGGGAGGGTGTGTGGGTGGAAGAGGAGGTAGGCAGTGGGTCTGTCTGTCTCTTGTGGATGCTGGGTTTCCAGAGCAGATGTGTATGTGTGTGTGTGTGTGTGTGTGTGTGTGTGTGTGTGTGTGTGTGTGTGTGTGGGCGCGGTGGTGTGTGTGTGTGTGTGTGTGTGTGTGTGTGTGTGTGTGTGTGTGTGTGTGTGTGTGTGTGTGCGCGTGTTGTTTTGCTTTGTTTTGTTTTGTTTTGTTGTTTTTTCTTTTGCTTTCTTTTTTCTCTTTTTCTTTGTTTGTTTGTTTTTGAGAAGGGTTTCACGCACACAAAAGCGGTCAGTGTCAGAGTCGCAGGCTGCCACGCCCTGCTAAGCAGTGATGCCTCTGCAGAAGAGAAACCATGGGCACAGCCGACGTTGTTGACAGCAGTTGACATGGTGGAGGGGGAAAAGGCAAGGGGGAGGGGGGGGGGTGGAGGCAGGGAGAGGGCAGGAGGGTGAAGGCAAGGAGGGTGTACGGGGAAGAGAGGCCACGAGGTTAGGGGACCTCACTCTCTTGTTCCAGGCAGGGCGAAGGCACCAGAGGTAGACAACAGCAAGGCAGGGTGAGTAAGGCACCAGAGGTAGACACACAGCAAGGCAGGGTGAGGAAGGCGCCAGAGGTAGACACACAGCAAGGCAGGGTGAGGAAGGCGCCAGAGGTAGACACACAGCAAGGCAGGGTGAGGAAGGCGCCAGAGGTAGACACACAGCAAGGCAGGGTGAGGAAGGCCCAGTCACCTCTACCCCCCCCCCCCTCCCGCCAGCCCTCAGCATGACGGAGAGAGACAGACAGCTCCTGCAACTATACGGAATTCTTTACCCCACCATACACCCACACTACGCACATAGATTCATACTCCCTATGTGTCTCTGTAGTGCTTTATCCACTGTCTGTCTAGAACAAATCTGAAACGTCTGTAAAAACAAAATACCACATACCCTCACATGGAGAAGTGTCAATAATCGACCCGTGTGATACATGCTTCAGGCATACAGCCCACTAGTGCAGAAAAATCGGTGTCTCCTTTTGAAAACTCAACAAAGCAACATCTAGTCATTAACAGTTCAATACAAACTATCACAATATGCAACAGGGAACACCGTCATATTACTCATACAGGGAGACAACCAATCTCCGTGCCATAAAGAGGTGCGGGGTCAAAATCTTCCACCTCTCAAGCCTGCATCATGGTGGGTGCCAGGATTGATAAACTGCCACCCCAGGTATGTTATAACATACACGTGAATACTCGGTATGATGAACCCGGATGCAGGGTATGATGGATACGGAAACAGGATAATTACGGCATCAAACAGGCTGTGAATACACAGTATAACAAAGATACAGGGTGAGAGAGACACGGGGATAAGGCGTGGTGCGCATGGCCACATGATGTTTCATGGATACAAAGTATAACTTGGATACAGCGTATTGTGAACATGGATACAGAGTATGATATGAGTGCTGGATCTGGAAGACAAGATTTAATGGTGTGACATTAACACGTGGTATTATGATACAGGATATGGATACATGACATGACACTGATGCGGCGCTCTACAGGATACAATATAGATGCAGGATATGGTGGACATTTATTCAGTGTATGACATTAATACTGGGTATGATATGGATTCAGGGAATGATGTGGATACAGAGCATGACGTGAATACAGAGTATGATACAGATGCAGGCTATGATGCGTATGGCTACGTGGTATAATACGGGTACAGACTATTGTAGCATATGACATGGATGACGAGTATGGTGAGCATGAATACAGGGTAGACATGCATTGAGAATTTATGCTGCAACAGTATTCCATGCAAAATGTACCCGCATCAGAATCTTATTGGCATAGACCTACATATTCCATGCACATGTACCTGCATCAGAATCTTATTGGCATAGACCCACATATTCCATGCACATGTACTCGCATCAGAATCTTATTGGCATAGACCCACATATTCCTTGCCAATGTATCCGCATCAGAATCTTATTGGCATAGACCTACATATTCCATGCACATGTAACCGCATCAGAATCTTATTGGCATAGACCCACATATACCATGCAAATGTACTCGCATCAGAATCTTATTGGCATAGACCCACATATTCCATGCAAATGTAACCGCATCAGAATCTTATTGGCATAGACCCACATATACCATGCAAATGTAACCGCATCAGAATCTTATTGGCATAGACCCACACATTCCTTGCCAATGTATCCGCATCAGAATCTTATTGGCATAGACCTACATATTCCATGCAAATCTACTCGCATCAGAATCTTATTTGCTTTGACCCACATATTCCACGCAAATGTATTCGCATCAGAATCTTATTGGCATAGACCCACATATACATGCAAATGTACTCGCATCAGAATCTTATTGGCATAGACCCACACATTCCTTGCCAATGTATCCGCATCAGAATCTTATTGGCATAGACCTACATATTCCATGCAAATGTACTCGCATCAGAATCTTATTGGCATAGACCTACATATTCCATGCAAATGTAACCGCATCAGAATCTTATTGGCACAGACCCACATATACCATGCAAATGTACTCGCATCAGAAACTTATTGGCATAGACCCACATATTCCTTGCCAATGTATCCGCATCAGAATCTTATTGGCATAGACCTACATATTCCATGCAAATGTACTCGCATCAGAATCTTATTGGCTTTGACCCACATATTCCATGCACATGTACCTACATCAGAATCTTATTGGCATAGACCCACATATAGCATGCAAATGTACTCGCATCAGAATGTTATTGGCATAGACCCACATATTCCTTGCCAATGTATCCGCATCAGAATCTTATTGGCATAGACCTACCTATTCCATGCAAATGTAACCGCATCAGAATCTTATTGGCATAGACCCACATATTCTATACCAGTGTACCCGCATCAGAATCTTATTGGCATGTACCCACACTGGCCTGTCACAGTAGCTGTACAGGAGTGCGGCTTCTCTGTGCTGACCACGTGACTGACCCGAGGGAGTGCGGAGGGGACACTTCAAACAGCTGTCTTGGGAAGAAACAGGGCGGCTCCTAGTGGGGGTTGAGGCCCATCCACCTTGATTTCTTCTTTTTCTTTTTCTTTCTTTCTTTCTTTCTTTCCTTCGTTCTTTTTTTTGTCCCATGACTGTTAAATTGGCACTTTTTTCCTTTAAAACATTTGCAGCAATTTCTTCTTTTTCTTTTTTTTATATCATGGTGACTATAAAGCTGGGCTATTTCTCGATGTTTTTCACAATTGTCATGACTGAAATTATTTTTTTGTTCGCTTCGCTTATATAGTTGCTTCGAAAGTGGGTTGTGTTGTGTGTGTGTGTGTGTGTGTGTTGTGTTGTGTGTGTTGTTGTGTCGTGTGTGAGTGTGTGTGTGTGTGTGTGTGTGTGTGTGTGTGTGTTGTGTATGTGTGTGTATGTGTGTGTGTGTTGTTATCACTCAGTTTGTGCCGTGTGAGCGCACGTGTGAGACGGCAGCTGCCGGTTGTGGAGTTCCAGCCTCTGAGCATTTTCTGCTGACAAAGACGTCTGCATCAGAACACTCACCAGACAGTCTGAGCCCTGTTTGTGTGAGCGGGTCGAGTGTGATGGAAACGCTTGAATTGTCTGGAGAACAGAAGACACTGACTCATTTGGCCACGTGTGAATCTTTGTGATGGATGGTGGGTAGGACGCTGATGCAGCGTACAGATACAAGGTGTGACATGGATACAAGGTTGACATGGATACAGGTTGTGACATGGATAAGGATATGACCTGGATACAGGTGACAGTGCGTAGACAGAATGACAAGGACAGGACATCGATAGACGACATGGACGAACAAGGTTAGACATGGATACAAGGTGTGACATGGATACAAGGTGTGACATGGATAGAGGATATGACCTGGATACATGGTGGACAGTGCGTAGACAGAATGACAAGGACAACAAGACATCGATAGACGACATGGCACGAACACAGGTTACGACATGGATACAAGGTGTGACATGGATACAAGGTGTGACATGGATACAAGGTGTGACATGGATACAAGGTGTGACATGGATACAAGGTATGACATGGATACAAGGTGTGACATGGATACAAGGTGTGACATGGATACAAGGATGACATGGATACAAGGTGTGACATGGATACAAGGTGTGACATGGATACAAGGTGTGACATGGATACAAGGTATGACATGGATACAAGTGTGGACATGGATACAAGGTGTGACATGGATACAAGGTGTGACATGGATACAAGGTGTGACATGGATACAAGTATGACATGGATACAAGGTGTGACATGGATACAAGGTACGACATGGATACAAGGTGTGACATGGATACAAGGTATGACATGGATACAAGGTGTGACATGGATACAAGGTGTGACATGGATACAAGGTATGACATGGATACAAGGTATGACATGGATACAAGGTGTGACATGGATACAAGGTGTGACATGGATACAAGGTGTGACATGGATACAAGGCGTGACATGGATACAGGGTATGACATGGATACAGGGTGTGACATGGATACAGGGTGTGACATGGATACAGGGTGTGACATGGATACAGGGTGTGACATGGATACAAGGTGTGACATGGATACAAGGCGTGACATGGATACAGGGTGTGACATGGATACAGGGTATGACATGGATACAAGGTGTGACATGGATGCAAGGTGTGACATGGATACAAGGTATGACATGGATACAAGGTATGACATGGATACAAGGTGTGACATGGATACAAGTATGACATGGATACAAGGTGTGACATGGATACAAGGTGTGACATGGATACAGGGTATGAGATGGATACAAGGTATGAGATGGATACAAGGTATGACATGGATACAAGGTATGACATGGATACAAGGTGTGACATGGATACAAGGTATGACATGGATACAAGGTATGACATATGACATGGATACAAGGTATGACATGGATACAAGGTGTGACATGGATACAAGGTGTGACATGGATACAAGGTATGACATAGATACAAGGTGTGACATGGATACAAGGTGTGACATGGATACAAGGTATGACATGGATACAAGGTATGACATATGACATGGATACAAGGTGTGACATGGATACAAGGTGTGACATGGATACAAGGTGTGACATGGATACAAGGTATGACATGGATACAAGGTATGACATGGATACAAGGTGTGACATGGATAGAGGATATGACCTGGATGCAAGATATGGTGGACAGTGCATACAGAGAATGACAAGGACAACAAGACAACAGACATAGATACGAGACATGACACGAACGCAGGTTACGACACGGATACAGGGTATGACATGGATACAGGGTATTACATGGATACAGGGTATGAGATAGATAAGAGCAATCGTGGACATGGATATAGGATATAGCTTGAATGCAGGGTATGAAGTGTATTCAGGATGAAAAGGATACAGGGTATGACATGGATAGAGGATATGACCTGGGTGCAAGTAATGGTGGACAGTGCATACAGAGAGTGACAAGGACAACAAGACAACAAAATATAGATACAAGACATGGCACGAACGCAGATTACGACACGGATACAGGGTATGACATGGATACAGGGTATTACATGGATACAGGGCATGACATGGATACAGGGTATCAGATGGAAAAGAGCAATCGTGGACATGGATATAGGATATAGCTTGAATGCAGGGTATAAAGTGTATTCAGGATTTGACAAGGATACAGGGTATGACATGGATAGAGCATATGACCTGGGTGCAAGAAATGGTGGACAATCTATACAGAGAATGACACGGGTACAAGACATAGACACAAGACACATAGCATGACTACAGGTTCTGACATGGATACATAACACGACGTTGATACAGGGCATGACATGGACACAGGGCATGACATGGACACAGGATACGACATAACTACAGGACATGACAAGGAAACAGGGTATGACATGGACACAGGACATGACATGGACACAGGATATGACATAGATACAAGCCATCGTGGACATGGATACAGGATATGGCTTAAATGTAATGTATGACACAGGTTCAGGATAAGATATGAATACAGGGTATGAGAGGGATACAGAGTGTGACATGGGTACATGGTATCTGGACATGCATGCAGGGCAATGACATAGATACAAAGTATGACATGACGCAGGGCATGTAGACATGAGTGCAAGATGTGACACTGATACACTTATGACGGACGTTGTGGTGGGTATGGTAAACATGAATACAGATGTAGTGGACATAAACACCCGGGTACAATGTACACTCATACAGCATACATAAATGTCATTTAAATCATATATTTCATTCATTCCTTCGTTCATGTATCTATCTATCTTTATTTTTTATTTCTTTGTCTATTTGTCTATATATCTATTCATTTATTATTTACATAGTTACTCATATAGTCATTGACTTACATGACTATAGATTCATGTTCAACACGATACCATATATAATTATTTCTGTCACCGATCGGCGGTACTAAATCAGTACGTCCATGTGTTTAAGAGTGGGGTGGATTCAAGATATAGAGCGTGCATGTATGCGTGCATGTATGTGTGCTTGTGTGTGTGTGTGTGTGTGTGTGTGTGTGTGTGTGTGTGTGTGTGTGTGTGTGTGTGTGTGTGTGTGTGTGCGCGTGCGCGCGCGCGGGGTAAGGTTGGGGTTTAGTTAGCTACAGTTAGGTTAAGTTCCTCAGGGTTAGGTAGAAAGATTAGGCTAGGTAGGAGCCTGGGGAAATAGGACATACAATATTCTTTCATTCCAGTCTTCACTTATTGAAGGAATGGAATGGAAGCGGGAGGTTGGTTTCGTTCCCGATTGTTACCCTTTTGTTACTTTGGTTCTACACCAGAGAAGGTGGGGCAGGATATCGGCTGTTGTTGTGTTGTCACGTCTGTGAGTTGTTGTGGTAAATTGTCGTGTTGTTGCACGAGCAACAACTAGTCCGTTGGTCAGGCGTGTCAGCTCTGCGGAGGGATACACTGCTCTGACCAATCGTTGTTTTGTGTGGTGAGTAGAGTTCGCTTGATTCCGACCAGGGCGGAATGTGTTGGGGTAGCATCACTTCGGTCCCTGGTGTTCGTCGGAGTGGACGCACTCCTTGTAGGTGCGGCGGCAGCGCCGGTAGTTTTTGAAGAGTGACTTCGAGTCATATAGTTAGTGCCAGGTCCTCGTCGGGGTTGGGTGCCCTTGGCCTGTGCTGAGTCGGTGTCGTCCTTGTTGCAGCCACTGTCAGCCAGTTGCAGAACTGGTGTGGTTGATCGTCTGTATGTCCAGGTTGGTGATCTGTTAGGTTCGTTGTGTTGTAGTTCGTTGTGTTGTCTTGTATTATGGCGAGTTGAACTGTAGTTGTCTCATGTTGCGATTAGTTGTATGGTGTTCGTTGCGTATACTGGTTGTCTAGTATGATGTTGTCTTGGTTCCGTGATTGAAATTCGTAGTCAGCCGGTTTGTGTTGTTACCTCTTTCCTGTATATTTTTGTAAGTAATGTACCTAGTGGTTCCTGAGTTCGATTTCCTCAGGACAGTTTGGCTAGACAATGTGGGTTCAATATAATGACCGTTGATGGACAGTGATGTAGATATTGTTTGTGGTTAGTTCATGGTAATGTCAGTGGGTTTAATAAGAGGGTAGTACGAGGTTGCATTTGGTTGAGGATCATAATGAGTCAGGTGCAGATGTGTCTGCGTGAATCATAGAGGGGTTTGATGATTGTGCTCAATCTCAATTGTAAATAGTAGTAGTTCGTTGAAATTGATTTACGATTTCGCAGTTGACCTGCACAGCATTGGAATCGGTTAACTGTGTAGTAAGGCCAAGGCCAATTTGTGGTCGAGTGGTTTATACTGGGGTACGGTCGTAACCATTCAACTTATATTGGTGTCTTTTCACTTTCGTTACGAGTCAGGGTTCTCAACGCGGGTGTCGTGCGCGTGCGGACTGTATCTGTGACGTTCGCATTTGGTACAGGATAGTGAGTCCATAGGGTAGAAGTTTTTGTAATACAAGTGACAGTCATCACACATGCAGGAATGTATGTGTTTGTGACAGAACGGGGTTGGAGAAAGATGTCTTAGGTGGTGGGGAGACAGTCCCATTATGAATTTTAGTAGTCGGAAAGAAGGGAAAGGTAAAGTTTAAGGCGAGTAGCTTAGCAGTCGATAGGATAAAAACGGATGATGTGCAGCATGTAATATTGTATGAAGTGTGGTTGTGTTGGCATAACAAAGATTAACCACTGGGTTCTCTGACAAGAGATGACATGAGAGTGAGGTGCTGGATGGAAATTTTGGCGAACAAATCATGTTGTTTTTGATATATGATTATAATTGACAGTGCAAAGAGGGGTAATAATGTGAAGGATTGTGGCTGCGAGCCGATTCTCTTGTGTGAACATGCTGGAACTGTGAACCGCTAAAAATTGATAAGTTTTTTTTTCCTGAGAGATGTGTATTACTACTGGTTATTGTGTGGAGACATTTCCTTGTGAAATTGGCCATTTCCTCGATTATTTAGTATGTCCTAAGGGGGCCCATGGAGTCCGTGTTGGATCGCTTAGATTGGTTTATTTCTCCGAGAATTGGGTGTGATTCATAATTTCATAGGTAATAGCGTGGATTGGCTCAGAGAGAATATTGTTTTACCGCTGTTGTAAGGGTTGGCAGGAAATGGGTCTGATAACCCCAAAGTGAGTAATGGGTTGGGGGATGTGTTCGAAATTAAAGGGGTCACTCTCATGCCCGAGTGGGAAGTAGGCAAGGGAGATGGAGAGTTAAAGCTTTACCAAGTAGCCTATGTGCCTTGATGACTCGGGTAGTAGCAACACTACAGTAGTGGCCTCCAGTTGTGTCAGCAGGTATCCTGCTCTGTCCTGAGGCTGGGGCCAGATCACCGCAGTCCACTGCCGCGTGCCGGCGGGTGAGCGGCGCTTCCAGTGCCTGCTGTTTCCCCGGGAGAGGGAGACCACCCAGGCCATCTGCCTTCTGTGGGCAGCTCTCCTCCAGCTACCGGTGCTCTTCCGGGAGTTCTCCGGCACTGGTTCCTCGTCCCTGTTTAGGCGTCCTGTGGGAGGGCGCTGCACCAGGCCTTTTCCACCCTTGGTGTCCGGCGGGGCCTTCAGAGGAGGAGGCGTCCTACGAGCCCCGGACCCGTCGAGAGGGCGTCTGGTGTGTGTGCGTTGGGTGTCGTGCCCATCGCGGGGAGGAGTCAGACTGCGGGAGGCCACGGTCAGCGCCGGGGTGCAGAGTCTTCGGGGAGGGTGTCGGCCCGCGGAGGAGCCACGGACAGCGCCGGGGTGCAGAGTCTTCCGGGGAGGTGTCAGCCTGTGAGGGGCCACGTACAGCGCCGAGGACTGGAGCTTTCCGGGCCGGGATGGGTTGTCCCATGTTTGTGATAGAAGGGGTGTAGCGTTAGGCAGTAGGGTTAGGGGTGTTAGCTACTGCCTCCTTTTAGGACGTAGTGGCCGGTTCAGTGTAGGGTACTTGTCGTTGCCTCCCTTAGGGACGCAGCGACCAGTTTGGTAGTGGTCCGGGTTAAAAGAGAAGGGTGAGTCCTGGGGAGAGGTGTGGGTGGTAGCAGTCGTTAAGAGATTAGAGTCCCTTTGGTAAATCCTTGTCCCTAGTAGTTAGTCACCACGTGTGCGGGCTATCGCTGTGTCCCCAGGTCACAGTGATATACCGCAACTGGTGTTTCAGGTTAGGTTAGGGTCTTCCAGGTCATTATAGTAGAGTAGGGTGAGTCAGCGGGAATTGGGATACTTGTGTGCAGTTGTGGATGTGCGGGAGTGGTGGCGCCATGGAGTGTGTGTGAAATAAAGAAGCGTGCGTGATTGTAAAACTGTGTTAGTGTGCTGTGTTGTCTGACCTAGGGTGTGATAGGCGTGGGTAGGGGTGGTAGGGCCGTCCGGCTTAGCGACCGTGACACTTTGGTGGAGATGCGGGGTACCATAAGGGGTTCTGGGTAGGTGATAGGTAGCTAGGAGGGAGGTAAGGGGGGTGTTGTGTCCGGTGTGTACGTTGTGTGAAATGTAAGTGGGTGGTTGGTGGGAGCGTACCAGTACCCTGGGAGGTGGTACGTAGTGTCCCTGTTCACTTCAGGCAGGTTTCCATTGGCATTGGGCAGGGCACTTGTGTTGGTGTGAATGGGTTGGCGCTACCGTGTGAGTGAGGTATGAATGGTCAATAAACATTGAGTGGTTGTGGTAAGTGTGAGTGATTACATCGTACAGTGTAGGTGAGGTGCCGGAGGGTACCAGGTGTCTTTTGTGTCCCGTACATATGGTATACCCCAGTGAGTAGGTAGAGTGGTACCCGGCCCGTGACTGTGCACACTGTGTGCTCGGATATCCTGTGGGGATTAAGGGCAGTGTAAGCCCAGGTGACTGTGTGGGAAGCACGAGGGTGCGCAGTGTTGTGGCATAGGGTATGCTGTGAGTGCACCTGGACTTGAGGGGTGCAAGTGCACTGTGATCGTGTAGGTGTGGCCTACCAGAGACAGTGAGGCCTGTGACTGTGGGTAACTGGTGCGCATGCACAGTGGACGGTGGACACACGGTGTCACGTGATTCAGTCAGTGACCAGACAGTGCATCGGTAGTATTATATGGGTTGGAGCCCATGTGGGTATATGTATGAGGTACACAAGTGTGGGTGGAGTTATGCTTGGTGCGTGACACATTGAGAGTATTGTGTACTTGTGCTGAGTTGCTTCCGGGGCTAGTGCGTAGTCAGGAACCTCCAGTTGCGCTCAGATCGCATACTGTCCGTTGCTAGTTCTGTGGTGGTAGGGGTACCCTATGTCTAAACACACCCGAGCCCATCCGCAGTACGACCCCGATAGTGTCATGGATCCACAGGCCCCTATGGCGGATACCAAACCTAAGGTTAGTGACCAGGATGCGGGGGTGGATCAAGAACAGGGGACGGGGGCTTATGCAAAGTTTGCCAAGTTGGGAGCGGCGATGGGTTTAGCTGGGGGAGACCTCGCCAAGTTCGTCACAGACTCGGTACGTAATGAGGGTGAGAAGACGGCGAGAGAAGCAGAATTGGAGCTCCGGATGGAGGAGAAAGTGAGGCAGAAGATGAAGGATGAGAGGGAGCTAGAAATGCAGCGGACGCAGATTGAAGAGAAGAAGGCTGCTAGGCAGAGGGAGCTAGAGATGCAGCAGAGGAAGATAGAAGAGGAGAAAGCTGATAGACAGAGGGAGCTAGAGATGCAGCAGAGGAAGATAGAAGAGGAGAAAGCTGATAGACAGAGGGAGCTAGAGATGCAGCAGAGGAAGATAGAAGAGGAGAAAGCTGCTAGGCAGAGGGAACTAGAGGTGAAGCAGAAGAAGATCGAAGAGGAGAGGGAAAGGTTAAAGCGGAAGGATGAAGACGAGAAAGCAGCGAGACAGATGGAACTGGAACTGCAGAGGAAGAAGATGGAGGAAGAAAGGGCAATAAGGGAAATAGAAGCTCAAGCACGGCAAGCCGAGTTAGATCTCAAGAGACGAAGGGATGAAGCCGAGTTAGAGGCAAGAGAGCGAGAGCTAATCGTACAAGAGAGACAGGCCTTAGATGAAGCAGCGCATAGGAAACGCTTGATTGAGGTGGAGGAAACGAAGCATGTCCACCTTGAGCCGTTGGGAGAGAACGACGACGTGGACGCTTTCATCGCCCAATTTGAGCGTGTAGCCCAGATGTGCAAGTGGAGCAAGACCTCATGGCCCACACGTCTGATGTCTCTACTGAGAGGAAAGGCTAGAGAAGCAGTGATGCGGTTAAGCGCGGATGAGTTAGGCGACTATGATCAGATAAAGGGCGCCCTGTTAAGCCACTTCAGGCTAGATGCTGAGGCCTACCGGGAAAAGTTCAGGAGCATCAAGAAGGACGCTGCTGAGACTTTTGGCCAGATGCTGGGAAGGATGAAGCGGTGGTTTTCCCTCTGGTGTGCGGCAGCGGGCAAGGATGAGAGTGTGGCAGAGGATGTAAAGGATCTGCTTTTTCAAGAACAGTTTTACCAGCTGCTGTCCCCAGAGTTCACGATCGAGGTCCGGAAGACATGCCCGAAAACTGTTGAACAACTTGCAACAGAAGCTACTGTTTTGGCAGAGGCCAAAAGACTGGGGAGGAAGGCGAGACAAGACCGAACAGTTAACCAGCCCAACCTGGGTAATACACGTGAAACAGCAGGGAGCCAGCCCGCAGGGAGGTCCCAACAAAGTGATGGTGCACTACAGCAGCTGAACAGGAGATCAGAAGGGCCTAGATCGACCATAGTTTGTTTCAACTGCAAGAAGCCAGGCCACATCGCTAGGAAATGCCCTGAGCCCCATTCTGTTGGAGCTGTTCATTGTTGTGACCAGCCCCAAGCTCGAGTAGTCCCTACGTTGTGTCGCCCATGCGCTGAGCAGCGGTACGAGCCTGCGTGCATTGTAGAAGTTAACGGGTCTCCGGCCAATGGATTACGGGACACTGGTGCCGGACACACCGTAGTGGCCAAGTGGTTAGTACCGGCAGATGCGTACACAGGAGAGACAGTCCCAGTAGTGTTGGCTGAATCCAGATGTAGGTCTGTGTTGCCTGTGGCGGTAGTAGAGTTGAAGTCACCATTCATCGCAGGGAATTTGGAGGTTTTGGTCATGAATAGCCCTGTGCAGGAAGTCCTGATCGGAAACTTCGCAAAGAGAGTAGGAGATCCCGGTTGGACACGTGTGCCTGTATACGCAGACCCGGCATTGGTAGGGGCAGTGCAGACACGCGCGCAGAGAGCCAGGGAGCAGCAAGAACCCGTACCACTGCCCGTCGAGGAATGCATTCTGAACACCTCTACCCAGCAGTTAATTCAGATGCAGGACCAGGATGAAACCCTGAGGAAGGCTCGGAGTGCGTGTGAAGCAGGGACGCACTTCCACACCAAGTTTGGACGAGTTGAGTACGCGCGGAAGTCTGGTGTACTGGTCCGGCGGTTTGAGGGTCCCAAGGACGTAGCGAGTCAGATCTGCATCCCAGCAGAACTACGGACCACGGTGATGAAGCTAGGCCACGACGTACCCATGTCTGGACACTTAGGTACCACCCGAACCAAGGAGCGAGTTGGTCGCCATTTCTATTGGCCAGGCATGCATACCGACATTCGTCGGTACTGCCAGTCATGCTTCCAGTGTCAGCGTACTGTGGACAAGGGAAGAGTCTCAAGAGTTCCCCTTGTAAGGATGCCACTGATGCGCAGGCCCATGCAGATACTGAGAGATCGGTGGTTGCAACCCGAGAGGCAAGAGCTCTGCACAGCTACAGAGTACGTCGTCAACCTAAGGAACAAAATAGCTAAGACGTGCAAGTTGGCAAAGGAGAACTTGGCAACGGCAGCTTGCAGGTACAAGCGACATTTTGACTTGAAGGCGAAACCCAAGAAGGTAGCTGTGGGGTCTAGAGTACTAGTGGGAGGATCACAAGGTGGGCACTGCAGCTGCAGGCATTCCAGTTTACGGTGCAGGCAGTGTCTGGAAAGGACAATGTGGCGGCAGACTTCTTGAGTCGCTTGCCAGAGAAGGGGAGAGAGAGAGAGAGAGGAGAGAAAGGAAACCTGAGGGTTCCATTAACCTGTGTCGTGAGAGGATGACATTGTCGAAGCTATGCATGTGTTATCTTTCGTAGAGAATGGCGTAGCAAAGTGTTACTGAAGGTGTGGTATTTGTAGCACGTGTTACACAGCAGTTGTGCGTAATCAGAGCACCCTCAGTTATGAAATTTATATGTAGTGCGTAGTGTAACGGCTGCCCATAAGTGCCTGCGTTAAGGTCGTGTGAGGCAGAGTTAGTCCAGGTTGATTAATGTAACCTGTGGTTGTTGATGTATTTAAAGGTTGATGTTGTTGGGATGGAAGTTTTGGAGTGCATCAAAAGTAACAGTAGGACAGAATGAGTGATAGAGAATTGGATTGTTATAGGTAGGGTGTGGCCAAAACGCCGATCGAGTGAAAAGTTGTTGTTGGTTTTAACCTGTAGTTAAAACTTAGGCAGGGGGGTGTGTCACCGATCGGCGGTACTAAATCAGTACGTCCATGTGTTTAAGAGTGGGGTGGATTCAAGATATAGAGCGTGCATGTATGCGTGCATGTATGTGTGCTTGTGTTGTGTGTGTGTGTGTGTGTGTGTGTGTGTGTGTGTGTGTGTGTGTGTGTGTGTGTGCGCGTGCGCGCGCGCGGGGTAAGGTTGGGGTTTAGTTAGCTACAGTTAGGTTAAGTTCCTCAGGGTTAGGTAGAAAGATTAGGCTAGGTAGGAGCCTGGGGAAATAGGACATACAATATTCTTTCATTCCAGTCTTCACTTATTGAAGGAATGGAATGGAAGCGGGAGGTTGGTTTCGTTCCCGATTGTTACCCTTTTGTTACTTTGGTTCTAACCAGAGAAGGTGGGGCAGGATATCGGCTGTTGTTGTGTTGTCACGTCTGTGAGTTGTTGTGGTAAATTGTCGTGTTGTTGCACGAGCAACAACTAGTCCGTTGGTCAGGCGTGTCAGCTCTGCGGAGGGATACACTGCTCTGACCAATCGTTGTTTTGTGTGGTGAGTAGAGTTCGCTTGATTCCGACCAGGGCGGAATGTGTTGGGGTAGCTTCACTTCGGTCCCTGGTGTTCGTCGGAGTGGACGCACTCCTTGTAGGTGCGGCGGCAGCGCCGGTAGTTTTTGAAGAGTGACTTCGAGTCATATAGTTAGTGCCAGGTCCTCGTCGGGGTTGGGTGCCCTTGGCCTGTGCTGAGTCGGTGTCGTCCTTGTTGCAGCCACTGTCAGCCAGTTGCAGAACTGGTGTGGTTGATCGTCTGTATGTCCAGGTTGGTGATCTGTTAGGTTCGTTGTGTTGTAGTTCGTTGTGTTGTCTTGTATTATGGCGAGTTGAACTGTAGTTGTCTCATGTTGCGATTAGTTGTATGGTGTTCGTTGCGTATACTGGTTGTCTAGTATGATGTTGTCTTGGTTCCGTGATTGAAATTCGTAGTCAGCCGGTTTGTGTTGTTACCTCTTTCCTGTATATTTTTGTAAGTAATGTACCTAGTGGTTCCTGAGTTCGATTTCCTCAGGACAGTTTGGCTAGACAATGTGGGTTCAATATAATGACCGTTGATGGACAGTGATGTAGATATTGTTTGTGGTTAGTTCATGGTAATGTCAGTGGGTTTAATAAGAGGGTAGTACGAGGTTGCATTTGGTTGAGGATCATAATATGAGTCAGGTGCAGATGTGTCTGCGTGAATCATAGAGGGGTTTGATGATTGTGCTCAATCTCAATTGTAAATAGTAGTAGTTCGTTGAAATTGATTTACGATTTCGCAGTTGACCTGCACAGCATTGGAATCGGTTAACTGTGTAGTAAGGCCAAGGCCAATTTGTGGTCGAGTGGTTTATACTGGGGTACGGTCGTAACCATTCAACTTATATTGGTGTCTTTTCACTTTCGTTACGAGTCAGGGTTCTCAACGCGGGTGTCGTGCGCGTGCGGACTGTATCTGTGACGTTCGCATTTGGTACAGGATAGTGAGTCCATAGGGTAGAAGTTTTTGTAATACAAGTGACAGTCATCACACATGCAGGAATGTATGTGTTTGTGACAGAACGGGGTTGGAGAAAGATGTCTTAGGTGGTGGGGAGACAGTCCCATTATGAATTTTAGTAGTCGGAAAGAAGGGAAAGGTAAAGTTTAAGGCGAGTAGCTTAGCAGTCGATAGGATAAAAACGGATGATGTGCAGCATGTAATATTGTATGAAGTGTGGTTGTGTTGGCATAACAAAGATTAACCACTGGGTTATCTGACAAGAGATGACATGAGAGTGAGGTGCTGGATGGAAATTTTGGCGAACAAATCATGTTGTTTTTGATATATGATTATAATTGACAGTGCAAAGAGGGGTAATAATGTGAAGGATTGTGGCTGCGAGCCGATTCTCTTGTGTGAACATGCTGGAACTGTGAACCGCTAAAAATTGATAAGTTTTTTTTTCCTGAGAGATGTGTATTACTACTGGTTATTGTGTGGAGACATTTCCTTGTGAAATTGGCCATTTCCTCGATTATTTAGTATGTCCTAAGGGGGCCCATGGAGTCCGTGTTGGATCGCTTAGATTGGTTTATTTCTCCGAGAATTGGGTGTGATTCATAATTTCATAGGTAATAGCGTGGATTGGCTCAGAGAGAATATTGTTTTACCGCTGTTGTAAGGG
>CM065734.1:37304951-37312451 GCA_033310375.1 Conus canariensis | reverse complement strand
CGACAGACAGACGTAAGACATACATGGTTTATTCGTTTAACACCTAGGCCTTAACAAATGGCTGAACAGTAATAATGAATTCGTCAAAGACATCTAAAGAAGAAAATAGAAAAGAAGCAATCGTACACTTTTACATTCCAAAATAGGCAAACAACATAAACCAGCTCAGAACCAAGGACATACAAAGTTATAAATCATACCTGGGGTATCCTACCATCATTTTATCAGTCATCTTCATTCCAGCATGTCTACTCGTTCACAGTTGCATCTCTACGTTTAAAAGCTAAGTAAAGAAATATCGCAAACTGTTTTATTATTAATTTTTGGATTCTTTGACGACATTAGCAATGCATATCTAAAAACATTTGGCTCTCTATTATATTTGAGTGGTATGCAATCGCGTCGAAGATCACTGAGGAGCGCGCAACACAAACTAAAATGGATTTGATCTTCTTGGTTATTATTACACATGGGACAAATTAATTCTACAACTCTACAATTTTTATATAGAAATGAATGCGAATTAATATTACTCACTTCAAACCTGAATTTAGCAAGCGCTTGCTTTACAAGTCTACTTGTGTCAATTGCAAAATACAGTTCCCGGGTGTGATTCGTTTTGAATGATCTGTACATTAATGCATTGTAAATCTTTCACTTGAACAAATGCGACTGCCCCAATCCTGCCAGTAACAATCTATCAGTCTTTGTCTAAAACAGTTTATGAAATGGTCAGCTAATTCAACACCTTGAATTTCCCGCACATATCCAAATCCAATTTTAAACAAAACTAATCGAATGTTGGTTACCCAGTTCTTTTTACCTTTCTCATCCAAATTAAGTAACATCAGGTAAGCTTTGTAGGGTATGAGATTTTCATTCATCCGTGTTAGTTTGATCCAGTATTTAATTGATTTAGTGTATGCATTCACAAACAATGGGAACCTACCAGTATCTCCATAAATCATCGCACTGGCAGTTCTTTCTGTGACACCTAAAAAGCGTTTAAATGCAAACAAGTGTACTTTTTCCATGTATTTCATACTTACGTCAAGACCCCAAACTTCTGATCCATATAGAAGTACTGGCTGCACTCTAGCATCAAAGAGTTTACAAAAAATTTCAATAGACTGGATGTCATAATTGTATAGTAATGTCAAGATACCAATAACCGCCTTTTATCCCGTGCAGCTAGGTCACCACAGGAGGATGAGCGACTCAATTTCGCAGAAAAATATAGTCCTAAATATTTGTCTGTGTTGCCTACTTCCATTTCAGAACCGCCCAAATGCCAGTGTTTGTGCGCTGCAAGAAAACCGCCTTTACGAAAAAACAGTTATGTTACTATTGTTCATATGAACTTTTAATTTTAATTTAGTTGATGCTTCATACAAATTATTTAGCTGATTTTGCAACCCTACTTGCGTTTCAGATATTAATATGATATCATCTGCAAATATAAAAAGTTCGACAAGAGTAGGTATTAGTAGAGCCCCATGTCTTCCGTTGTTAATTATGTCAGCTGCTAATTCATTTATAAACAATGAAAACAAGACAGGACTGCAAACATCTCCTTGCTTTACTCCACGCGGGCAGTTTATGTAATCTGTCAGATATGAACCATTTCTAACCTGCGTCTTTTCGTTAGTATACATGCTTTTACACAATCAAATAATTTACCTCGAATTCCGTTTTCCTGTAGGATAGGCCATAACAATTTCCTTGAAATAGAATCGAAAGCTTTCTCGAAGTCAATGTATGCAACATATAATTTACGATTTCGAGACAGTTATTTCTTAATAACGGCAAAAAGTGTAAAAATATTATCTTTTGTTGAGTGGTCTTTTCTAAAACCAGCTTGATGTTCACGTCTGATATTATGCATATCAATCCAAACTTGCAATCTATGATTTATGATATGGTTATAAAGTTTTCTGCTGATGTCTGTAAGCGAGATACCTCTATAATTCTTGGGGTTGTTTAAACTGTCCTTCTTATGTAATGGCTGAATTAAAGATTCTGACTAGTTTTCTGGATGAGTACCTTTATCAAATAGTTCGTTAAACAATTTTTTTCAAAAACGTTTATGACAACATCTGACGTGCACTTAAAAAATTCTCCAATTATGCCATCCGGCCCGGGAAATTATCCACTTTTCAGATTTTTAATGGCGCAGAGTATTTCTTGATTGGATATTGGTGCATTTAATACGTAAAGTTCATCTTCTGTGTATTTCGGAGTCATTTGATAGTATACTTCACCAATGTCCTCAGTACAATACTCGATCTTCAAAAGATCACGAAAATGGTTAAACCATTTATCTGTAGATATGTTGTTCAATGACTGCGTACGTTTCGGTGCAAGTTGATTCGCCTTCTTCTCCAAAATTCTGCTTGATGATCAATCATATCCAAGACTTCGGAAAAGACTCGAGTTTTGTTTTGTTTCTTTTTCCGCTTAAGTAGATTTTTATATTCTCTTCGAGCCTTACGGTAATTATGCAAAATCGGAAATGAAATGAGGCAGGGAACAGTAAACGATAAACAGTAAACAAGTTGGGTATTTTTTGCTCCCATAAGAAAAGCTAACACAGAGTAACTTTTATTCAAGACTGGCACAGCCTTTTAAACTTGAATAAAGTCAGACAAATACATAGACGAACAATCTAATAGTGGGGGAAAAAACAAGCGCAGGCCAACAACTGAACTATCTTCATAGTAATGACTTGGCAAAGATTTGGACTTAAGGAGGGGGGGGGGGGGGGGGGGGGGGGGGGGGGGGGGGGGGGGGGCGGGAATTTGAAGATGGAGAAACTGGGAAAATGAAATTAAGAAAATATGTTACAGATATGAAAACTCCTCACTAGCTGCATAAGGGAACCATCACAATCCCTTTTGAAGGCAGATATATTTGTATTGCCTGCTCCGAGGCCTTTCGTCCGCTGGGTCGGACTCATCAGGGAGACACGGCTGGTTGTGTCTGCGCTCCTGGCGTCAAATAGAGACACACCACAGTCCATAATACTGTGGTGTTCTCACCACCAAGAGTGCAAAAAAGAATCCAATAGCACCCCCAAAGCAGCCAGCGAAGAGTAGTAAATGAAACCAAACGAAAGTGTGGGGAGGAAAAAAGTTGCTGAAAAACTAAAGACATTATGCAAACAGTTTGTGTTCATTTACTACTCTTCGCTGGCTGCTTTGGGGTGCTATTGGATTCTTTTTTGCACTCTTGGGTGGATCCTCAAGCGTAGGCGCAAAGATTGTCCCCTTTATTTTATACTGTTTGCATAATGTCTTTAGTTTTTCAGCAACTTTTTTCCTCCCCACAC
The DNA here is from genome assembly GCA_033310375.1 of Conus canariensis. Lineage (NCBI taxonomy): Eukaryota > Metazoa > Mollusca > Gastropoda > Neogastropoda > Conidae > Conus > Conus canariensis. The sequence continues at coordinate 37,309,123 of CM065734.1, read as the reverse complement.
TTTCGTTTGGTTTCATTTACTACTCTTCGCTGGCTGCTTTGGGGGTGCTATTGGATTCTTTTTTGCACTCTTGGTGGTGAGAACACCACAGTATTATGGACTGTGGTGTGTCTCTATTTGACGCCAGGAGCGCAGACACAACCAGCCGTGTCTCCCTGATGAGTCCGACCCAGCGGACGAAAGGCCTCGGAGCAGGCAATACAAATATATCTGCCTTCAAAAGGGATTGTGATGGTTCCCTTATGCAGCTAGTGAGGAGTTTTCATATCTGTAACATATTTTCTTAATTTCATTTTCCCAGTTTCTCCATCTTCAAATTCCGCCCCCCCCCCCCCCCTCCTTAAGTCCAAATCTTTGCCAAGTCATTACTATGAAGATAGTTCAGTTGTTGGCCTGTGCTTGTTTTTTCCCCCACTATTAGATTGTTCGTCTATGTATTTGTCTGACTTTATTCAAGTTTAAAAGGCTGTGCCAGTCTTGAATAAAAGTTACTCTGTGTTAGCTTTTCTTATGGGAGCAAAAAATACCCAACTTGTTTACTGGTAATTATGCAGATTATCTAATTTCAGCTTTTTTATTTGTTCATCATTGGCTACCCTTAGACATGGGTTGCGAAAGATTCTAAGGAGTTTTCTCACATTTCATCTCTCAACCAACAAAACATTCATTATCAAACCAATTGTTTCTCAGATTACTTGTACCAATCCGCTTATTTAAGAGCATACATGAAGCAGCGTCCATCATGCAACCATTAAATTCTCTCAGTGCCTCATTTACATCAACTTCAACAAGTCTAGTTGCCAAATCAATCTTTTCTATTATTATTTCTGACTCAAGAGATCTAAAAAAGATGTCTTTCTGTGGATTCCAAATCAGCTTTAATGTAACTGTTATTTTCATTTGATATCTCATTACCAAAATCATTTCCATTTGTTACCATACATAGCGAGAATTCAGCAGGCATATGACTTGATTCAATTCTGTCAGCAACAAAAAATGTACATGTTGGCAAGAGTGTGTGTGATATAATTCTTCTGATAAAATAAAATAGTCAATAACACTACACCCAAAATCGGATATATAATTATGTATAGCGATCCTGGACTGACAGCGAGCCAGTGTGTATAGGTTCGGACCGCCATGGAAAGTTACCAGGACGAAAACAGCAGCCTGACCTATGACACTGAACACAAGAGAACTCAGCAAGACGTTGAGTGCAGCGCTCGCTCTCTGACTGACTGCAAGCTGGCAAGTGTCAACGCCACTTTTATTATGAAAGCGGTTCTTCTGTTAACTTAAGAATTCTTTTAATTGCATTTGTTTCCATAAAGGACACGCACGCACGCATGTTGGCACACACACACACACACACACACACACACACACACACACACACACACACACACACACACACATACACACACACACACATACACACTCACTTTTTGGTTGCAAATCCTGCTCCCTTCCAACTGTCCTCCCTCCCACCTCTTTTTTCTCATACGCAGCACATTTTGTCAGATTTCTCTAAGTGAAGCAGCTGCTGGCGACAACTCAAAACAAAGTTAAACAGTTTCTGTGATTTTTTTTTTTTTTTTTTTTTTTTTTTTTTTGTACAGCGGCACAGTGATTTCCATTTAAAAAATTTTTTTTCTTAAGTTTTACATTCCTTTTAGTTGGTTTTACTTTCACCACCACCACCACCTCCACCACCGTCACCACCTCTCTCTCTCTCTCTCTCTCTCTCTCTCTCTCTCTCTCTCTCTCTCTCTCTCTCTCTCTCCGTTTTTCACTATCCAACTCCTGTGTCAACGTTGCCATTCTCATGTTTGCACAGGAATCTGGGGACTATTGTTTTATGCGGTGTTTATGCCTGTTGCTTGAAATGCCTAAAGAAAGCGCTGGTCGAATAGTCACTCGATTGTCTCGTATTGAATATGAATGAAATACGCTTCACTCCACGACTTGTTTCGTGTGTTGAACTGCATTTCGCCAAGTTTTCATGGATTCTCGTTGCCTGTTTCACTTTCCTTCATTCCAATGGCGCTGACTTGCAAAATCAAGCACGTGATAGTAATAGAAATGGAGACAGTTGATCAATGTACGTTGCATCATTCGTCGACAGTTCTGTTTAGTTCACAAGGATATCACTCATACAGCAACACGCTACCTAGAAATGAGAAATAGTGGCGGTGGCAGGTCTAAATTGTAGGCCTACATCACATTACATGGACAAGAATCTGTTAGCATGCACCGGACACAACTCTCAATAAAAAGCACACTTCACACCAGTGAATTCAGTAACATGGTAACTAGGTGTTTTCATAACCAATGATCATTACAACACGTAACAGAGGTAGCCGAACTACTTTTCAAAATTTCCTGTATAATTAACCGATAGGCAACGAGGCAGTCCATACAAAATGATTCCGTTAGTCATGTAATCAGCATGTATAGCTCAGGAGGAAAAATCAGACCAACAATAACAGTCATGTACAACAATAGGCCTCGTCAATAACTTCCATATTTCAGACTGCCATCCGTACATAATGTCATACACATGCACTCTCCTCTCTCTCTCTCTCTCTCTCTCTCTCGCTCACACACACACACACACACACACACACACACACACGCACGCACGCACGCACGCACACACACACACACACACACACACACACACACACACACACACACACACACACACACACACACCACGAACATTCCCACGTATACAATCACATCACCACCAGAACAATCATCCCCCCCCCCACCAACACCACACGCACAAATCTGACGCCTTTCTTTCAATAGAACAAACCAGAATACAATTTCGAATTTCTCCCCCGGTAAAAAGAAAAAAAGAAAAGAAAAAAACTATACATTTCTCCATTTTTTCTATTCGCGGCTCACTTCTTTTGGTGCGAGGGGGGTTAGATATTTCCTTTTTTTTCTTTTTCCCATATGTTATTCGACAAGACGTCCCTTTTATACAAAGTGTTAATACTGTTCTCGCAAAAGTTATATGCAGGTCATGACACTGACCTCAATTCATTCACCCATTTCATTAACTTCTTTTTCAGGTCATACAGACGACCAATTTGCCTGACATAAAAACAACAAATCATTCTGGGTTCACAGACCCCAACTCTTTCTAAATTTTCCAGTGGGAAAAACTCCTCTTTCTTCCAGAAATAATACTTTCTTCCCGTGTGGACAACCATCGTATCAAATTTCCAAATCAAAACTTCTCTCCACAGCAGACATTCCAATGCATCTCCATGGCTGTGAGGGGCTACGTTCAAGTAATAGATCCAATCTACAGGGTGCTCGCCCTAGAGAGAAAAGGCACACTATTAGTAATCAAAATCAATAACTTACTTGACGATCGATCACAGGATCCACATTATACCTATCGGATGTGTGAACGGGGTAGAATTTGGAAATGATTCCGATCACGATCTAAACGAGAAGAACCGATCAACATTCGACATCATGACACAAAGCTTGTATTGAGAATTATCAGATATGTTCATGTATCCCATACTCAACTTAGGATCAATGACATACGAGCCTACAAAAAATAGTTGAGAGTTCATCTCTCTGTCGTGCTTCTCCGTTCTCTTCTTCTCTTAAGTAATCGCTCTCCTTTTTCCTGACTCTCTCTCTCTCTCTCTCTCTCTCTCTCTGCTCTTAGCTAGTCCACTGTTTCCACCATGGTGACAGGCAGTCTCTTTTTTTCTCCAAAGTGTACAAATCACAGTGAAAAAAAAAGATCACTGAGAAGCAACACCCCGTAATGGTGAGTCTTCAATCTTCAGTTTTTTTCCCTGGGGAACATATCACACACACACACACACACACACACACCACACACACACACACACACACCACACACACACACATCACCACAAATGTAAATGAATGTGGGTCCACCGCAAAATGTAGCAAACACTGAAACACCTGGCTACACGCTTCAAGTCGAACAAAGGCAAAACATCACGCAGTCAAGTACTCACTTCTCGAACCCACCAAATTCATGAATTTGTGTTGGCAAGCCAGCCTATTAGAAACTTGTGCTGTATGCATCCGTCTGCCACGAATACAACTCGAGAAGGCCTTCTTTTCATCTTTAACATGCTGGGAGACTGCAATTCATCTATCCATACAGT
>CM065734.1:37289875-37304851 GCA_033310375.1 Conus canariensis | reverse complement strand
TCTTGCCGCAGACCCCCCACCGTCGACTGGCAGCTCTCTGTCTAGGCCCCAACAGGCTGACACGTCTTGCTGTCTACCGTCCCCACATAGGAGACAATTCTTTACCGCCGTCGGCTCGGAGGCGACAGCAAACTTCAGCTTCACGTAAAGTCTTTTGGCCTTGACTTTACCTCGCTGTATTTTCCTGAGCCCTCAGCAAGACGGGATGAGTTCGCTTTTCCTAAGTGAGTCATGTTTTTACTGTTTTTTTTTTTTTCGAGCGTCTTATAACCATTCTCAAACAAAAAGAACCCGAGTTATGCTGGTTCAACCAATGGACTCACACACACACATCACACGATTTATACCAGTGAATCTCTGAGTTACTTTGATTTAACCGATGGAATCACTAGTCACCTACACACTCACACACACCACACCTACTAGTACCAACAACTATGAGACTCAACCAATGAATCTCCGAATCATGTTGGTTCAACCAATGCAATCACAGTGCATCCCTACTCATGGACAACAAAGAGTTGGGTTCAGAGTGGTTAATGCGTAACATCCAGTTCTAACTCATGTTCGAGTCCCCGGAACTACCCATTGTACTAGCAGCCCAGACTCCTACAAAAGCCAGGACTGATGCTTCAAGTGTTTTCTAACCTAATGGGTTGAAGCCTTCCCGAAGGTGTTCATCTATCAGGGCAAGCACAGCTGAATGGTCACCGTGATCGACGTCCTGCCTGGCGATGGTCACAGAACTGCGACTGTCACCTGCCACGATTGCCTCTCCTCAAGCCTACTGGAGAACCGAGCAAATAGCCGTCGGTGGAGGCCGGATGCTTTCCTCGTCCAGGATCTAGGTTTGATATGTATTTGTTATTATCCTCCTGGACATGCGAATCACTTCCCAGTTACTCTCCCTCTTTAAGCATCACACTCAGGGTACCCCCCCTCCGGTGATGGCCGGGATCGCCCACTTGAAGGACCCAAGGACACTAATCAGATCTCAACAAGGGCAAAATTACCCATAATTTGCCTAAAGGACCCGAGAACATTTGTCCGACTTGTCACATTTTCAATGTTGTTTGCCTTGCCTGAAGAAGACCAAAGAGGTCGAAACGCGTCGTGCTTTTCTTGTAATCTGTTTGTCTCTTTCGCTCAGCGGTACAATCATTTTTTTCTTTTAAGTTCACAGCCAAGTGAGTCACAGACAGAAGCATTCATTTCTAACGTTTTGCTATGATATTTTCTTTCCCAAAGAAGTCTAAAGTTGGGGCAGGGTGCGATGGGTACAGTGGTCAGTGCTGTGTGTCCCAGCAGCTGTTGCGTCGTAAGGGGATTCCATGTCAATGCGGCTGCACACCAAAAATTAATGTTCCAAGGCCTTCCAAGGTCGAGTATTGATAGACTGGCGCAATTAGATTGTTTTGAGAATTTTTATTGTCTAAAGTTGATTCTCTTCATTTCTTTTCGTATGGCAATCAAAGCACGAGCCAGGTGGTTCCAAGCAGACAGATTCAAATCAAAGGAATGGATTATTGCATGCGTTTGAGGCTGGCGCAAAGAGAGGGTGACGGGTGAGTGCAAAGACCTGGAATGTATGTCAACTATGGGGAAGGTCATGTATTTGAAGATTGTTTGTTATTTCAACAAAACAAGGTAAATGATTGGCCAGGGATTGTTCTTGTGATTAATTACTAATTTAACATTAAATGCTGACTCACATTTATGATAGACCTCAAAACGCTTAGATGGATTATATAGTGTTGTAGAGCCAAATCCTAATTATGGCGTGTGGCCTGCTGTGCTGTTATGTCCCACGTAGATGACAGCGATGCCAGACTACAATGGAAGAAACGGAACTTGGCCGGCGAGGAAAATACACTAGAAAGGAAAGGATTTTACCAAACCCGAGAGTGAGCCTGTTAGAGAGAGAGAGAGAGAGAGAGAGAGAGAGAGAGAGTGAAAGAGAGAGAGAAGGTGGGGGGGGGAGGGGAGCTAACCGGGGCTACAACAAAGAAAGTAAACTATATGCAGTAAACAAGTGGGGTATTTTTTGCTCCCATAAGAAAACCTAACACAGAGTAACTTTTATTCAAGACTGGCACAGCCTTTTAAACTTGAATAAAGTCAGACAAATACATAGACGAACAATCTAATAGTGGGGGAAACAACAAGCGCAGGCCAACAACTGAACTGTCTTCATAGTAATGACTTGGCAAAGATTTGGACTTAAGGAGGGGGGGGGGGGGGAGTTTGAAGATGGAGAAACTGGGAACATGAAATTAAGAAAATATGTTACAGATATGAAAACTCTTCACTAGCTGCATAAGGGAACCATCGCAATCCCTTTTGAAGGCAGATATATTTGTATTGCCTGCTCCGAGGCCATTTCGTCCGCTGGGTCGGAACTCATCAGGGAGACACGGCTGGTTGTGTCTGCGCTGCTGGCGTCAAGCAGAGACACACCACAGTCCATAATACTGTGGTGTTCTCACCACCAAGGGTGCAAAAAAGAATCCAACAGCACCCCCAAAGCAGCCAGCGAAGAGTAGTAAATGAAACCAAACGAAAGTGTGGGGAGGAAAAAAGTTGCTGAAAAACTAAAGACATTATGCAAATAGTATAAAATGTAGGGGACAAAAGACATTATGCAAATAGCTTGAGGATCCACCCAAAGATGCTGCTTTGGGGGTGCTATTGGATTCTTTTTTGCACCCTTGGTGGTGAGAACACCACAGTATTATGGACTGTGGTGTGTCTCTATTTGACGCCAGGAGCGCAGACACAACCAGCCGTGTCTCCCTGATGAGTTCTGACCCAGCGGACAAAAGGCCTCGGAGCAGACAATACAAATATATCTGCCTTCAAAAAGAATTGCGATGGTTCCCTTATGCAGCTAGTGAAGAGTTTCCATATCTGTAACATATTTTCTTAATTTCATGTTCCCAGTTTCTCCATCTTCAAACTCCCCCCCCCCCCCCCCCCTCCTTAAGTCCAAATCTTTGCCAAGTCATTACTATGAAGACAGTTCAGTTGTTGGCCTGCGCTTGTTTTTTCCCCCACTATTAGATTGTTCGTCTATGTATTTGTCTGACTTTATTCAAGTTTAAAAGGCTGTGCCAGTCTTGAATAAAAGTTACTCTGTGTTAGGTTTTCTTATGGGAGCAAAAAATACCCCACTTATTTACTGTTTATCGTTTAGTGTTCCCTGCCTCATTTCATTTCGGAAACTATATGATTTGTCCCCCCTTTAGTCCAGCTACTTGTTCTTGATACTCACACTCTGTACCCGCCTTTATTGTCATGCGACCTTCAATGACACATTGATGTATATGTGTGTGCGTGTGTGTGTGTGTGTGTGCGCGTGCGTGCGTGCGTGTGTGTGTGTGTGTGTGTGTGTGTGTGTGTGTGTGTGTGTGTGTGTGTGTGTGTTGTCTTCTAATCAGGCGTCGAAGGCATGAAGGCTTGAGTCAACGATAACGACAACGCCGATGATATAACGATGATGACGCGGATGACGATGACGACGATGATGATGCCGTAAAATTAGTGACAACTTGATATTGTGCCCAGGTTACAATACGCAGCACACATTGTGGAAAACAATTTCGTTTACTGCTTGTTTTCTTTTCTTTTGTTTCGTTGTGCTTGTTTGTTTGTTTGTCCGTTCATTGTGTTTGTTTGTTGGTTGGTTTGGTTGGTTGGTGGGTATGTCTGGTTGGTTGGTTTGCTGGTTGGCCTGGTTGGTTGGTTGATTGGTTGGTTGGTCTGGTTGGTTGGCCGGTTGGTTGGTTGGTTGGTTGGTTGGTTGGTCGGTTGGTTGGTCTGGTCGGCTGGCCGGTTGGTTGGTTGTTCGTTCATTTGTTTATTGGTTTGGTTGGTTGGTTGGTCTGGCTGATTGGTTGGTTAGCTGGTTGGTTGGTTGGTTGGTTGATTTTGGTTGGTTGGTTGGTTGGTCGTTCGTTCATTGTGTTTGTTTGTTGTTTGTTTGAGATAGGTTTCACGCACACAAAAGGGGTCAGTGTCAGAGTCGCAGGCTGCCACGTCCTGCTAAACAGTGATGCTTCTGCAGAAGAGAAACCATGGGCACAGCCGACACTCTTGACAGCAGTTGACATGGTGAAGGGGGAAAAGGCAAGGGGGGGGGGGGGGGGGACAAGGAGAGGGCAGGAGGGTGAAGGCAAGAGAGTACGGGGAAGAGAGGCCACGAGGTTAGGGGACCTCACTCTCTTGCTCCAGGCAGGGCGAAGGCACCAGAGGTAGACACACAGCAAGGCAGGGTGAGGAAGGCACCATAGGTAGACACACAGCAAGGCAGGGTGAGGAAGGCGCCAGAGGTAGACACACAGCAAGGCAGCCAGAGGTAGACACACAGCAAGGCAGGGTGAGGAAGGCACCAGAGGTAGACACACAGCAAGGCAGGGTGAGGAAGACCCAGTTACCTCTACCGTCCCCCAGCCCTCAACATGACGGAGAGAGACAGACAGCTCCTGCAACTATACGGAATTCTTTACCCCACCATACACCCACACTACGCACATAGATTCATACTCCCTATGTGTCTCTGTTGTGTTTTATCCACTGTCTGTCTAGGACAAATCTGAAACGTCTCTAAAAACAAAATACCACATACCCTCACATGGAGAAGTGTCAATAATCGACCCGTGTGATACATGCTTAACCCATTAATGCCTAGTGTCCCATTTTTGGGACACTTTACTCATAAGCCTCTCAAAAGTGAATCTTATTGTTTGTGAGCATACGCTTGTCTGCATCAATAAAGGAAGGCTACCTCGCCAATTAGACACAATTTTGGTGGATGACTTCCCGTGGAGCATCTGACAGCAGCCATTTGCATCAACATTTTCAAGAGAACAATTGTCGAAATGTCAACCTCCAAAAGGTAAACCTATAGTTCATGCCGCATGTAACTTTTTGGTAATATCAAATAAGAAAAATGTTGTTTGGTTCATGATCTAAATTTGTATCTCTTAGATTTTAATTGGAAAACATAGATCACGTGTTCCATGTGCTGAAAGATGCGTCCCAAAATGGGACGCTAGGCACGAGAGGGTAGGTTTTTTTTTTGCTAACACGACTCTTGTAGTAATTGTGTTGTTTTCAGGAATTTCACGGTATATGAAGTAATAAGCATGCTAGAAGACGAACTCGCATTTGAAACAGCAAGTCCCGTTTGCCAAGAATACAACTCGAGAAGGCCTTTTTCATTTTTCACACGTTGGGTGAGTGCAAGTCGTCTGGCCAGACCGATTGTCCATGGTTACCGTCCGAGTCATGACGTCGCATGTTTTCTGTTCTCGGCGCCGGGTTAACCGGACTATGTTAAGATGTTTTCTTTTTAATTAAATAAAATCCTTCTGCGAATTCTCTCTCTCTCTCTCTCTCTCTCTCTCTCTCTCTCTCTCTCTCTCTCTCTCTCTCTTCTTCTTCTTCTTCTTTTTTTGTTGTGTTTTGTTTTTTGCTTTTGCTTTTGTTTTTGTTTGTTTCTTTGTTTTTGCTTTTTTTTTTCCTTTAGCGAAATTAATTCCGGACTGTAGTTAACCAACTTGCAGACCAGTTTTCGAGCATGGGCGGGCGTGAAGAAGGAGCAGTGTTGTGCCGTTTGCCGTTACACTCCTCACTCATATCTTTTGACAGGTGAACAAGCTCCATGGTATAGTCTCTGTGATGTACCACACACTATAACACACGTGAATCACTGCGTTGTTATCGTCATCATCAATCATCATCATCGTCACTTAAATGAACAAATTTCTCTGTATGTTTGCAAGTGTTTGGCCAAGCGCTTGCAGGATACTCGCTCAACCCCCCCCCCCCCCCCCCCCCCCGCACACACACACATACACACACACACATACCCACGAGCAATCTGATGCAGTCCCCCTCTCCCCTTCCCCACCACTCTTCCTCCCCATTCCCGCTCGTCACCCCACCAGTGTGTTTTGGGGGTCTTTTTTTTTTTTTATCTCTGGTCAGCTGTAGCCTCCAGTGTGCGTGCGTGTGCATCTGCGTGTGTGTGTGTGTGTGTGAGAGAGAGAGAGAGAGAGAAAGAGAGAGAGAGAGAGAGAGAGAGAGAGAAGAAGAGAAGAGATTTGTGTGTGTATGAAGGGGGGGATGTATGCGTGTGCGCATGCGTGCGTGTGTGTGTGTGTGTGTGTGTGTGTGTGTGTGTGTGTGTGTGCTGAGCCAGCAATCCGATCATCACGGCGAAGCGGAGACTGAAGGTCACGTGGTTTTTAAATTGACAACGCCACGTTTCAATCTGTGCCGTCATTCAAAGCAAGGAGTCTTTGGAGCGAGCTCACACATTCTTAAGCAGAGACGACCGACAGTAAAGGTAAGTCACAGGATGGGAGCGAGAGGTAGGACAGCTTTAAACCCGTAGCTGTTATTGCCAATCTTGTGGTACGGTTCGAAAGAGGTTGCACAGCTTTCAACTTCTAGTTGTCATAGCCATTCTTGTGATACGGATAGTACTGCCGTTATTTTTTTTTCTCAAATCAAACGCAAATGTTCCCATATTCCTTCCGTTTGTTTAATGAATTCTGTATATTCTCCCACCCACAGCCAAATGCAATGTGTAAAGTTACGTTTTGTGTGTTTGTTTGAATGTCCACTTATCATCAGCAACGCTTTTTTTTTTCTTTTTCTTTCTTGTCCCATCATCTCTGTGCCATGTGGGAGGCATTGTACCCACGCCGCTCATTCCGACCCCCCATCCACAGCTGCAGCCAGGCCCGCCCCGCCGCAGCCCAGGTACCAGCAATCCACAGGGATCAATGTCAAGCCGTCAAGAGGCAACCCGCGACTCGGCACAGCTGCCGAGTCACTTCGGTGGTGTTCCATGGCGCCTGTTCTGATCCAACATACGCAGGGCACCACCTACTAAGTTCCCTTCTGATGACAATAATTGCTTGGTCACGGAGCTGGCGTGAGTGAGCTCTCCCGAAGGGCACCACGAAGTCTGTCCAATGGACAGCCCCCCCCCCCCCCCCCCTTCGCTTCCTCCCTCCCCTGAATTTGCTGATACCGGTGACCCCGAGGGGGAATCAAACTAAAGCCACAAACACAGAGAGGTCATCGAAACTTAGGTCACTATGAGAGCAGGGCGTGAAAAGCGACAGAATTTGACTTTTTTTTTGTGAAGGTGGGGGAGTGTGGTGGGGGGGGGGGGGGGTGGGTATAATCAGCTGTTCTCTACATTTTTTCTTTTTTGTTTTTTTCTTTTTTCTTTTTTTGTTTCCTCTTCTTTTTCTTCTTTGGTTGTCCCATCTTCTATTTTCTTGTCCCATGTTCTCACCCGTCTCATGACATTCCAGAGGACCATTTCTCAATAACAAAACTGCTACCTGTTCGAAAGATATGATCGGAACCAATTTAGTGCAGTGTCACAGATACCGAAGTCTGTGCTTAGACGTGAGAGGAGAATTTCGTGTCCTGGTTGTGTCAAAGCTGCGGACAGATCTAAGAGAAGAACATATGTTGATCACTTCTGACTTTAACACGACTCAATATGGGCACTGGCATGGGAAAGAAACTGAACTGGGCCATACGTGAGTAGAACATTAAAAGCAGCCCCCCTCCCCCCTCCCCCCCCCCCCCCCCCCCCCTTTCGTTCAGCCCTTGCCGCACAGGCAATCCCACACCAGTACTCAAAACGCCAGGGAAAACTACAAGAGCTGCAGATGCAGAGAGATTGGGTACAGATTATCAGTGGCGCCTCAATAACCCATACTCAGGATTACAAATTTGATAGTGGAGAATTTCACATCGGACAACGGGAAACCGCAACGGCAACGTGAACGCGTAGCGTGTGTAGCCATTTGTTGGCGTCGTATAAAAAAAAAAAGAAAAAAAAGAAAAAGCTATCCAGTTCGGCAGCAAGCGCCACGGCAACAGATGGACACGGGAAGTAACTGTGGTGTAACTCTTGTGTTTTTTGAGACCTATTTTAAGCCCAAGCCATTGCCTACGCTCGCTTCGTTCTGTGAACGCTAAACGTGAAATTTCAGACACAAATTTTCGTCAGCACGTTCGTGCATGACTGTTAAATTTTCCTTTGATTTAATCGCTCTTTGTGCGTAGCAGGTTATAAAAATGTGTACGAAAGGCGAGTTTCAGTCACTCTGACGATGAAGAAAAAGATAAGATTCAACTTTCCTGACGTGTGCACAACGTGTAGACTCCATTTTAGGTGTCGCGTCATGGGGCGTGACGTACAGGGCGAACGCGGCGGATGTGTTTAACTATCCACAAAAGAAGAAAGATTTCTGCACTACACTCTTGCCTTTCCCATCCGTATTCCCGGTAAACCCAAGCGAGAGGGGGGGGGGGGGGGGGGGGGGGGATCAAAGGGTATGCTCCGGCACAATCTCCGTCACTATGGCCTTTGTGACGACACTAACAGATGGAAAGCTGATTTTCTCAGGAACCGAAGACGGGCAGTGGCAGGAAATGCGTCAGCGCTAGCCTTGTTGATGCCTATTCAGGGATACCTCAAGGCTCAATTATAGGAGCGTATCTGTACTTGGTCTACATAAATGATCTGTCTGCAAAATATGACATCTGTAACACGGCAGTTCGCAGATGACACTGCACTATACAAGACTGGAGCACCACCTCACAACTATGTGCAGCTACCACAAGACCTCTATAGACTGCTGAGTGGAACAAGAGCTGGGACATGATGCTTCATCCTAGAAAGTGCAACCGCTTCAAGAAGCTGAGAAACACGAGAGCATGTTTAAAAGCTGCATGGCCACACGCTTCAGTCATGGACTCCATTCAATACTTTGGAGTAACAGTAAGCAAAGACTTCGGCTGGGAAAAGCACGTGTGCTTTCAAGACAGTAACCCCCTTGGCTCTCGCGGTGGAGAGACCTAAAAGTCACTTCCAGACTGTCTTGGAACTGGCCGACAGATGGTTTGTTCCGTCCTGTCCCAGAACAGTTATCATCCTTTTTGGTCTCAGACCAACAACAGAACATTGGGCGACCAGACGCTGTCCAGCGACGTGCAGCTAGATTGATATTGAGGCGACGCAGCGAGCTGCCGGAGCTGGTTTCACAGTGAGGTGACCGCAGGCAGAAATTGAAACAAACCTAACGGAATCAATTTTCCGCCGGACGAAAGGGACAAACGAAGTACAAGATGAACAACATTCCTGACGACGAAAAGAACGAGCAATCACTTCTCTTCTCAATGTCCATTTTGCGTCCACTTTGAGGAGAAAGGTGTGTGTTCACTCTACGTTTTCATTGTCCTGAATTGGTGTTTACCTTTCCTGAAGAAGATCAAAGAGGTCGAAACGCGTCGTGTTTAGTCTTGCTATTTGTTTGTCCCTTTCGTCCGGCGGAATAGTGTTTGTTTTTCTTCTGAATTACCGCAGGTATTCGCAATAACCCAACAGGTCAGATGTCCCTTCCTACAACAGCGACGTCGTGCAGCAAAATGAACAATGGTGTACAGACTACGCCACAACAGAGGCAAGCAGGATTCCGTGCACGTGCTATCCGTGACTGGAACAGCGTAAGGCTGGCAGGCCAATCACACCCATATGCGCACAGAATTACCAGGTAGACAGAACCCCCGCTCCTCCATCACTTCAAACTAAGGTCCACCACAGATGACCGATTTGGCGGGTTATAGAACTACAATATAAACGCTTGAGCGAAGGAAAGAAGAATAGGGAGAAGAGGTGGTAACGGCAGTAACGGAATGGCGACATAAGATCTTTCACTCATATCTACCCCCTGTCCTTGGGTTGACACAAGGAGGATAACAAAGTACCCGTTCAAAGGACGCCACACACCCCAAGATTTCAGCTTGAACCACCCCTTCCAATTTCGCTGTTGGTAACGAGAAGTAGATTCACCCTCCTTTACATGCAAACTTGTGAACAGATGTTTTGCGCAATGCAACCATATTTCGGTCGTTACATTCTTTCTCTTTATGTTCTCAAAAAATTCATTGTAGAATTTTGAAAATGCAATATCAAAGACCAAATTTGCACGCACGCACGCACGCACACACACACACACACACAGACACACAGACACACACACACACACACACACACACACACACACACACACACACACGTGTATTCCGAACTCTGGGTAATTGTCCGCTCACCATCTCGGCCTTTGACATACGGAATCTGTTAAGTCATCCGTGCCGCCAAAGGTTAAAAGTTACATCGGTAACACCCAAGTCGGCCAGGACTCGGAACTCCAACCTAAACAACGGGTCTACAGTAGTTTTGGAAAGGCTGGTCCTCGGGACCTCTGGCTTCCCGGCCAGCTCTGGTGCAGGTACAGAGTCTTAACCACCCCCACCCCCCTTTCCCTTTCAACCACTTCATCCCTCAGAACTCTCGCATAAATGTAACATACTGGGTCCTGATGGTAACACAATGGTCTCAGTTTCTGGTTAACCTGGGGTTTCCTGTGTCCACAGGTGGTGCTGTAACCAGGGTTAAGGTTAATCAGGGTTGAGATTAGTCTGGGGTTCCCTGTGTTCACAGGTGGTGTTGTAACCAGGGTTGAGGTTAACCTGGGGTTTCCTGTGTCCACAGGTGGTGCTGTAACCATGGTTGAGGTTAACCAGGGTTGAGGTTAACCTGGGGTTTCCTGTGCCCACGGATGGTGCTGTAACCATGGTTGAGGTTAATCAGGGTTGAGATTAGCCTGGGGTTCCCTGTGTTCACAGGTGGTGTTGTAACCAGGGTTGAGGTTAACCTGGGGTTTCCTGTGTCCACAGGTGGTGCTGTAATCATGGTTGAGGTTAATCAGGGTTGAGATTACCCTAGGGTTCCCTGTGTTCACAGGTGGTGCTGTAACCATGGTTGAGGTTAACCAGGGTTGAGGTTAACCTGGGGTTTCCTGTGTTCACAGGTGTTGTAACCAGGGTTGAGGTTAACCAGGGTTGAGGTTAACCTGGGGTTTCCTGTGTCCACAGGTGGTGCTGTAACCAGGGTTGAGGTTAATCTGGGGTTTCCTGTGTCCACAGGTGGTGCTGTCACCAGGGTTGAGGTTAACCTGGGGTTACCTGTGTCCACAGGTGGTGTTGTAACCAGGGTTGAGGTTAACCTGGGATTCCTGTGTCCACAGGTGGTGTTGTAACCAGGGTTGAGGTTAACCTGGGGATTCCTGTGTCCACAGGCGGTGTTGTCACCAGGGTTGAGGTTAACCAGCAGCAGGGTCTCCTGAGTCAGATGGTCTGTGGGCACGAGCGACATGGCCAGACGGTTGGGCTTCCTCATTGCGGCTTTGGGCCTGTTGCTGCACTGGAGCCATGCCGGTTACACCCGCGTCTGTAATCGTGTCACACATCCGCAAAGGAAATACCGTGACTGTGCAGCAAAATTACCCGAGCTGGTCAATGACGTGTGTCGCTTGACTAGAGCTTCAGGTAAGGACACACACACACACACACACACACACACACACACATACACACACGCATGCGCACCCACGCATGTAAACATGTGACTTGTATTTGAGGCCAGCAAATCACTCCGTTCCATCTACTTTCTTTGTGCAATAGAATGAAACCCTATTTACCCGCTTGGTTGTTGAACACTGAACCGTCGATGTCAGTCTTTGAAGACGTCATCTCTAACGAATCAAACATTTTGAAGTTGTTCAAGGACTGATTAAGAGCCCAATTGGACATTTACTTAAATTTCTGTTATTTTCCCCATCTTGGTGTTAGTTGCTTATTTAGTGTTTCTTTTAAAGTTTTGGATTCAGTTATGTGATGTTTTTTTTTTTTAATTTATTTTTTATCTAGGCCTAATTGCATTATACATACCTATGTACGCCCAAAATCAACACCAACTGTTCGCATGCATACACCCCAAAACACCACATGCACACACACATAACACTTACATACTGTCTAAGATCACTGTTAGGTGGATAGACGTTAAATTAAAGAATGAACACACGCATGCGCACACACGTACACACACGCAAGCGCACACACATGCGCACGCACGCACGTGCACACGCATGCACGCACGCACGCGCATACACACACACACACACACGCACACGCGCGCGCGCGCGCGCGCGCGTGCATTTCAAGTTTAAGTAACCCTTGGACTCTAGGACATGAAGGATAAGAATTCAGTAACACTCGACCTATATACCTAAATGAAAAAATATATAGATAAATAAATAAAAGGAAATGCATATATTTTTCACGTGTCTGTAAGGGATGTGAAGATACGTATCTGCCAAAACCCTTTGTCAATCGGAAAAGTAAAGTGGTAAACAGTATTTTTATGTGAATTTACTGAAGTGGCTAAAAACGTAAACGAAAAATCAAGATTCCGTCGAACGAAAGAGAAACAAATTACAAGGCAAAACACGACGCGTTTCGACCTCTTCGGTCTTCTTCAGGCAAGACAAACAACATTCAACACAATGAAAACGAAGAACGGACAATCACTTCTCTCCTCAAATTGGGCGCACATCCATTTTTGATTCAAAATAGTTAACATACAGTACCCCACCACCGCCATCACCAGCAGCACTCTACTTGACGCATGATCTGAAATACAACCCCGACATCCCCATTCTTTGAAACGCACTTTTCTCATCTTTTGTTCCGACAATTAATGTCATAAACTGTTTATTTCTTGTTTCTCAATGATCGAATCGACCACGCTTTTTGTTTGAATCGTTGAGGCCCTGATAATGGACTGAAAATGTTGACAGTTTTTTTTAAATTCATTTTATACCGAGCGAATAAACTCGAACACATCCAGTTAAATTCAAACTAAAGAAACGGGCCAAACTCATCATCAAACAATCATCGTCATCCCAAACAATCTGCATGGATGTTTGCTACAGGCCAAACTCACCATCATCATACAATCATCGTCATCCCAAACAATCTGCATGGATGTTGGCTTAAATTAGCGAAGAAGGCCATGTGAGACGTGTGGAAAAAAAAAATCAAGTGTTTGGTTGGCGCTACGAAGACCGAAAGGCACACATGATTTTTATCTTATATACTTGTCATAAAAAAACCTTCATACAACGATAATGGGTGTCCATAAATGTGTGTTTGTGTGTGGGTGGGGGGGGGGGGGGGGGGGGGGGGGGGGGTACAAATTTACTGATTTTCGTGTATACCTCTCACAAAAAATAACGTTGATACGATAGTAGATGACCATGTGGAAAACAAAATTGATAATACTTCGTTCCATCCGCATCGTTCCCCCCCCCCCCCCCCCCCCCCCCCTCAAAAATTCCCCAAACGTAATTGGAAGAAGAACGAATGGCGTGCACAAAAAAAAGTCAGGGTGGAGCGCACTATTCAGCCATCACCAGTCGACCCACCAGATCAGAAACTGCACTACGTTTGATGATTCTGATCCTTGCACAATCCTTGGCAAAGTACACGGGCTGACGACGTTCTGTCTCGTGGTTTCAGGAGGCCAGAGGAAGAGAGAGAATGTCAGGCAGCTGGAGAAGCGACGGAGAAGTGCCTCGCTGCTGAAGACACTCGCCACGAGAGATTCGCATTTGTACTACGGCAGCGTGTGTGAATGTTGCGTACATCAGTGCACTTTGCGTGAAATCAGAGAATTTTGTTAATCGGTTGTAAAGACGCTCTCTGTCTCTGTCTCGCACCACACACACACACACACACACACACACACACACACGCTCTCACGCAATGTGGCAAGTCACAGTCAAGACACAAGACACTGGGAATCTGACAGAAAATGTACGTTTTAAACTTGTCCCGTATTCCAACTTGCTTTGTCTTAGAACATTAACGTTACAGTAATAAGAGCACAATGGTAAGATAAGGGGATGATAATGTAAGAGAAGTACGGTTATTTTGAAAGTATGGTAGTATAACAAGGTTACGTTCTATAACAAGGGTACTGTGTCCTATCTAGCAATTTATCTGTTTTTCTATCTATCTATCTACCTACCTATCTCTGTGTGTATATCAGTCTATTTATCTATATTTGAACTAGAAGGAGACAACTAAAGATTTTTGAAAAAAGGTTCCAGTTTTATGGCATATTTTCCAAGTGAATTTTCACTTTCAAAAAAGAAAAAAAAATCAAGGTAGACCCATAAATGTTCGGTAACATGGCCAGGTTACGGTAACGTAACAAAGGTATGGTGATGTAACAAGGGCACAGTAATGTTACAAGGATACGTCATCACCAAGGGCACGGTAATAACGGAACAAAGGTATATGAACTTGAACAGAGTACGGTAACATAAGGGCACAGAAAAGTAACAAGTCTAAAGGGAGGTAACCAGAGTTCGGCAATACAACTGTGGCGCGGAAATAAAACATGCTTCCTGTAAATAGGGTCCTGATATGGGACCCGCAGACGAAGGTCAATATATATTGACTTTCCAAAAAAAAAAAAAAAAAAGACTCCCGAAAATTCGTCCAGTGGTCTTGCAAAAACGCTGACACTAGATCAATACAGTTGCAGAACAGAAAATAACTGTTAAGATCATACACCATTCCGTAGTCTTGGTTGTGACTCCATATTCTCTATTGTGTGTCTGTTTTTTTTTTTTTTTTTCGCATGCACAAGTATACATATGAACAAAATGCATCATATGTTCATAAGCGTAATATTCATAGTACATGGTCGTATAAATGCATTTATAGAGAGCAAAAAAAAAAAAAGTATATGAAGGAATAATCAAAACCAAATATACTAACAAACAAAAACCGAATACACAATCTCTCTCTCTCTCTCTCTCGTTCGTTGGAAAAAAATTCCTATCCTTTTTAAATCTTCTTGTATTTTACGTCATATCGTTTATTATTGATAATAGGTAATCAAGCATTACTTATTTGAAGCCCCCATGATATCTTCATGATTTATCAATTGTTCAAAGTGGGTCCATTGTGCTAAAAAAAAAAAGAAAAAAAAAAAAGAAAAGAAAAATACTATATCCTATATGTATT
>CM065734.1:37277375-37287375 GCA_033310375.1 Conus canariensis | reverse complement strand
ATGAAACTGATTCTAACAGGTGCCATGTGTCATAGTTCATTCCAGCTGAAATTCCTTTGAGTGCATGAACCCATCGCATCTGTCGGCCTTACTGCTGGAGTGCCACCTGGATTCTCTAGCATCCTCCTCTTTCATCAACTCCTGTATTACCATGTATTTCCTTGCTTTCCCTTTTGCATTTGACCACCTCTCTCTCTCTCTCTCTCTCTCTCTCTCTCTCTCTCTCTCTCTCTCTCTCTCTCTCTCTCCTCTCCTTCTCTCTCTGTGCCTGTGGTGATTTCAGCTTCTCTCTGTTGATTTGTGTGAGTCCTGTTATATCCCTGATCTTGAGGTTTTCCTTTGCCACACGTCTACTGCCTCCTTAACTTAACTTCCCTTATCCTGCTATCTCTAGCTTTGGCTGGATTGATCTCGCAAGCTTGTTCCCCCAAGTCCTAAAGCCTGGTTAGTATCCTTGCTTTACCCGCTTTGTGTTCAAGGACGAATTTCTAGAGTAGCTTCAGCTTTGCCTGGTGGCAGTAGAGTGTACCGTCAGTGAGACCAGGTGGAACACCATGCCTCTTCCTTGCGCGATTGTTTTTGATTCCGCTGCGTTTGTGCTGATATTGTATATCATTGGAGACCAGCAGAGATCAGCATAAACTGCAGACACCAGACCTTATATTATCTGCCAGGGAGGCCACTCTAGTTTATGATCTGCAGGCTTTCGTAGGCAAATTCACTTGGTTTCCTTCCCCTTGTTATTTTTTTTTCCAGGAGTCATCCAACCACCTTCCATGTCTCTTGGAATGGATTGGTTGGCTACATTGAACGTCGCTGTTTAAGCTACATTTCCTTACCATAGGGAAAGGCTTTGTGATTTCTTTATACTTTGAATTCAACCTTGATGGAGCAGCTGACTTGTCTAAGTGCTTAAATATGTGTGCTTTGTCTTCCTCAATGAAAAGGGGATGTTGTGTCATCCATTAAACTTTCACAAGGGGCACTTTGTATTCAATCCCGTGGTCTGCTGAAACCTGTTCAGCTTATGGCTGCTTTCACGATGACTTCCATTGCTGGCTCAAACACTAACAGAGAAACTGCACAGTGAATCGCTATGCCAACATCCAAACTAATCCAGCCTGTTATGTATTCCTTTGTGGATAAGCTTATTGAGAAGTCATGAAAATACTTCTTGGTGATTCCTCGGAAGTTGTTTGGGACATGACACATCTTGAGGCCCAGCTGAACCATCTTGTGAGGAATTGATCCATACGCATTTGCCAGATCCCGTCACACGAGGTCGAGGTCCCGTTTCTCTGCCTCAGCTCTTTGGATTGCTTCCCAAATCATAGTGTCATGTTGTACACAGCCTGACACTGCCGGAATACCTCCTTCCTGCACTGACACGTCCAACACTTGCTTTCTGTGAGGTATTTAGTCAGTCTTGAAGCCGTAACACACACACACACGCACGCACACACACACACACACACACACACACACACGCACGCACGCATCACGCACGCACGCACGCACGCACGCACGCGCGCGCGCGCGCACACACACACACACACACACACACACACACACACACACACACACACACACACAGAGAGAGAGAGAGAGAGAGAGAGAGAGAGAGAGAGAGAGAGAGAGAGAGAATTTTCCCCTCAACGCTCAGAAGCGATAGTTTCTCTCTTCATTCTTTTAGACATGTTTGACCGCCACACTGTCTAGGATGGAGGAAATCGTGATGTTATTGCTTAATCATATGGACTACCGGTGGTACGGCCACTATTGTTTATTCTTTCATTCATTTATCCTCCTCCTCCTTCTCATTATCATTATTATTAAGATGATCATCAACCTCCTCTTCCTCATCATAATCGTCATTATCATCATTAATATCAGCAGCAGCAACAGCAGCAGCAGCAGAGTTATATATTATTAATATCATCATCATCATCATCATCATCATCATCATTACTATTACTATTAACATCGTTATTATCATTATTAAAATCATTATTATCATTGTCGTCGCCATTGTTGTAGTCGTCGTCGTCATCATCATCGTCATCATCATCATAGTCGTCATCATCATTATTATAGTGTTTTGTTTGGCTGAAGAAAAGGGTTCACATCCCTGTCAACCCCCAAATCCCACCTATCAACTCCTCCCTACATCCAAGCCCTCGGTTGTTTTTTCGACTATGAAATAACAACAGAAATTTTCTCCAGTGTACATTACAACCCTATGCAATCATTATGCGTGTCTTGTCTGTACAAAGGGAAGTAATTACTTTCTTACGAAAAGTACGAACCTGGTGGTGTTGGATACATGGTCGTAAGATCGTCCTGACGTGATGGCTTTCGTCGTCTGCTGGAAATAATGCAACAACGATCAAGGATTTTAAGTATACTTGCACTATTTCAAAAAGATTAAAAAAAAAAAAAGTTATAAGGCTCCGCCGAAAAACACAGACAAACGAATCACAAGACAAAAACACGGTACGTTTCGACCTCTTAGGTCTTCTTCAGGCAGGACACACAGTATTCGGGACAACCAAAATGAACGAGCAATCACTTGTCTTCATTCAAGTCGACGCAAAATGAGTGAGAATCCTTGAAAGAAACTTTCAAACCAAATTCTCTCCCCTCCCATCCAACACACAGCCTCTCTCCGTGAAACCACGGGTGATTCGTTTGCAAAGATGACCCCTTTCAAGCAGGAGGACGACTACAGCTGAAAGGAAACGTAAAATATTAATTTAGTGTGCCAGCCATATGTAGAGACGGACTGAAAATAATGAAGGTCAAAAGAAGCAAGGGATTGGGGTGGAGGATGGAGATGGGGAATGTGAGAGCAGATTGCTTTCATACCTGAAATTACCAATGATGTGAGAACTAACCTTGCTTCACGCCGGGATTTATTAGTTAATGAGGACTCGTGCAACTGAGTGTAGGAAGTAAAGAAAGCTAGCTAGAGAGTACACATCTTCCCACCAGTTCACAGTTGTAGCACGCAGTTTGAAGCATCGTCATTCCGTGTACAGACCTCAATGGTTCGCTATTGTCATACACAGGTCTATATCATACTGATGAAAACAGTATCAACTGATTCATCACGGTGATAAAGCCTGCAGCTTCATCTAACTGTATGCAGTCATAAATCGCCAACCACGTACATAGACATAATTTCATCCTGTGCGTTTTGTCCCATAATGAGTCACCTATGTGTATATTGTAAGCCTACGGCTTTAACCTAGAGTATGAAAGCATACGTAACTAATGATTGCAATTTATAGTCCTGTAACTATTCTCCTGTTATTAGGCGTGTTTAATACCACATGACTGCGCCATTTGCTTTGTGTGTGTTTGTGTTGTGTGTGTGTGTGTGCGCGCGCGCGCGCGCGCGCGCGTGGTGTGTGTGTGTGTTGTGTGGTGTGTGTGATGAGAGAGAGAGAGAGAGAGAGAGAGAGAGAGAGAGAGAGAGAGAGAGAAACGCATTACAGAGTCATTTTGCGTTGGGCTTATTTAAGACCATCTGACTGCGCCATAGGCCATGTTTGATGTTGAGGTGTATGAAAGGTTGTGTGTGTGTGTGTGTGTGTGTGTGTGTGTGTGTGTGTGAGAGAGAGAGAGAGAGAGAGAGAGAGAGAGAGAGAGAGAGAGAGAGAGAGAGAGAAACAGGGCATTCTAGAATCATTATGCGTCGGGCGTACTTAAGACCATCTGACTGCGCCATTGGCCATGTTTGATGTGTGTGTGTGTGTGTGTGTGTGTGTGTGTGTGTGTGTGTGCGTGTGTGCGTGCGTGTGCGTGCGTGCGTGCGGTGTTTGGTGTGTGTGTGTGTGTGTGTGTGTGTGTGTGTGTGTGTGTGTGTGTGTACGTGACAGGACATTCACGACTCACTAGGCGTGTTTATTATATCTGGATCGTGCCATTGGCCTTCTTGAGTGGTGTGTGTGTGTGTGTGTGTGTGTGTGTGTGTGTGTGTGTGTGATGTGTGTATGCGTGCGCACGCGCGTGTGTGCGATCTTACATGTACACGTGTGCATTGTACGCGCGCGTGCGCGAGCACGTGCGTGTGTGTAAGCGCGCGAGCGCGTGCGTGCGTGTGTATATGTGAGCACATGCACGCTTGGAAGCCACCTATCAGATCAAAAACTACTCCTGTAAAAAAAAAAAACTCTCCTTATACATCGAGGAGCAACACTTCAATAGCAGCCTGCCTGCGTCTAATATGACGCTTATCAGATAAACTTCAGAGGGACAAAGGAACATTTTTTTTTCTTCTCTTTTTGGTTTTAACCCGATACTGAACATTTCTGTTTGCTCCTGTAAGTCCCCGACTGTTCTCAGGAGGAACTGGTCTTTGGTAGCTGTATGAGTTCTTTCTTTCATTCAGGAGTTGTGTGCTAGCTAATCAATAACTGTTAGAGGCACTGGGATGGAGTTACGTCCCTTTGTTTTGTCGCGGAGCATGTTACTGGTTTGGTTGTCTCTCACTAGTTATACTAATTATTTCCCCTAATCTCTCTGTGTCACACACACACCACACACACACACACACACACACACACACACACACACACAAAATTGTGCACGCACGTGCAAGCGCTCAATCGTATGCATGCGCGCGTGATCACACACACACACACACACACACACACACACACACACACACACACACACACACACACACATACTACTACTACTACTACTACTACTACTAACTCTACTATAGATGATGTATAATAATAATAATGGTAATAATGATGAAATTAATGATGGTGATCATCATCATAACAACAACAAAAACAATAATGATAATAATAGTAATAGTAATGATGATAACAACAGTAACAACAACATAGCAGCAACACAATAACAACAACAACAATAATAATTATTATAATAATGATAATAAATAATAAAATAATAATAATAATAATAGTAATGAGGATGATGATAATAATGATAATAATAACGATAAAGATAATAATAATAAAACAATAATAATGATAATGTAAATAATAACGTTAATTAAAATGATAATGATAATAGTAACCTACCCACTGCTTCAACATGTGTCAACAGATTGATGCACAAGTCTTCATCGCCTCGATCATCACTGTTGACGCAGGCCTGGTCCAACACGAACAAACAAACAAACAAAACCAAAAACAAAAGTGTGCACACATACACCCTCTACATGAACTTTCCAATCTCAATCACTGTTCGAATTTCACCGAGTTTGAAAATATAACTCAGCCGAGTTCAGGATGGAAGAGGGGGGGTGGAGGGGGGGGGGGGGGGGGGGGGGAGGGGGGGGGGGGGGGGGGGGGGGGGCTGACGGTGTTGCGGGCGGGGACGGGGGGGGGGGTAAGGAAGGAAACTTTGTTGTCATTTACAAAATTCAGTTCATGTTTTTTAAAATTATTTATTTTTTTTATTTTTTTTTAGCCCAGCCTACGATGAGAGGCCTTCCCAGGAAGGTCACGTGTGTCATCGGTGTCCACAATACCTTACACAGTTGTAAGAAAAAGCAACATTCTTTTTTCTTATCTATCAAAAACAGGCATAAATTGCTTTCATGTCTTTCTTCCATCAGATCTACGATTAGATGGGAAATGTTTGTCTACTTCAGGAACTATAAAAAAAAAAAAAAAAAAAAAAAAAAAAAAATCACATCTAGTGAAAGAGTGCAGTGGACAGGCTTTGTCTTCTAAGGGTCGTTTTCTTGACCATGATCTCTCCCGAGCCAGGTAAGAACACAATAACAAACAAACAAGCAAATGAATAGAGAAGTGAATAAGTAATAACAATAACAATACAACTACAACAACAATAACAGTAATTAAGATAAAGTGGCAAAAAGCAATAACAGTAATGAAGATAAAGTGGCATTTTAAAAAGTGCTTTCCGACAAGGGGCATTTTAAAACCGCTTTCCGCCACGAGGCACTTTAAAAGCGCTTTCCGACAAGACAAGGGGCATTTTAAAAGCGCTTGCTGATAGGGGGCATTTCAAAAGCGCTTTCTGACAAGGCACATCTTAAAAGCGCCCTTTGACAGAGAGCGTTTTAAAAGCGCTTCCCGATAGGGGGCATTTCAAAAGCGCTTTCCGACAGGGGGCATTTTAAAAGCGCTTTCCGACAAAACAATGCCTTTCACAATGGTGTCAAGTACACGCCAACATGTCAGCTATCAAACACGCAAACTAGCAAAGGACACTCCATGTGCAATGAGCATATCGCCAGTGTCATATCAGTTCAGTTCAGTTCAGTGGTTTATTTAATGTCTTTTCATCGTCAGATGATAATTATTAGACACTTAAAAAAGAAAAGAGAAAAAACAAGCCCCCCCCCCCCCCCCCTTCCACCATCAACAACAAAAAACAAACAAACAAACAAACACCTCCACACTCAATTTATCATCCATGTAAGTACTTTCAAACCTACATCTGATTTATACATCTTTACATAAGTGAAATACTCTAGTGGTACACAAAATTGTTGATCTTTATAAAAATTTTGCAACCTGTGATTGCGAAATAACCATGGCAATTTCAGCAACATATGGACCATACAAGACAGTACTGACATTATCAAAGTTATTCATCTCAGTACGTTTCTCCTGATAGAGCGAGAT
This sequence comes from Conus canariensis, assembly GCA_033310375.1. NCBI lineage: Eukaryota > Metazoa > Mollusca > Gastropoda > Neogastropoda > Conidae > Conus > Conus canariensis. The sequence continues at coordinate 37,280,737 of CM065734.1, read as the reverse complement.
CAACACTGAGCATTCAAACAAAAGATGATGCACAGAAATGTGCGACAAAGTTATTCTAACAAAAATTCTATATAAAAAAAAGACTAAGTTTGAACAATCTATTCTCCGTGTGTGTGTGGACAGTTATTCCAACAAAAATTCTATAAAAAGAAAAGACTAAGTTTGAACAACCTATTCTCTGATTCAGATTCTCTCAAATCCACTCCACTTTCGTTGCAAACAATACATATGTACTCTCCACGAGTGAGAGGTCCAACAGAAAATAATTATTTCTATTAGGGAACGCGCGATGATGCCACACCGCTACAAACATAACGAGCTGGCGGCCACCTGGAATGGGGAGGGGGGGGGGGGGAGGAGGGGGGGAGGGTGATAAGTCACCAGGAGGGGTTTAGGGATGCGGGGTCATCGCGTGTAAAATAGTTAATGCTTCTACTCGAATTTGACCAGCATGTTATGTCATTTTCATCTTAATGTCAGTCTGGTTTCATGTCATAAAGACAAACAAACAGGACCAGAACTCAGATGCACAGCTGGAAGGGTTTCAGGTGCGGCTTTCATATAGATTCATTTCAGCCCTACGATATGGGTTTTTGTGTAAAGTGGTGGGCTCGCCAACTTTGTAATTATTTAGAAAGAGAGGGTGTTAGTTACCGCCAATGACATTGACAAACAAAGCACATGACAAGACACGATGCATTTCAACCACTTGGGTCTTCTTCAGGCGAAAAAAAAAATCACATTTAACATTTAAGACAGTACAAACAAAGAACGAAAATGACTCATCTGTGTTAGTCCATGTGGTGGGGAGAATAGCCGCTAGGCGGAAATGACAAGGGGGATTATGGGAGAGGAAAAGGATGTGGGGGGGGGGGGGGGGTTCGTGGGGGGAGGGGGGGGTTGTGTGATACGATAGGGTTGTGTGTCTAGTTTAGTGGGGTGGTGTGATATCTTTGTGACAGTTGTGATAATGGTGGATTGATAATAATGGTAAGGGGGGGGGGGGGGGAGGGGGGGGCAAACTGGGAAAAAAAAATAAAAATAAAAAAAATTAAATTATATATAGAAGGGGTAAATAAGTACATGAACAGAAGAAACTTTAAAAAAAAAAAAAAAAAAAAAAAATAAATAAATAAAAAATAAAAAAGTTTAGGTGAATAAAATAAATGATTTCGCTGGGTGATGAAAGAGGTGGTGGTAGTTATGTGTGGGTAGTTGTGAAAGGTGTGTGGGTAATGTTAATGAGGGAGGGAAGGGGATGGAAGATAAATGGGTGATAAGGTATGATTGGGAGGGGGGGGGGGGTGTGAGAGAAAAAAAAAAAGGGAGGAGGGTAATGTGTGTGTGTGTGGGGGGGGGGGGGGGGAGGAAGGGGGGCAAGAGAAGGAGAGCTCATATCTCTTCATCCACTATGGGGTGGGGGGTGGGGGTGGGGGTGGGAGGTTGGGAGGTTCATATTAATTGTGTTGTTTAAAAAAGTAAACAATGCTGTGGGATGATGTTCATTGTAACAGGTGAAATAATGTGTTGGCATCAATATGCTGCTGTTTGTTGAGAGAAGATAGCAGTGATCAATGAAAAACAGGGTATCATGTGTTGCACACACACACACACACACCACACACACACACACACACACACACACACACACACACACACAAAGGGGGCGGGGGGGGGGGAACACATGTAAACAATGTTCTAGGTGAGTTAAGATCGTGTGATCATAGTGAGACTAACTGTGGAAAATTTTTCACACACATATTCATACACACACACACACACACACACACACACACACACACAACACACAAAGAGGGGTAAAAATTATTATCATTAATCAGTCACTGATGGGTGATGATCATATGAGATCAACGGTAGTGTAGGAAGAGATTCTTCTCCGTTCCCTTTGGCAGGAATGGTGGAGGTACTGGCAAGGGCTTCTGTATGGTGAAGGCCCTCCAGTGGTCAATAAGGTTTTGCATTCATCAGTGTGTTGGCAGGCCAGGATTCTTCTTTTGGTGTTGTTGGGACTGTTCCACCGTCATTGGGGCTGCATGGATTAATTGCAGACCCGCCAGACACTCCAGACTATGACATAACATCTCTGCAATACTCCACCCTGGCGGGTCTGCAATTAATCCATGCAGCCCCAATGACGGTGGAACAGTCCCAACAACACCAAAAGAAGAATCCTGGCCTGCCAAACACACTGATGAATGCAAAACCTTATTGACCACTGGAGGGCCTTCACCATACAGAAGCCCTTGCCAGTACCTCCACCATTCCTGCCAAAGGGAACGGAGAAGAATCTCTTCCTACACTACCGTTGATCTCATATGATCATCACCCATCAGTGACTGATTAATGATAATAATTTTTACCCCTCATTGTGTGTGTGTGTGTGTGTGTGTGTGTGTGTGTGTGTGTGTGTGTATGAATATGTGTGTGAAAAATTTTCCACAGTTAGTCTCACTATGATCACACGATCTTTAACTCACCTAGAACATTGTTTACATGTGTTCCCCCCCCCCCCCCCCGCCCCTTTGTGTGTGTGTGTGTGTGGTGTGTGTGTGGTGTGTGTGTGTGTGTGTGTGTGTGTGTGCAACACATGATACCCTGTTTTTTCATTGATCACTGCTATCTTTCTCTCAACAAACAGCAGCATATTGATGCCAAACACATTATTTCACCTGTTACAATGAACATCATCCCACAGCATTGTTTACTTTTTTAAACAACACAATTAATATGAACCTCCCAACCTCCCACCCCCCACCCCCACCCCCCACCCCATAGTGGATGAAGGAGATATGAGCTCTCCTTCTCTTGCCCCCTCTCCTCCCCCCCCCCCCCCCCCCCCCCCCCCCCACACACATTACCTCCTCCCTTTTTTTTTTTTTTCTCACCCCCCCCCCCCCCCAATCATACCTTATCACCCATTTATCTTCCATCCCTTCCTCCTCATTAACATTACCCACACACCTTTCACAACTACCCAACATAACTACCACTACCTCTTTCATCACCCAGCGAAATCATTTATTTTATTCACCTAAACTTTTTTTATTTTTATTTATTTATTTATTTATTTTTTTTTTTTTATTTTATTTTATTTTTATTTTATTTATTTTATTTTATTTTATTTATTTTTTTTTTTTAAAGTTTCTTCTTTTTCATGTACTTATTTACCCCTTCTATATATAAATTTAATTTTTTTTTATTTTATTTTTTTTCCCAGTTTCCCCCCCCCCCCCCCCCCCCCCCCCCCCCCCCCCCCCCCCCCCCCCCCCCTTTACCATTATTATCAAATCCACCCATTATCACAACCGTCACAAAGAATTCACACCACCCCACTAAACTAG
>CM065734.1:37267375-37272375 GCA_033310375.1 Conus canariensis | reverse complement strand
TGAACGATCGCATACTACATTTTTGAAAAATTTGGTTTTCCACGAATTCAGTCGAAGCTTGTATACTAAAGATGACAAATATTGTGTGTGTGTGTGTGTGTGTGGTGTGTGTGTGTGTGTGTGTGTGTTGTGTCCATAAATGCGCCTTGCATGACCTCAGTTTACCTGATTTTACCTGGTTTTACCTGAATAGGAATTCATCCCGTATGATATGCCATTTTACCTAACGTGAAGCTTTTAAGCATTGTACCCTGCCCTGGGGAAACTGTGCATCAGCGAAAATTTGTGATGAATATGTTGAAGTCTAAAGACATGAAAAGACTGTTGTTTACTATTCTTATATTGTATTGTCTCCGGTGTTTACGACAGTCTGTTGTATGTGGTGCGGAGTCCAGAACAACAAGAGAGCATTAGATACATGCAGATGGATTACAATGGTTCCCATATGCTGCTAGTGAAGGGGTTTAATATTTAATCACATATTTCCCGGATTTTTCGTTCTCATGATCTTTCTTCCCCTCTTCCTTCCCCCCACTCCTTTTCTTTTATTTATTCTTTTTTTTTCATCTTTAACAGGTCATTAATTGATGACGGGTGAATTGTTAGCCTCCACTTGTTCTCCTTTTCAGCTAAATTGTTCAACACACACACACACACACACACACACACACACACACACACACACACACACATATATATATATATATATATATATATATATATATGCGTGTACGCAAGAAATGGAGAAAAGACACTGTTGTTTCTATATATCCCAAGTTTCCGAAGCGGCCTTATTCCTGAGGATCAGACTGATACAAATCGGTCATGAACCAAGTTCACACGAATACCACTTATATTAGGTGAATGCAAGCCGAGAAGGTTAATTAACACATTTCACACGAATGTCAATCTGACGAATAAAATCCCTTTGAGCAGCCGACATAACTCTGTTGTGGCTAGCTTCAATTTTTGATCCCAATAACAGTTCTATGTGTTTGTGTACAGTGTCGATTTGGCGATGAGGTGGGTTTAAAAAAAAAATTTTTTTGCTGTGCCACCTCAGTGGCAGTGCACCACGCCGCTCATCCCGACCCCCATCCACAGCCACAGCCCGGTCCATCCCACCGCAGCCCCGGCACCAGCAATCCACAGGGAGCAGTCAGTGTCAAGCCGTCAAGAGGCAGCCCACCGGAGGAGACACTGCACTGCTGCCGAGTCACTTCGGTGGAATTTGGCGATGAGTTAGTTTCACAGTGAGGTGACTGCAGGCGGATATTGATTCAAACTTAAAAGGAAAGTTACTATGACGCCAAACGAAAGAAAGAATTAAATTACAAAACACGACGCGTTTCGACCTCTTTGGTCTTCCTCAGGCAAGACAAACGACATTCAAGACAATGAAAACGAAGAACGAACAATCACTTATCCCTCAAAATGGGCGCAAAATGGATTTGGAATGGAAACGAGGCTGCTGGGAAGGAAACAATGCGGCTGAAATGATAATAGTGATAATAATGATGATGATGATGATGATAATATGATGATGATGAAAAAATATTAGAAAATAATAGAGGACTACTCTCACCAAAGACGTCGAAACGCGTCGTGGTTGTCTTGTAATTTGTTTCTTTCGTTCGGCATTTTGTGATTTTTCTTTTATAACAGAGTTATCGTTGAGAGTTCACATCCCGCAGAGGGCCTGCATATTAAAACCGGGCAAACCCTCTGCCAATCGTTCTGGTGGTGTCGTGAGAGTTAGGGCCCTCTGCCCCCCCCCCACCCCCTCACCCCCCCCCCCCCCCATTCCCCTTACACTCCTCAGATGAGAAGTTCTGTCTACACTATCTTTTGGTGAGTGTTGATACTGTACGCTGAATGTGGCAGCTAACTAAACGACGAGGTGTCGACGTCGAAAGCTCAATGTAGTAACTAATTCACTAGGTGTCGACGTCGAAAGCTCAATGTAGTAATTAATTTTCTAGGTGTCGACGTCGAAAGCTCAATGTAGTAACTAATTCACTAGGTGTCGACGTCGAAAGCTCAATGTAGTAATGAATTCACTAGGTGTCGACGTCGAAAGCTCAATGTGGTAACTAATTCTCTAGGTGTCGACGTCGAAAGTTCAATGCAGTAATTAATTCACTAAGGTCTTGACGTCGAAGGCTCAAGGTAGTAATTAAATTACTAGGTGTCGACGTCGAAAGCTTGATGTAGTAATTAATTCTCTAGGTGTCGACGTCGAAAGCTCAATGTAGTAACTAATTCACGAGGTGTTGACGTCGAAAGCTCAATGTAGTAACCAATTCACTAGGTGTCGACGTCGAAAGCTCAATGTAGTAACCAGTTCACTAGGTGTCGACGTCGAAAGCTCAATGTAGTAGCTAATTCATGGGGTGTTGACGTCCAAAGCTCAATGCTGTAATTAATTCACTAGGTGTTGACGTTATAAGCTCAATGTTGTAAATGATTCAGTAGGTGTTGACGTCGTAAGCTCAAAGTAGTAACTAACCAGTTGACTCAGTGTTGACATTGTAAACTGAATGTGATAATTGACCGACAAAGTGTTGACGTTGTAAGCTGAATATAGTCACTGACCAACTGACCAGCTAGGTGTTGACGTTATAAAGTGAATGTAACTGACTAGATGCTGACGTTGTAAATTGAACATAGTAACTAACTGACCAGTGTGGACGTTATAAGCTAAATGTAGTAACCGACTGACTGACCAATTGTGGACGTTATAAGCTAAGTGTAGTAATAAACTAACTGACTGCGTGTGGACTCTATAAGCTGAATGTTATAAGCATCTAATTAATTAGGTGGGTACGATATAACTCAACGTGGTAGCTAACTGACTAGGTGTGGACTTTACACGCTTATGTAATAACTAAACTAAATGACAATGACCACCATGATGTCATTGTCTGGATTTCAATTCTGATAACCCCCATCTACTTTCTCTCTCTCTCTCTCCCCCCTCCCCTCCCCCCGATTCAGCTTTTTTCCTTTCTTTTTTTTATTCCCATCATTTATAACGGAATCATTGGAATTTTATTCATCTCTTGTGGATTTTAATACCATTGATTTTCATCTTTTCTATTTTCTGTTTTCTTATTGATTTCTTTAGACAACAATGTTTAAAACGTTTCTAGCATAATTCAATCCATACTGCTTGAAAAATTAAATTGAAAAAAATAACAATGGAAGAAGAGAGGTTTCTTTTCTTTTTTTCCCCAAGATACAAGCTTCGTGTCACTCTTTGTTGCTGTTGATGATGGTGATGTTGACGTCGTCGACGACGACGACGACGATGATTGTCATGATAAACATTGTCTGCCGTGCATTATACAATGTACATTGGCGCCCTCTTGATAATTCTTCTTGTTGTTGCTGTGTTGTTGTTGTTGTTGTTGTTGTTGTTGTTGTTTTTAAACCTGTATTTTACATTTTCTTGCCTTTATGCTTAATCAGTCCCACAATTGCCACTTACATTGCATACTTACATTGAACCAGTGACGTTCATTGACTTGTCTACATACTTAATGCATTGGATTAATTCAGCTCTTTACACCTGTCTGTTTCTCATCATTGCTAGAGAAAGCCAAACACTTAACTAGTTACATCGGAACATCTGAAAGAGCTGTTATGAATCGATTATTTGAACTGATTATCTGTATCAATTTTGTCTTTGCTCGCAAGGGGTTTCAAGACATTGAAAAAAAAAAAGAGACGACGATCTTACCGTAAAATGTGAAATAGACGAGGGGAAAAAGACAAAATAGAAATGGTCCCATATTGTTAAAAAAATTGTCCCTGCCTTCCCGATTAAGCCGTATTCAAAACAAGCATACAAGCTAAGAAATACTAATTCTTTCCCTCTTTGTATTTAAGATACATTAAATTTAAAAAAAAATCTTGGTGAAAATATGGCTTTGAGACAAATGAATGAATAAGTAAACAGATTCGGAAAGAAGGACAATGTTGTTTATTGCCCAGTCGATCGCGAAGGGCTGTATCAGGGCTGTCATCTCGCTACAGTCAACTCTCACGATAGATCACAACAAAAAAAAAAAAAAAAAAAAAGCTATCATACAACTCATTAAAACAGTTCTAAAAACACGCCAGAATTCCCCGTCAAATCTTTCTTCTGTAAAATCTGAGATCTCTTTCAGGAACCAAAACAAACAAAACAAAACACAAACAAAAAGCAACTGCTGCAGCAGATGGGACAACTTGGAACAAGATTTTCATGGAATGCGCTGCGAATAGAAGTGGTAACATATGTAAATCCCAACATTCTGTCAGAACATGTGTTAGTGTGAGTGGTACTCCACATGGAACGCATCACGGAGCTTCTTCACCTCTGGGAAAAAAGAGTGAGTGTAAAAGGAGTGACCTGCATGCAAGCGGCACATAGATAAAAAGAGAAAAATGAAAGATCAAATAAATAAATAGATAAGCACAGAAATGAATGAATAAATAGATAGACAAAGACATTGAAATATTGCGAAAACGAAACAAGAAGATATATACATTTCAGCCTGAAGATAGCCACAAACTAATTATTTCACACACACACACACACACACACACACACACGCGCGCGCGCGCGCGCCGCCACACATCTAAGAAAAATACTTAAATGAAAAAAAAGTGAATGATCAACGAACAAAGAAAAGAAATGAAATGAAGGTACTGTCGTACAACCATTCTTTGACTCCATAAAAACTTTACACATTTTTACAAAAAACAAGTGTCTGTCATTATTGCTAATAATCATTTTCACTGAAATTGTCAGTCTCGTTGAAATTCAACAGATTTTCCCGTGGGAATGCCAAGGGCTTTGTCAGCACAAACTGCTTCCACGCCTTCTGAAATTCTGTGCAAAAAAAACTTCCCCTTTTCTTGGCCCAATCTGTTTTTCACTTTGTTGTTGTTGTTGTTTGTTTTGTTTGTTGTTGTTGTTCTTCTTCTTCTTCTTTATCAAAATTGTCGTAATT
>CM065734.1:37257375-37262375 GCA_033310375.1 Conus canariensis | reverse complement strand
GAACCTTATATTGAATTGAAAATGAATAGATACATTAAGAGCGCATTGACCAAGTTTCGATTTGGTGTGTCTGGTATTGCTTGTCATTGTTTTAGATATAATGTCAGAAATGAAAATATGCTTACCTGCCGTCTGTGTAACATCGGTAAAGAAGATGAAGTACACTTTTTATTCTGCTGCCCTGCCCTGAGTGATCTTAGGGTAAAATTTATCCAGCCAAAATACTACAAGGTTCCATGTAGTTTTAAATTAACTTTGCTAATGTCAACTAGGAATGAGACCACATTAAAAGATTTAACTATGTACATTTACCAAGCTCTCAACAGGCTGCAAATCGTGAGCTCGTAGAATGGTATTTTTCAATATATTTCAAGAAAAATGTTATTTGGTTATTGATTATTGTATTCGTTGATGTCATTGGATTCTTTTTATTGTTTAGTTCAGTTTATGTGCATCCCCCTTCAGTAAGGGGCCTAGGCCTTTATCTGAATAAAATTTTGAGTCTTTTTGAGTCTTTGAGTCTCTCTCTCTCTCTCTCTCTCTCTCTCTTTCTCGCACACGGACACGCAATGTAAAAACGCTCCCCAAAATGAAAGGCCTTGCATTTTCTTTTCCAATGTAGACAAATCGCCTTCCTGCAATCTCTCTCTCGCCAGTTCTGTTCTACATTCATCTGTTCATGTACATATTCCATTCTTATTTATTAATTCATTTATCTAACTCTTTTATTCAGTTCTCACTTACTTACTTAGTTTTTTTTTTAACTCACTATTTGTTTACTCACTGTCCTGGAAGATATGTATATTTTTGTTCGTATGATTGAACATTTCATGGGAGAAACATTTTAAAGCAATTTTTGCGTGTTAAGCAATTTTCCCTGTTTCAAAGAAGGTTTTTTTTTAAATTTGTGTGTGGAATTGATTTTAACGAGATGACACACTTGAGATGGCCCATCGTGATTGGCCAGATGACGAACTCCATAAATAGAACAATACTTATTCACTTCTTACTTACTTTTTAATTTATTAAGCGATTCATGTATTCACTCACTTATTATTCAGTTCTGCTCACTCATTCATTCATTTAACTTTTGCCCTTATGCACCGCGGGTGTCACGGCTCTGTAGAGTGGTGCAGCGCATATGGATTGGTCCGCACACAGTGGCGCCTCCTTGAGGACGCTGAAACTGAATCTCAGACAATTCGTGGTTGCCGTCCAAAAACAGAAAATGGCGGAGACCGTATTCCTAAATGGTTGCATTGCTAGAAAGGAAAAAACAACAAACCCCAATCTTTATGTATTTCAAAACGTTCAGTTCATGATAATGCGTTGGAAATTGAAATACTTTGGGAAAAGAAGGTCATAAGTTAAAACAAAACATTGCCAAAATATTGAAAGGACGAACAGAACCAAGGTTCAGGGTAAAACTAAGACGCTTTTATATTTTGATTTTCCCGCTAAGAAGCGCAATCGATTAAAAAAAGAAGGAGGGGGGGGGGGAAGCATCTATTTTGTGTTCGGCAATGAAAAACTACGCAGGAGACACCAGCTTTTACACTATACATGTCTGCGTGCACACACACACACACACACACACACACACACACACACACACACTCTCTCTCTCTCTCTCTCTCTCCACTCTCCCCACTCCTCACTCACATGCACGCAAACACACAGCACACAACACACACACACACAACACACACACACACACACATACACATACACAGCAACGCACACACACACACACAACACGCCACGCACACACCACAACACAACACACACAACACACACACCCCACACACACACACACACACACACACAGCACTTTCGCGCTTTCTCTCTCACAGGCACTCAACACACTGCATCCACCACCACATCACCACCACCACCCTACCTGCAAATGCGTGGTAATTCTAACTTGGAAAAGAAAACACCCACCCGCACAGGTGTAGACCGGGGGAAGAGAGAATTACGAATCGGGGTGGAGGAAGACGAATAGGAACTGGAAGGAGGTGGAAGAGCAGAAGAGAGAGAGAGAGAGAGAGAGAGGAGAGAGAGAGAGAGAGAGAGAGAGAGAGAGGGGGAGGGAAGCGGAGCGGAGCGGAGGGGAGGAGGGTGGCGGAAGGGGAGGGAGGGTGTAAATGGGCGGGGTGGTTCGTCTCAATGCATGTCAATAACAGCGTCAGATCTGGTGTCCGATGTCAGTAGCCACCCCATCCACCCCATTAACACCTTTCTCTGATTTTATCTAGCTGCCTTTTTCCCCCCGAAGCCTGGGATCTGTCTGTCTGTCTGTCTGTCTGTATGTATGCAGGTCTGTCTGTCTGTTTGTCTGTCTGTATGTATGCAGGTCTGCCTGTCTGTATGTATGTCTGTTTCCCCCAAGACTGGGATCTGTCTGTTCCCCTGTCTGTATGCAGGTCTGTCTGTTTGCCTGTCTGGCTGTCTGTTTGTTTGTCTGTCTTCCTGCCTGCCTTCCTGCCTGTCTGATGTCTGTCTGTCTGCTTGTCTCTGTCTTTGTCTGTCTGTCTGTCTGTCTGTCTGTCTTGTGTCTGTGTGTGTGTGTGTGTGTCTGTCTCTCTGTCTGCCTACCTGCCTGCCTACCTGTCGCTCTGTATGCTTGCCTGCCTCACTCCTTGTCTGTGTCCGTCTGCCTGCCTATCTGTCTCTCTCTCTCTCTCTCTCTGCCTGTCAGCCTGTCTGTCTCTCTGCCTGCCTGCCTGCCTGCCTGACTGCCTGCCTGCCTGCCCGTCTGTCTGTCTGCCTGCCTGCCTGCCTGCCTGCCTGCCTGCCTGCCTCCGTCTGTCTGTCTGCCTGTCTGTCTCTTCTCTTTCATTCCGGTTCTCCGAGTTGCATACTGCGACTTTGTCGGATGAGGATGTTAATTTTATTTTGTGCTGCGTAGAGTTATGTTTTGGTCGATTTATTTACATTGTACATGACAAACAACAACATGCCAATGAATTCTCAGGGTATGTTTTGCCATGTGTAGGATTACATTTGCCCGTTTGTGAGGAGCTTAGATATATTAGAATAGTGGTCCTAAGGTCTTTTGTCTGTCTGTGTCTGTGTCTGTCTGTCTGTCTGTACGTCTCTCTCTGTCTTGTATACAGAGATAAGAAGCTAACGTTTGAACGAAACGATCAAACGGTAGAGCCACCGTTCATACATATACTCTGGAAGTACATGACCAGTTGGAAACGAAGGGGATCTCCCCATGCATCTCGCCCATGCTCTGTGACAAAGACAAAAGTCACAATGAATGTGGACGAGACTCGTAATGCTTTCTGACATTGAGTCTAAGTCTGGAGTTTGCAAGTTGACGAAACCGATGCCAACGACTTTTATCTTAACGTCTGAACAACTACCGGCCTTACCCATACGACAGGGGATATCTATCCGGTCATGACTGTATTTGGTGAGTGTACTTAAATGGTCATGTTTGGCGGTGGTTTACAGATTGCATTTCTTCCGTTTTGCTTTGACAGTCAAAAGGAATAGATGCCAAACGTTCAACAACAACAAAAAAAAAGAAAAAAAAAAAAGAAAGAAAAAGAAAACAAAAACACACCACCCACCCACACAATGCACACAATGATAATGTTCGAAAAGGTCGGAGACCAAAGAAAAACACAAACAAACACTACCAACAGCATACTCAAAAGAATTTTAGGAAGAGCAGTAGCAGCAACAACAACAATAATGATAACAACAACAACAACAATAATAAAAAAAAATAATAATGATAATGATGGATACTTACAGAGCACTCTATAAAGAAAACTGCTGTAAGTGCTTTACAACAACGAGTGATACATGAATACAACACACATAATATTCCACATAACACATCAACATTATATCAATATTACACATGGACACACAAGTACAAACCTAAAGAACTGTAAGCTCTGTTTAAAAAAAAATGTAAACAAGCAACCAACAAACGTTCACATTCTTCTGCAAAAACGCACAAGACATGCACGAATGCACAATCAATCACAGCGAACTTATGACGAAATAAACAGGCAACAAACAAACATACACATCCCCCTGCAAAGCCACACAAATACATGCACGCATATCTATCAGAGTCAAAACAGCACGCGTATGATAATAAAGCAATAGGGGTGCATACTGTATTCGTGCAGATGCCCAAAACAGACCTATTGCTGAGAGAGAAGAGATGACTTTTACGGCTAGATTTTATTTTAAAAAAAAAGGGGCCGAATTGGGGTGTCGTAGGTTGTCGGGGAGTTTGCTCCATGTCAATGCACTTGAAAAAGAAATAATAATAGAAAAAAAAATCTTTGTCTGTAGGTCTTTATTCTATATGAAGAATCCTGAGAAGTCCAGTTTCTTAAGAAGAGTGAAGCTGACCAGTAAGTTGGGTATAGATTTAGACGAGTTCAGAAACAAACTCCTTTTTAAATTTTTTTTCCAGAGATTCCGACAGCAGAAACAAGTCGGAGCAGATAGCTTGATAGTTGTAGTCTATTCGATCGGAAGCACGCAACCAGTGGAGAGAATGAAGAAGAGAAGAACCATGGTGTGAAAAGTGTTGCGAGAGCGAGAGAGAGAGAGAGAGGAGAGAGGGAGGGAGAGAGAGAGAGAGAGAGAGAGAGAGAGAGGAGGGGGGGGGGGGGCTCTCATGCATCAGTGCATACGGGCTTCATGAACGGGTGAAAAGTCAGTGCAGCGATTAGAGACGACGGTAGAAACAGGAGTTGGAGTGTGTGTGTGTGTGTGTTGTGTGTGTGTGTGTGTGTGTGTGTGACGTGCGTGCGTGCGTGCGTGCGTGCGCGTGTGTGTGTGTGTGTGTGTGTGTGCGTGCGTGCGTGCGTATGCGTGGGTGCGTGCGTACGTGTGTGTGTGTGGTGTGTGTGTGTGTGTGTGTGTCTGTCTGTCTGTCTACACTTTCCCTCTCTCTGTCCCCCCACCCTCACCCTCTCTCTCTCTCTCTCTCTCTCTCTCTTAAACAGAAAGGATGGAGT
>CM065734.1:37242375-37252375 GCA_033310375.1 Conus canariensis | reverse complement strand
TTATCATAGGATTTTATTCATTTTCTGTTGCAAAAGTTGTTTTGAAATTTAGTCTAGTATCAGTTTATCAGACAGGCTTAAAACCCCCCCCCCCCCCCCCCACACACACACCACACACAGTCATCCGCACTCAACCAGACCCTACTATTATAAACCTTCAGTGAGAAAAACAAAAACAAAAACAAAAAAACCCAACAAAACAAGAACAAGAACAAGAACAACAACAACAACACACACCGCACAATGAGGTCAAAGACATTGAACAGTAAAAGAACAAAATTAATGAGTGCACACCCTTAACTTCAACCGCGGTCGGCAGATAATGGCACAATAATCATCATGACGCTATGCTAGCGCGCTTTGCGCATGCTGGGTGCAGTCATTGCTTCGTCACGCAGCCAGTAAGCGTCACAACTCCAGAGGCCAACATCACGTCCACCCATCCAATGACAGTTTCTCCAGGAACTCTCTGACGTCGAAGACTTTGACACGTGCTTGGATGTAGAGAAGTGATCGAAACAGATCACCACCACGTGAGCTAGACATTTCTCTTTCTTTCTTTCATGTTCTCGGCCATACTAGATCCTAAACCGGGTTAGTAAGGCGAAGTCCACAGTCCGCCACAGAGACCCCACCGGTCCCCACAGCTTCTCCTGGACCTCAGCCGGATCGAGCCACGTTTGGCGCCTCAAGGCTAGAACTGTAGGATGTGGGTGGGAATTGCTTCTCCAGTCGCTGTGGTTGGGCCCCATTTGGGGCTGGAGCCCGGGCGCTGTCGCCGCCTGGAGAACCACGGGACGAGCGCCATACTGTCGAATATCAGTCTGCATGGGTGTATTGGGTGAAATGCGCAGTGTCTGGTCTTCTCCTGTGCTTGTGACTCTGCAGGAGGTCTGCGCGCTGGCCTCAACCGACACATTTCAACTTAAGGGCAGCTCATGGTTGTCTGGTTACTCTGGTAATACGGGGTTAACGTACACCAGACAGTGCGGGTTTGGACTCCAAGTTTTCCTTCTCTTAGGCTATGTTGGTTTGCGGCATCTTCTTCTGTATCATCCAGTGCATCCCCCGAAGCGCAAAGCTTCAGGGATCCCCAATCCACCAACCAGGGGACGCGCCTCTACGCTGTATAGCCCCGGCGCGAGGGAGCTAGGCATGAACACTTTCAGACTGTACTTTTTTCGCGATGATCTAATGAGATGGGGATGATAATGCTGCTACAGAGCTCTATTCTGGGCTGAGACTACATGCTAGAGCTGTACCCTATGTTTCCTTTCACAGTATGTTCTGGCGTCAAACTCGATCCAGAGTTCCAGACAGGTGTCTGCAGTGCTCGTCGGTAAAATTTTACAGCGTGGTTCCAGTCTTTCTGTTATATTCCACAGCACTCTCAAGAATTGTGCTTAGCAGCAAGTTCAGGCCGGAAAGTTCCGTGTCTGGGACTGGATTCGAACCCACGATCTTCTAATCTATGCTCTTGACATGTCCACCACTGAGACATCTTGGCTGGTTCTCTCCCTCCCTCCCTCCCTCTCTCTCTCTCTGTTCCCCCTCTGTCTCCATTCCACCCACTCTTTCTCCCTTTTCTCTCTCCCCTACCTCTCTTTCCCCCTCTCTCTCCCCCCTCTCTCTCCCCTCACCCTATTCTCCCCCTTTTTTCTCTCTCTCACTCCACCATCTCTCTTTTCCACTTCCTCATTCCCCCTGCCTCTTTACTCTGTACCCCCTCCCCCGCTCTATATCCCTACTCCCCACCTCTTTCTCTCTCCCTCTCCCTCTCTCCACCCCCCCTTCTCTCTCTCTCTCTCTCTCTCTCTCTCTTTATCCTCTCCCCCCACGCTCTATATCCCTACTCCCCACCTCTTTCTCTCTCCCTCTCCCTCTCTCCACCCCCCCTTCTCTCTCTCTCTCTTTATCCTCTCCCCCTACGCTCTATATCCCTACTCCCCATATCTTTCTCCCTCCCTTCCTCTTTTCTCTCTCATTCTTCCTTCCCCTCCCCTCCTCTCCCCTGCCCCCGCCCTCTCTCTCTCTCTCTCTCTCTCTCCTCTCTCTCTCTTCCGAGTATGATAATTGTGTGCCATAATAAATTCATTTCCGTGGTGTGTGCAATTGCCGACACTCCCTTATGATTTAATTAACTCCTTTCAAGCATTCAAGGGCGAGCATTCCATGACAGAAAGCAACAACAAAACAAAACAATACCACCACCACCACCACCACCATTACCAACAACAACGACAACAGCAATAACAACAACAGCAACAACAAAAGGCGAATATTTCTACCTAAAACAGAGTTGGTCGAGTCAGTCTACGGCTTTAAGTCGTTGCTTGCTGTTGTATGACCAGAGACACGTGAAAGAAGCATGAATGGCGGGTCAGTAGTGACGAAATGTCATAATTTACGAGAGGAACTCTCTCTCTCTCTCTGTGTTTGTGTGTGTGTATGTGTGTGTGTGTGTGTGTGTGTGTGTGTGTGTGTGTGTGTGTTGGAGAGAGAGAGAGAGAGAGAGAGAGAGAGAGAGAGAGAGAGAGAGAGAGAGAGAGAGAGAGAGAGAGAATGTTTATCACGGCATGTAAACGGAAAGTTAGTAGAAAAAAGTCTGGCGGAGCCTATCTCCTCTCCAAGTGTCCGGGTGTACGTCAAGTGCCCCCCCCCCCCCCCCCCCCCGGTTCCCATAACCCACCGAAACATGACAACAGGGATCTTTAACCTGCGTATTTGGTCCTCTGAGTGCGTATGCATACATACCCAAAGGACTTCAATCAGTGTAGCAATCGGGAGATCAGAAACAACAACAACAACAATAACTGCGACAAAAACAATAACTAACACACACACACACACAACACACACACACACACACACACACACACACACACACACATCGAATGTTGTAAACAAATTCTTGGAGTTAACAAAACGTCAATGGTACTTCCTGTATTAGGAGAATTAGGAGGCAGATTTCCAGTGAGTTTAAAACTAATATGTCAAACAATATCATATTGGCTACACATTCTCGATTTGTCAGAAAGTTCTCTTGCCCATAAAATGTATAAATGCATGCATTATCAAGTGGACAAAAATGATCCTTGGTTGACATTTGTTAAAGATATATTGATAAATATAGATATGGGCCATTTTGGACAAATCAGTTTGCGTTCAGTATACGGAGACTAAAAGTTGTAATATCAGAAAAGTTAGAAAATGAATATATTCGATATTGGAAAGAAAAGAAAAACAACTCATCAAAACTTAATTTTTACAACACCATTGCAAAAGAATATGAAACAGAAAATTATTTAATCACTGTTACAGATCCGAGGCACAGACAAGCGTTAACAAGACTTCGGATCAGCGCCCATGACTTAAGAGTAGAAAAAGGACGATATCTGCATATGTCTAGAGATCAAAGACTTTGCAATCGTTGTAATGTATTGGAAGACGAAGTTCATTTTCTTGATCACTGTGAAAAGTTTGATGCCAACAGAAATATTTTAATAAAGGGCATACAATGTCTTAATACTAATGCTTCAAATATTGTTCCAAGCCAGTTAATGACTATGGAGAATGCTCAGTCATTATTAGGGAAATTTGTGTATGATTGTTTTGTTCTTCTATGATAACCATATTGTGTCTCATACACCCTGAGGTTTCATGACAATAAAATTCATTCTATTCTATTCTATTCACACACACACACACACACACACACCACACACACACATGCGCGCGCATAAACTTTTTAAGATTTGTTTAGATTTCTGCCTGCAGTCGCCTCACTTTGCAAATAACTATGACAAGAACATCAAAATACCAGCACCATTTCATCTACTAGGCAATGCTGAGATTTGAACCGGCGATCGTGAGATTGATAGAGGCAAATAGTCCAACCACTCGACCGTAGTCGTAACCATCGAAGGTCACTGTCTATGCGGAGTGAAAAATCCGAGTCGGTATTGTATAGTGTATATGAGATGAGAAAGTACATTAAAGTACATTATCCCAGACAAACAATGATATTCTCGTGAGGACCGCAAATCATCAAGATGGGAAAAAGGGTGTTTTTTTTCTCTCTCTAGTGAACGCAGCAATCTATCTATCTATGGCTGGCTTGGCTATGTGGATGAAGCTTTTGTTCTCTTGAGCCAAGCTTAAGGGTTCAGGGTTCAGTTCTACGTGCGGGCTGGGTGATTTTCTCTTCGGGGTCAACACGTAAGCTGACTCCGTTCACTTCCCTTCTTCAAGTCCTTTAGGATGAGACTTTAACAAGCGTGGAACCGCAGGTGAACTCACGCATCGAAACAACAACAACAACAACAACAACAACATCATCATCATCAACAACAACAACAACAAACCAACAGCGAAAAAAAAATTCAGTTTTCACCTCCATCGTTTGCTTCTGGGGTAGACGACAGAAAAACAGAGTACACATACGCTCTGGTGTTGTGTTTAGGCAGCATCTCTGCAGACGGTATATGGTTACCCGTAATGATGGGAAATAAATCGGTCACTTCGCAAAAATCTCGCCATTGGTGGTTGTAATTACGTAGAAAATTATATATTTTCAAACTCCTCTCAGCGTTGTTCCTTTTGTTCTATTAACGACCGGTTTTCTACATAATTCATTGTGATAGGCCCCTATATTACATTGAATCAACCAAATAAATTTAATCTACCCCCCCCTCTCTCTCTCTCTCTCTCTCTCTCTTTCTCTCCCTCCCTCCCTCTCTCTCTCTTTCTCTGTCCCTCTCCCTCTTCTCCCTCCCTCCCCCCCCCCTCTCTCTCTCTCTCTCTCCTCCCATCGATGAAAACATTCATATGTCAGCATTATTCCATGTCACCAAAGCGTGATCAGACACTACCTCCAAAGCACTGTCACAAATAACAGATATGACTGATAAACAAAGAGGTGAAAGAGGAGCAGGAGGAGGAGGAGGAGCAGGAGGAGCAGGAGGAGGAGGAGGAGGAGGAGAGAAGCAGCAGCAGAAGAAGAAGAAGACACAGAGGAGGAAGAGAAGGAGGATGAGGGGGAGAAGGTGGAGGAGGGAGGAAGGAAGGAAGGGGGGGGGGGGAGAGAAATAGAGGAAGAGGAGAAAAAGAAGGACGAGAAAGAAGAGGAGGAGGAGGAGGAGGAGGAGGAAGAAATAGCTGAAATGGATCTTTACCGAGCAAAACTTTCAGTGAAAATCAAGAAAGGGACAAGGAAAACAAACACGCAAACAAACAAACAAACGAACGAACAAACGAAACAAACAAACAAATCAATTGATAATAACCAAACAACTACCAAACAAGCAAACAAACAAATCAATCAGCAATAACCAAACTACTATCAATCAAACAAACAACCAACCAACCCGATAATAACCAAACCACTACCAACAGCGGGGGCCGGAATAGCTCAGTTGGCAGAGCGCCGGACTTGTGATCCTGAGGTCGCACGTTCGAATCTCCGCCGGGCCGTTTCAGTACAGGGGGATTTTTTCCCTCGGAGTTAACATTGGTTCTGACTCCTTTTCCCATACAGTCCTTCGAATGAGACTATAAACCGAGGTTCCGTGTGTGAACGCACGCATAATATCTTGCACACACGTAAAATCCCATCACCAACTTTCGGAAGAGAAGGCCAGTTTGGCCGTTGGTATGGATGACACGTTACACACAGCATGCACCCTGCGTAAGAAATTGAAAGAATGAAGGAAGTAAGGAAATTGAGTGAACAATATTGGACGACATTGACTGGATGACACGGGAAACGACTGAATGAAGCGTCAGCTGGCAGCTCTTCAGTCGGCACTACCCAGGTAGGCAGCCCGTTGTGTAAACGAGTGTGGATTGTAAAGCGCTTAGAGCTTGGTCTCTAGCCGAGAATAGGCGCTATATAAGTATTCATTATTATTATTATTATTATTAGCCCTCAGCTCATGCCTCTCTGTCTTCAGACCCATGGCGGACCAGCATATGACGTCACCGGCCTGGCTGTCCCATGACGTCAGCCGGGGGATGTCCAACGGGTACGACGTCACAGGGACGGGGGGCATGTTGCCCCCAGATGACCTGGGCGACATGTTCTACCCCCATGCGACCGTGGATTCGAACCCCGGGCAGATGGGCAGTGGATACTACCATCACCACCACCACCCAGTCTCTGTGGCCAGAGCGGCGGCTGTGCAAGTGTACAGAAATCATCATGGTGAGTAGACTCGCGCAGGGGCATGCGCAAGCACAAGCACGCGCATTCGCGCTCGCGTGCGCGCGCACGCACGCTCGCACACACTCACGCACGCACGCACGTACGCACACACAAACAGAATCTCTGTCTATCTGTCTGTCTGTCTGTGTGTGTCTGTATTCTGTGTGTGTGTGTGTGTGTGTGTGTGTGTGTGTGTGTGTGTGTGTGTGTGTGTGTGTGTTTGTGTGTGTGTGTGTGATGATATGATATGATATGAGAGAGAGAGAGAGAGAGAGAGAGAGAGAGAGAGAGAGAGAGAGAGAGAGAGAGAGATGATGATGATGATGATTTGTAATTCTGTAATATTGTTTGTTGTTTGTATGTGTGTGTGTGTGTGTGTGTGTGTGTGTGTGTGTGGAGAGAGAGGAGAGAGAGAGAGAGAGAGAGAGAGAGAGAGAGAGAGAGAGAGAGAGATGATGATGATGATGATGATGATTTGTAATTCTGTAATATTGTTTGTTGTTTGTATGTGTGTGTGTGTGTGTGTGTGTGTGTGTGTGTGTGTGTGTGTGTGGAGAGAGAGAGAGAGAGAGAGAGAGAGAGAGAGAGAGAGAGAGAGAGAGAGAGAGAGAGAGACAAATACAGAGACAGAGAGAGACAGAGAGAGAACGAATCGTTTGAATATAAAACAATGAAAAAAAAAGAAAAGAAAAAGAAAACCCAAAGTAGATGACTTGGAGCTATGAACTCATCACCAATGCCATCAGTTCAATGCTCAACTTGTCACACCGCTGTATGAAACAGAATGCTATCGCCCCATCTGTTACACGCTTCTATTTACCTTTTCACCCATCGCTTCAAAACGGAGTTCGTGAACTTGGCAAAGGGGGGGGGGGGGGGGGAAGGGAAGAGGATCTGGTGATGGGTGGGGTTAGGGAGGACGAGGGAGGGAGGAAGATCGGGGGGGGGGGGGGGTAGGGGCGGAGGGTGGTGTATTATTTTACCTCAAATGGATGCAGGCGATCACGCGTGCTGGGGGGAGCAGATTGAGTGTGACGAGGTTTGAGGTGTTAGTGCGAAATCTAGAGGCCAATTGACATGCTTTGTTGTTGCTGTTGTTGTTCTGTTGTTTTCTTTAAACCTTATTTTGAGTGGATTTCGTTATCTGTTTCAAGTTATAGCCAACCCCAGTAGCTGAATTAAATCTAAGAGCACGCTAAAAGGAGACATATTATTCATAAACCTTTTTTCACAAATCTTTTTTTTTTCTTTCTTTCTCTTTCTTTTTTTTTCTTTTCCTTTTCTTTTTCTTTCTTTTTGACCCTTTTCACCCCCCCCTCCAACTTGTCACCCCCATCACTCCCGCTCCTGTGAAAACGTGGCCAGTAAGCATATTTCTTTTAGATCAACTGTTTAGCGTCGCTCTTCGTTTCGAATGTTAGTCTAGACAGACTATAACTAGTATTTGTTTTCTTCTTTCTTTTTTCTCTTCCTTTTTTCCCCCTTTTTTTCCTTTTCACTTGCAGCCACAATGTCGTTGAAATGGCTGAATGGCTGTAAAGAGCATTATTCCCTTATATTTTATGTTTAGTAAAAAACAACAACTCGCACATGATGAAATAAACAACAATGATAACAAACAAACGAGCAAGCAAACACCCTCCCTCTCCCACCCCCCACCCCCTGTAAAAAAGAAAGAAAGAAAGAAAGAAAGAAAGAAAGAAAAAGGAACAAGATCAGAACACAACTTGCCCCAACTCGATGAGGAATGGATGTGCTACAAGCTTTAATTCTTCCGTGCGGATGTCTAAATGTCCAAAGTTGCGTTGCATGACGTTTCTGTTTGCTCCTTCTTTTGCAAGACTGTCTGCTATTTCATTCCACTTTATACCACAGTGAGATGGGACCCAACAAAAATGAATTCTTATGTCTATAGTTATAAAACAATGCAGTAAATGTTTTATTTCAAAAAGCAAATCTTTTTAAGCTTTGCAGTCCCAACGCTCTAGTGATTTTAAAACAGATTTGGAATCAACACAGAGCACAATTTTATAGAAAGGAGTTGGTGTATCATATATGTAAGTCAAAGCCTTCAGTATTGCATATAATTCTGAGGTATAGACTGAAAACCCCTTTTCTAAATAATATGATTTCCTGACATTGAAAGTTGGTATTATGAAACCAGAACCACTGTCAGAGGATTCCATTACTGACCCATCTGTCAACACTTTAGAATGATTTGGATAGCTGTTTTCTAAGTGTTCACAAACTTCAGTTGTTAAAATATTTACATTATCATTTTTTCTTTGACACAGTGTGTTTGTAATCAAAAGAAGCATGTAGGTGCTCCCAAGGAGGCATTGGAGGTACTGCAGGGAATTCTGGTATAGCAGTAATATCAATATTACAATGTGACATACGGTCAGGTGTGTAGTTTCTAACTGGTTGAGTATATGATATGTTTTTAGACCTCTTGGGAAAATCTTTACTAGAATCCATCAGTATTTCTTCTGTAACTGAATTTTCTACAGAAAGACTTCTGACAATATATTTGGATACACCCAATAACCGCTTCTCATTTAGTTGAACATTTATTAAACAATCCCTTAGGTTTGTCCTCTTGTGAATCAATCCAAATTATGGACAAGTATATACATAATCAGAAGTTTAGTCAAAAAATGACTACTTTACCATCGTTCCCAAGGCACATTGTTAGAATAATTCATAAATGAAGGCTGAATACATGAACACTAAATATTCTCATGGCATTACTTGTGTCTGCGGAGAAAACATTTTTGTGCGTCATCTTTTGTTTGAATGCTCAGTGTTGACCTCCCTCTATCAGGAGAAAGGTACTGAGATGAATAACTTTGATAATGTCAATACTGTCTTGTATGGTTCATATGCTGCTGAAATTGACATGGTTATTTCGCAATCACAGGTTGCAACATTTTTACAATTTTGTGTACCACTAGGGTACTTCATTATGTAAATATGCATAAATCAGATATGGGTTTGAAAGTACTTACATGGATGATAAGATGAGTGTGGAGGTGTTTGTTGTTGTTGTTTGTTTAATATGTGTCTAATATCATCTGACGACGAAAAGACATTAAATAAACCACTGAACTGAACTGATTGCATGACATGTACAACAACAATACTGTTCTTAGCTGTCGCTCTGTTGTTGACGCCGATGTCTATTTGTCTAAAGCTGTATTGCATGACATGTACAACAACAATAGCGTTCTTAGCTGTCGCTCTGTTGTTGACGCTGATGTCTGTATGTTTAAAGCTGTATTGCCTGATATGTACAAACACTATGCTGTTCTTAGCTATCGTACTAATACTGACGTTTATGTTTGCTTTTGTCCTGGCACTTATCATTTTTTTTTTACTACTTTCTGTGCGAGCCTTCTTCACTTGTGTATTGATAACAGATCTTTTATCGATATGTCGTAGAACCAATATTTAATTTGACATAAAAAGGGAGGGGGGTGGGGGGTGGGAAGAAAGGAAATTTAAAAAAAATGTAATATGAACGCAAAGTTCGTGCTTCATCGTATTTTACAAAAACAAACAAGCAAACAAAACAGCAGCCTGCAGTGGGGTTTAAAATGCTCCCATATGCAGAAGAGGGAGAAACGGGTGGCATTTCTATTGTCCAATAAATAAAGTCTGTAGTATTCTGTAGTAATAATTCAATAACAAGCGACATCTATAGACTTAAGAGGAAGTAACATCTGTAGCTCTAAGAGAGAAATTTCAGGATGATAGTTCTGAATTTTCAATTCCATCCATATTTTCTACCGATGTGTG
>CM065734.1:37234875-37239875 GCA_033310375.1 Conus canariensis | reverse complement strand
GAGAAGAGAGGAAGAGGAAGAGGAGGGAGGGAGGAGGAAGCAATCGTTCATATGTTGTAACAGAGAGAGGAGAGAGAGAGAGAGAGAGAGAGAGAGAGAGAGAGAGACAGACAGACAGACTGACAGACAGACAGAGACAGAGAAAGAGAAAGACAGCACGCGCGCTTAGACACATAAGTGTATCTGAAAACATGTCGCGACGACTGCAAGAGTCCCGTCCCAGCTTCTCCCCTCCACAACTTCAAAGTTCCACCACCCATTAGTCCTTGCCGCCGTTTTGTCCACGTTCCATCTTCACTGTCAGCGCCGCGCTAGGTAGTTTAGTATCCACTCTTCATAACATAATAGGCAGACACGTCACGCGTGGAGATTACATCTTATAGGAGCCGTTGTTCTCTTTCTCTCAAGCGTCACCGCTCGTCGACATTTCGAGAGCTGGTTTCCGATTACAGTTGTGCAAGACCGCCATTTTCAGCCCCCCGCTACATCTCGTACTGTCTGGTCCTCAGCAATCGGAGAGTTCTATAAGGGGAGGTCATTACCGCTGACACGGCGAGAGGCGAGGGTTGGGGGCCAGTGTTGCGTTTCTTTGAATCTGTGTGTGTTGTGTTGTGTTGTGTTGTGTTGTGTTGTGTTGTGTGTGTGTGTGTGTGTGTGTGTGTGTGTGTGTGTGTGTGTGTGTGTGTGTGTGTGTGTGTGTGTGTGCGTGCGTGCGTGTGTGTTGTGTCGTGTCGTGTCGTGTTTGTGTGTGTGTGTGTGTGTGTGTGTGTGTGTGTGTTGCGTTGTGTTGTGTTGTGTTGTGTGTGTGTGTGTGTGTGTGTGTGTGTGTGTGTGTGTGTGTGTGTGTGTGTGTGTGTGTGTTGCGTAGAGGGGTGAAGTAGTTTGTAGAGGATTTAAGAATGAGAGAGACTTTTTGTGAAATTTCATAAGTGGTTTGTTTTTGAATTATTATTATTGTTGTTATACGATGTGTTAATTGTGAAGGGAATGTGATTTGTTTAGTGTTAATATACAATGTGCTAATCAAGGATCTTAGTGAGTGTGATTAATACAATGTTCTACGATAAGTTTGCTTAGTAAAAAAATGAATTTTTGGTTGATATGTTTTTATTGTCATTATAATATTTAATTTTTAATGTTAATAATATGAATAATTGTGATATTTGTAAGGTTATTATGTACAAATACACACAGATGTGCGCACACACGCACATGCACATATGCGCACATGTATGCGGACACACACCTCCACGCACACACCCCTGCGCGCACACATATGCACGCACAATGTATACACACATGCACACACATGCATAAATACAGTAAAGGTCTCTGACCGAAACTGATGTGAATTAGTACTAAGGTCCATGTTTACATATTATTTGATTTGTGCAAGTCAGTATTTGATATCTCGAAGCTTTGTGTTGTTTTTCTTCAATGTGCACGACTTTTACGACTCTTATTTTTTACCGTTTGCTCTTTCTTGAAATGTAAAGCGCTGTTGAGCATTGTTATGGAATATACGCTATAGAAATAAACATTATCATCATTATCAATCCCTAACGGGCTGGAGAGAGGTAAGGTGTTGAGCCCTTTTACGATAGGCCTTTTCAGAATTTACTTATAAATCAGGTTTGACAGAAATTGAAACATACAGGCTTTTGGCTACATATTTAGCCGTTGCCAGTTTTCGTTGATCAGACAGTGATAGTAAGTTTGCTTCTTTATAAGTTATTAACGAATTTGTGTGTACAGGAACACCAAGTGCTGCCTTAACAGCTTTACTGACTATTGACTGTAATTTCTTCAACAGGGTTTCTGGGGCATTCAAATATACCTGATGCCCGTAAATATGCTTCGATCGATCTAAGCTAGTAGCTAAATGTAATAGAGTTTTGGTATCTTGACCCCATGGGTGTGCATTGATTTTTTTTTTAGTAGATTTAGCCTTTGTCTGGCGTCACTCACCAATTTCTCAATGTGCAACCGCCAGTTTAATTTACTGGTTAAGGTCACACCCAGAAATTTTACATTTCGTGAATATTCTAATATTTTCTCATTTAACACTAGCTGAGGCAAATATTTAGGATTTTGCCCGTTATTAAAAAGAACTAATTGTGTTTTTTGTTTTCCTCCAGACAATGTAAGTCCGTTTTCAGTCATATATTTGTTGATTTTATCTATTTCCAGCTGATATATTTTAAACATAATTTATTGCTCTCTTTTTTGTGTGTGCTTTCTAATACTGGTATTCAACCAAATAGCTATATCATCAGCATATTGTACTAAATGTATTTATTAGATATTATCTTGGGAAGGTCGTGAATAAGTACAGTGAATAAGATAAGTGCTATGACAGAACCTTGTGGAATTCCTATGTTAGAAGAAGAATATGCTTTGCCTATTTTTGTTCAAATAGATCTTCCACTTAAGAAACATCTTATATACTGATATAATAATCCACTTATTCCAGTATTCTTTAACTTGTAAAGCAGACGTGCATGCCAAACACTGTCATGCGCTCTTTATGTCGAAAAAAGTAGCTAATGTGGTTTTTCGTCGCGCAAATTGTTTTTGAATGTGGGTTGTAATCTTTACAAGATGATCTATAATGCAACTACCTTTTCGAAAACCTAATTGGTTATTTGGGATTATGTTCCGTTTTTCACAATAATGCGCAAGACACCTTTCAGTATCTTTTTCTAACAATTTTCCAGCATGCGTCGTCTATAACTTTCAACCGAAGACCTAGGTTTACCTTTTTTAGGTACAGGTATCACAACTGTCCTCTTCCAGATGCTTGGCAGAGTTTCATGTTGCCAACATTTTTGGTATGAAAAACTGGTATGAGATACCATCAAAACCAACGGCCGTTTTGTTAGAAGAGTAGGATTCCAGAGTTTCACACAGTTCTTCATAAGAGATAGGAGAATTTAAATAGTGTTGCCGGTCTGGAACAGGATCTTCATATATGGATTGTTTCTCTTCTTTTTCTTTGTTACACTGCAGGTCTGAACTTAGATTAGACAACAAATTATTTTCCGAGAATACCTTAACAAACGCCTCTGCTTTGTCCATGGATGTTGCTACAACATTGTTTTCTAGTGTAGTGGGAAATGATGGCAGATTAAATCTATTCTTCGTGTGTGTGTGTGTGTGTGTGTGTGTGTGTGTGTGTGTGTGTGTGTGTGTGTGTGTGTGTGTGCCCTTTCACCAGCTGCGATTGTGGGGACAGGCAAAGAGTGGTTGGTTATCGATCGTTGTCACAGGGCACCCTGCTACCCCTCGACCTCTTTGACTGCATGTCAGGCCTAGCCGTCTATTGATTTCTTCCGATCATCCATGCGTTTAACGAGAGGCTGTTGTCGCTGCAGTATCAGGTCTTGGCTGTAGTTCATGCAGGCCCCGGCTCTCTCTGTCTGTCTGTCTTTCCCTGTCTGTCTGTCTGTCTGTCCCTCTCCTGTGCCTGTCTGTCTCTGTCTCTGTCTGTCTGTCTGTCTCTGCCTGCCTGTCTGTCTGTTGCCTCTCTCTTTCTCTCATTCTCTCTGTGTTTTACTTTGTCTTTCTGTTTGTTTGTCTGTCTGTCTCTGTCTTTGTCTTTGTATGTCTCAGTGTCTGTCTGTCTGTCTGTCTGACTGTCTCTCGCTCTGTCTGTCTCTCGCTCTGTCTGTTTGTTTCTGTCTGTATGTCTCTCAATCTCTTATGTCTCTCTTTTTATATGTCTGCCTGCCTGTCTGTCTGTCTCTGTCTCTCTCTGTCTCTTTCTGTCTTTCTCTGTCTCTCGCTCTTTCTGTCTCTGTCTGTCTGTCTGTCTCTGTCTCTCTCTGTTTAGATCTCTGTATAATGAGGTAGTGAACACAGGTCAATTTTCCAGTCTCCCCTCTGGTGGATTGCACTTGTGACCACTTGATACAGACCGTGTGCTCCCCGTGTACTGCAGTGATGGGGCTGTCACAGGACAGACCTGGGTGTAGGTGTGTAAAGGGACACGGGGGTGGCGGGTAGGGTGGTGTGGGTGGTGGTGGGGGGGGGGGGGGGTGCAGAACGAGCGGCATAGGGGTAATGCCAACAGGGCGGTGGTGTAGAAGCGGGGGGGGGGGGGGGGAGGCTATGGTAGATGAAACAGCACACACACATACACACACGCACGCACGTACACACACGCACATACAAACACACACACACATATACACATACACGCACCAACACGCACACACACACACACAAACACACGCACACACACACGCACGCACGCACGCAAACACACACGCATTTGCACACACACACACACACACACACACACACACACACACACACACACACACATACAAATACACACACACACGCACGCACGCACGCACGCACACACACACACACACACACACACACACACACACACACACACACACACACACACACACACACACACACACAGAGCATTAGACCGATGCGTCAGCATCTGCTGACTTTCGTTCATAAGCCCATATCATATCCCCCACCCCTTTCCCCCACCCTCCCACTCGCCTCCTTTCTCGGTCTTCACACTCAACACTTTCTTCACACAGTTTTATAGTTTGATTTTAACCCTTTACATTCCGATCTCAAGGCTTAATGGATATGGCGTATTGTATACGGTGAGGAGGAGGGGGAAGGGACAGAAAGTGGATGGTGGATGGGGGATGAGGTGGTGTGTGTGTGTGTGGGGGGGGGGGGGGGTAGTCCACTCGCAGTGGCCGCCTCTTTGAAACTGAAGCGTGTGTACGTGAGTTTCGTCACGCTTGTCTCCAGCTGACACTTCATTACTAACGTGCACAGAGACAGCGGCTCGGAAACTAGTGACCATTAGTGAGAGAGCCCAAGTGGTCGCCCGGAAACCTGTTACCACCACAAGGGGTCGGACGAGGGTGGGGTGTGGCTTCCGCTTCCTTGACCACTTTGACCACCACTGACGACGAGTCTGTATGTACGGGTCCGAGTTCACGGTTACAGTGTAGACCCAA
>CM065734.1:37214875-37229875 GCA_033310375.1 Conus canariensis | reverse complement strand
TTCCACCCTGAGATAACATGATTCGTTCGTTGCCCCCTCCTGCACCCCCCACCCCAACCCAGCTACCCATGCTCTTACGCTCTTCCCTCTCCCCCTCCACTCCGCTAACTCCTCAATTGCACATCGGACGGACTTTTAAGAGAATGGCCGCACTCCTGAACACCTTACTCCAAAAATCTTTTTAAAAAAAAAGTGTTTACAATCACTCCGCTGAACAACGTGGACAAACGAATCACAAGACAACACACGACGCGTTTCGACCTCATAGGTCTTCTTCAGGAAAGATCAACAACACTCGGGACAACGAAAATGAAGAACGAACAATTAATTACTTCTCTTTGTCAAATTCAACGCAAGATGGGCGTTGAATGAGAAATGACTGCTCGTTCTTCATTTTCGTAGTCCTGAGCGTTATTTTATCTGGCCTGAAGAAGACCTAAGAGGTCGAAACCCGTCGTGTTTTGTCTTGTGGTTCGATTGTCCACGTTGTTCGGGGGAGTTATTATAAACACTTTTCAAAATTTGTTTAGATTTCCGCCTGCAGTCGCCCCACTTTGCAACTTACTCCATAAAGCTTGTTGGGAGGATAGAAGGGAGACAATAAGGGTGGCAGCTCAAATTATTGAACTGCGCTCAAGGATACGAAAAGAAAAGAAAGAAAAATAGCAAAAATAAAAACGAAAATACCTTTTCCCCAAAACAAAAACAATAAATAAAACAAAACAGAAAAAAGGAGGAATTAAAAGGAAATACAGAAAGAAAGAAGGAAAGAAGGAAAGAAAAGACAAATCAATCAAAGCTCACACACACAGCGTCGAGTGAGTGTGCGAAAGGCACAATATTTCAAGTTTGCCCTCGAGGAGATGGGAGACTGGGTGGTGGTAGTGGTGGTGGAGGTGTGTGTGTGTGTGTGTGTGTGTGTGCGTGTGTGTGTGCGTGTGCGCGTGCACGTTCGTGCGCATGTGTGTGTGTGTGTGTGTGTGTGTGTGTTCGTGCGTCCCTGAGCGCGCGCGCGCGCGCGCGCGCGCGCGCGTGTGTGTGTGGTGTTATCAGGGAAGCAGATCTTCACGGTGGGGTGCGTTCGCCTTGCAGGCAAAGCGAGACGCTGTGATCGTGTGGAACGCACTGTCCTCTCCCTCCTCCCCTCACCCACCCCTAGCCTCCCCCTTCGCCCTCTTCCTCGCCAGTGGGGAGAGAAAGGAACCGCTTTGATCTCTGTCCTTTGTCCCTTATTATTATTGTCTTTAGGGGCCCTACTCGCGTCGCTGGGACGCTCTATGGTCTCAGTCTGCCTGTCTGTCTGTCTGTGTCTGTCTGTCTGTATCCCTTCTGCCCCTCCCCCATCCCCACTCATCCCCACTCCCCATCTCCGCCTCTTATTCTCTCTCTCTCTCTCTCTCTCTCTCTCTCTCTCTCTCTCTCTCTCTCTCTCTCTCTCTTTGATCTTCAATTATTGTCGTCCTGCTAAATACTGCTGCTGGCCTTCGAGAAAAAAAAAAGGTTCGTCGTCATTTGGCGAACGAGTGAATGAATAAATTTATAAATCAAATAATCACTGAGCGAATGAATCAATGAATGGATGAGTGGTTGAATGGATGGATGAGTAAATGAAGTATGAGGTGAAAGAAGAAATGAATGAAAGAATGAACGAACGAATGAATGAAAAAATGAATGGATGAATGAATGATTGGAAAGATGAATGGGTAAATGAACAAATGGATGATTAAATGAATAGATTGAATGGATGAATGAACGAAGGAAGGACGGAAAGAAAGAAGTATTAAATGAATTTATGAATGACTGAATACAGAAATGTATGAGTGAACGATTGAAAAGATGAATGGGTGAATAAATAAATGAAGGAACAAACGAACGAACGAATGAATGAATGAATGAAGTATGAATGAATGAACGCATGAATCAATGAATGAATACAAGGATAAATAAATCGATAAACAAATGAAGACATGGATAAATGACTGAATAAATGAATAAATGGATAAATGAATGAACGAATGAATGAAAACGTGAATAGATAACGAACCAACGAACAAAGAAACGAGTGGTTGTATGTATGAATGAATGAATGAATGCGAAGACGATGGAATTCATAAACAAATAAACAAGCGGATAAATGAATAAATCAGTTAACAAATAAATGAATGGATGAATGAATGAATGAGTGAGTGAGATGAATGAGCAGATGAATGAATTAGCGAATGATGGATGATCGAATGTAAGGATGAACGGATAACTAAATTAATAAGTGAATGAAGGAATAATGGGGACAATGTCTATAGCTCTCACCTAACAGTATAGGCTGCTGAATGCTTTACGAATTTTCATAAATCAGTATCTAAAATGTAAGCAGGGGACACACACACACACACACACACACACACACACACACACACACACACACACACACACACACACACACCTCTCACTCACTCACTCACACACACACACACCACACACACACACACACACACACACACACACACACACACACACACACTGGCCCAGAGTGTCACAGTGTCACATACACAAATATACACACTGTATAACGTGGTGAATAGCTCATTCGTACACTAGCGTTTAAACAAGTAAGTTATAACAAATCTTAAATAAATGTTAGCGAACCGCCCAGAGAACGTGGACAAACGAGTCACACATACACACTCTCACTCACTCACTCACTCACACACACACACACACACACACACACACACACACACACACACACACACACACACACACACACACACACACTGGCCCAGAGTGTCACAGTGTCACATACATAAATATACACACTGTATGACGCCCAGAGAACGTGGACAAACGAGTCACTAGCGTTTAAACAAGTAAGTTATAACAAATCTTAAATAAATGTTAGCGAACCGCCCAGAGAACGTGGACAAACGAGTCACAAGACAAGGTGTTTCGTCTTGTGACTCGTTTGTCCACGTTCTCTGGGCGGTTCGCTAACATTTATTTAAGATTTGTTTAGATTTCCGCCTGCAGTCCTCTCGCTTTGCAAGTAAGTTATAGTTGTAGTTGCAAAGTGAGCTGACTGCATGCGGAAATCTAAACAAATCTTAAATAAATGTTAGCGAACCGCCAAGAGAAACGTGGACAAACGAGTCACAAGACAAAACACGACGCGTTTCGACCTCTTAGGTCTTCTTCAGGCAAGACACAAACGAATAGGACAATGAAAATTAACGAGTTTGTCGCTTAGCTTTGATCACTTTAGCGCATGGTAGGCGTTTTCATTGTCCTATTTGTTTGTGTCTTGCCTGAAGAAGACCTAAGAGGTCAAAACGGGTCGTGTTTTGTCTTGTGACTCGTTTGTCCACGTTTCTCTTGGCGGTTCGCTAACGTTTATTTAAGATTTATAGGTTTTAGACTTGAAAGTCCTGAAGGAAAGGGCATGACGTATGAATAAATGAATGAATGAATGAATGAATGAATGGATGAATCAGTCAATCAATTGATCAATCTTTCTTATACAGGTTCCAGCATGCCCTCGCTATACACTTCCCCCCACCTCCCCCGCCCCTCTCCATTCCCTCCTCCCTCTTGGCTGACGACAAGCGACACCGACAGACCTATGGTCCCCCACGCGCGCGGATCCTCCTCTTCCGGGTGGGCCACAGGCGTCCCTGCTTCCCATTTCGCCACGCGCCCCACCATCAGCTATCCAGCCCCAGCCACCCCCTTCCCAGATCCTTTGGCCTCTTCAGGATGGACGACGTCTTCGGCAAGTTCCATGGCGGGCAAGTGTGTGGGACAGCCTTCAGGTTCTCTCCCTTCCTTAGCCCACCAGTCTTCATTACCTCTGGATCCTTCTTCAGTCCCGTTCTCCACCTCCTCCTCCTTCTCCTCCGCATCGTACTTCTCATTCCCGCCCACCCCGCCAAGGACGGAACTCCGGAGAACTTGTCGGAGACGGTTCGTCAGGCTTCAAGGTCGGCCGAAGGAGGAGGTCATCAGACAGCAGCAGCATCAAGAGGAGGAGGAGGAGGAGGAGGAGGAGGAGGTATGGGAGGTCAGACGTCCTTGTCTACAGGGGATAGAAAACTGGCGACGGAGCAGGCATCTTCAGGACCAAGACAAGACTATCCCTCCACTTCCTCATCCTCGTCTTCTTCAGCCTCATCCCAGGACCCCAAATGCCTGGAAGCATGCCAGAATTCCACAGCCACTTCCAAGCACGCTGTGAAGGGAACTACTACTGCTGCTACTGCGGCTGTTGCTTCTGTGGCATGCGCAAGGGAGTCTGCAATCACGACAAATGCCGGTCCTTTCGGGTCGAAAATCTCCGAGACAAGCTCCAGCCATCACTACGGAACCAAACTAACCTCAGGACAGAACCAGGACGACCATCCAGGCCACTACGAAACGAAGAGTTCCGATAACTACTACCAAAGCAAAGACTCCAGGCTTTACAAACAACCCACGAATTCTGAACAGTTCGAAACCAAACCTCTGGAACGTTACGAAAGCGGAATGTCTGAAAGTAAAAATTCTGGGCATTATGGTGCCGCGGGTCAGCACTATCCTTTTGATGTCATGAGGGGCACTGGTGAGGGGAGCGGCGTGGACATGGAGTTCCTCCGCCATCGTCTGTCTGGTTACCAAGGCCACCAGTACGCGGGGCACGAGTATGGACCCACGGCGGTCGGCGCCATGGCGGAGTTTGGCCCAGCGGTTTCCACGGCTGTGTACAAGGGGAGCGAGTGTCTGTCGACTAGCGCCAAGCCACGCACCAAGGCTAAAAGTAGTACAGGTTGGTTCTTTCTCTCTGTGTCTCTCTGTGTCTCCCTGTCTGTCTGTCGTCTGTCTTCTCTCTCTCTGTCTTTATCTCCTTCACTGTGTGTGTGTGTGTGTGGTGTGTGTGTGTGTGTGTGTGTGTGTGTGTGTGCGGTGCGTGCGTGCGCGTGTGTGCGTGTGTGTGTGTGTGTGTGTGTGTGTGTGTGTGTGTGTGTGTGTGTGTGTGTGTTCTGGCATTGGTACCGAAGAGAATGAAGCCACTGCTGTTGCTGCTGATGATATACAGTTTTCTTTCTTTGTCCAAATGTGTGTTTTTGTTGTTGGCGACGACAGTGAAACAGAGATAACGTTGATGATGATAATAGTAATGACGACGATGATGATAAGGATGCGAGTCTGTTTTGTAATGATGTCAGTTATTGGTGTAACTATCGTGTGCGATGGTGATGATGGCGGTGACGATGACATTGATGATAATTTGATGTTGGTGGTCATGCAATTCGCTGTCATTTTCTCCCCTGTTTTGACTATGGGACAATGGATCAGCTGTAATTTAAGAATGATGA
The DNA here is from genome assembly GCA_033310375.1 of Conus canariensis. Lineage (NCBI taxonomy): Eukaryota > Metazoa > Mollusca > Gastropoda > Neogastropoda > Conidae > Conus > Conus canariensis. Next base: position 37,224,533 of record CM065734.1, on the reverse strand, counting down.
TGGTAATGATTAAAGTGACGATTACTAAGTGGCTGATGAGGGTGTTGGTGGTGATAGTAACCCTATTGGTACTCATGCTGATAATGATTATGATGCCAGTGGTGATGCTGATGACAAGAAAGATGCTTGTGGCGGTGTTTGTTGTTTGTTGGTGATGTTGTTGATGACGATGTCGTCGATGACGACGACGACGAGATGATGATGGCGATGTCGATGATCGTATTATTGTTGATGACTATGATGATGATCTTAATGACGATGACGACGATGATATCAACAACAGTGATGATAATGCTGCTGCTGCTGCTGCTGATGATTATGGTGACGGCAACGACAACCATAAGAAGTACGACAACGATGATAACAATGACATCGATGACGCTAATGATGATAGCGCTGATGACAATGACAGCAGTGCTGATGCCGAAGATGATGATGACAACAATAACAACGATAATAAGGATGATGAGAACTATAAAAAAACAATGACGATGATGGGGACGAGGACAATGACGACAACAGTGGTAATGATAATGTCTGATAATGGCGAAGACGAGGAAGACGACTATGATAACGATCATGCAGACGACAACGACGACGACGATGAGGACCACGACAACGACGACGATGACAACCACGACGACAATACAGAGACGACGACGACGACGACGACGACGGCGATGACGTCGACGACGACAATGACGATAATGACGAAGACAATGACGATGATGATGACGACGATAATGACGACGATGATGACAATGGTAACCCCTGTGTGTTCCGTGCAGAGGGGCGGGGGTGTTGAACTGCAATGACGACAATGACGACGATGATAACGATGATGAAAACAATGACAATAGAGACGATGATGACGACAATGATGACAATGGTAGTTCGCTGTGTGTTCCGTGCAGAGGGGCGGGAGCATGTGAACTGCAATGACGATGATGACGACGATGATGACGACGATGACAATAATGACGACGATGATGACGACAAAGACGATGATGACGACGATGAGACACATAATAATGACGACGATGATGACGACAATGACGATGATGACGACGATGATGACGACGATGACAGTAATGACGACGATGATGACGACAATGCCGATGATGACGACGATGATGACAGTGGTAGTGCCCTATGTGTTCCGCATACAGGGGAGGGAGTGTGTGAATTGCAATGACGACAATGACGACTGTCCAGGACGGGGGAAATCGTGATGGTATTGCTTAAGTGCACTAAGTTGATGTATTATTGGTCAGGCTTAACACACCAAGGTTATCTTTGCACTCATACACGCATATGCACACTCATGCACCCACCAAACATTCACCTCTCTCTGGGAATGGGATGTCACGCATTCGTTTCTCTCCTAACACGACTGAGCACAAGAAATACAATTTCTATGCTACTATAATCAAACATGAAAAATCCAGTTACACAAAATGAACAAATCAACACATAAAAGATCAATACTTCCTAGTCCCGGGTTATAATAAAAATGACTTCTTACCTGGCCAGGTTTTCACACACACAACCACGCTTTCACACCACACCACAGTTCTTGAAAAGTCTCTTCACGTCTTCTTCAGCACTGCTTGATGGTGATGCCCTTGGTTGACTGGCTCCAGGTTTCAGGACTGGGTCTTCGTGGTCGTCTCTGGGATCTCGACGTAGAACTCTTCTTCTTCGTCTCTTTCACCCACCTCTGGGTTCAATTTCAGTTTGTCTGTCTTCACCCACCTCTGGGCTTCAAACTTAGTTTTCTTCTCTTCCAGCTTGTCTTTCCCTAAGACTTTGCTGTCTCTTCTATCTCCCAGACCACGTTTCTCTCGACCCGTTCTCTGTCCTGCCCACCCTTCTCTCTTCTCTCTCTCTCTCCTCTGCCTTCTCTTTCTCTCTCCTGGTGTTCTTCTCCCCTTTCGCTGTCGGGCAGGTCCGAACTCCTTACTACCTTAGGTGCCATCTGTTACCTGACCGCTTCGTCCTCCTTGACACAGTTCGACCGTGTGCGATGGGTAAGGCATACTTGTTAATGGTTCTATTACCTATTTGTATACTATGTACAACGCCCCTTTTGCCTCTAAGCGTTTAATGCCTTTTGTGAGAGGTTTCACGCACTTGACAACGACGATGATGACGACAATGACGAAGATGACAATAATAACGACGATGATGACGACAACGACGATGAAGACGACGATGAAGACAGTGGTAGTCCGCTGTGTGTTCCGTGCAGAGGGGCGGGAGTGTATGAACTGCTATTACGCCAATGACGACGACGATGACGACAATGACGACAATGACGATAATGATGACGATGATGACGACAATGACGACGATGACGACAATGACGACGATGACGATAACGACGACGATGATGACGACAATGACGAGAATGACGACGATGATGACCGTGGTAACCCCCTGTGTGTTCCGTGCAGAGGGTCGGGAGTGTGTGAACTGCGGCACGACATCCACCCCGCTGTGGCGGAGAGACGGCACTGGCCACTACTTGTGTAACGCCTGTGGTCTGTACCACAAGATGAACGGCACCAACCGGCCCCTCATCAAACCCAAACGACGTCTGGTCAGTATTTCTCTGTCTGTCTATCTGTCTATCTGTCTGTCTGTCTGTCTCTGTCTCTTTCTGTCCTCCCACCTCTCAGGGGCCACTACCTGTGTAACGCCTGTGGTCTGTACCACATGATGAACGGCACCAACCGGCCCCTTATCAAACCCTGGTCAGCACTGCTCTGTCTGTCTGTCTGTGTATTTGTCTGTCTGTCTTACTGTTTGTTTGTCTGTGGATTTGTCTGTCTGTCTGACTATCTGTCTGTCTGTCTCTGTCTGTCTGTCTGTCTCTGTCACTGTCTGTCTGTCTGTCTGTGTCTGTCTGTCTGTCTGTCTGTCTCTCTCTCTCTCTCTCTCTCGCTCTCGCTCTCTCATCACTCTCTCTCTGTGATCTGATATCTATCTGTCTGTCTGTCTGTCCCTATTTCTCTCTCTGTTTCTCTCTTTCTCTCTCTGTTTCTCTCTTTCTCTGTCCCTACCTCTGTCTGTCTGTCTGTCTGTCTCTGTCTGTCTGTCTGTCTGTCTCTCATTTACGTGCTTCTACATTATTGTCTTGTTTTATTTTGCGTTGTTGATCCTACTCAGGGCGAGGACTGTATGTAAAAAGCCATACCAGTGCTTATTATCCTCGTGAATAAAGAACTGTGTCTTGTCTTGTCTTGTCATGCCAGCCCACCCCCTCTCTCTCTCTCTCTCCTTCCTGCTCGCTCGCTCGTTTGCTCGGTCTGGTGTCCACAGGTTTCCCACATCCATCAGCTGGAATCGACCTCCGACATTAATGATGAAAAAAAAAACTATTTCAGTACACAGCGTCTGGTCAAGTGCTACACACACACACACACACACACACACACACACACACACACACACACACACACACACACACACACGCACGAACACACACGTGTATATATATATATCAACAAACATACTACGGTATTGCACACCAGCTTTTTCTGGGATAGCATTCTTCTTAAAACCGAAAAGGCAGAGGAGTCAAATTACCACTTTCCGCGGTCACTGAGGAGAAACAATCAGGTTTCGAAATATCGGTATCTGACCAGGAGTTATATGTTAGTGAGTTTCCTCCCCATTGGAGACTGTCTCCCTCTTGGAGACTAGAAGCTTGCTGAAGGCTCATTTTGAGAAGCATTTATTTTATTTTTCCCCATTCACCCACTCAAGCACATACTGTTAGTGAGGCAGAATTATCTACCACTGCAGATATGCTTATCTCCCCCTATTTCTTCAATCTAAGACATAAGAGCAAGCTTTGTTTATAATTGAATATATATACACTACTCAAAACAATTGAAGTACCACTTAGGAAAACTGCTGTCATTCGAAAGAAAACAAAGCTGAACATAATTTAATGATTGAATATTTTATTTTTATTATTCCTCAATCCATTCAAATTTATTCAAACACCGTGACAAAAAATTATCTTTGTTTTACACTTGATTAAAGAGGCATACCCCCAAAATGAAAAGTAACAAGAGTCTATGGTAGATGTCATGATGTTAATAACGGGTATGACCACCGTTCGCGTTCAAACAAGCGTCACATCGACGTCTCATGGAGTGCACCAGGCGGCGGAGAGTGTCCTGGGGGATCGCCTGCCACTCCTGCTCCAGCAACTGAAACAGCTGGTCCACGGTGTCTGCTGGAGGGTTGTGGGCCCGCACTCGCCTCCCCAGCACGTCCCACAGATGCTCTATGGGGTTCAAATCTGGTGACCTGGCAGGCCAGTCCATTCTTGTCACCTGCTGCCCTTGTAGGAACTGATTCACGATGGCGGCGCGGTGGCACGGCGCGTTGTCGTCCTGGAACTGGACGCCCTGGCCAACTGCCCTCAGGGCGGGCATCACAAGGGGGCGGATGATGGTGTCGCGGTAGGTGGCACCGGTCAGGCGGCCTTCAACACGGTGTAGGGGGGTCCTGTGACGTAGGCTGAACCCACCCCACACCATCACGGACCCACCTCCATAGCGGTCATGCTCCCTGACAGCAGCGTCAACGTAGCGTTCTCCAGGACGTCGCCAGACGCGAACCCGCCCGTCGTTGAACCTGAGGGTGAACCTTGACTCGTCTGTGAAGAGTACTGTTGCCCATTCAGCTCTTGTCCACCTTCTATGACATGCTGCCCAGGCCCGACGATGAGCTCGATGCGCTGGGGTCAGTATTGATCTCACTGCTGGGGACCTTGACCTCAAGTTGGCGTCGTGGAGCCGGTTCCGAACTGTCTGGGTACTGACGTTGACGTTGCTGGCTTGTTGTAGCTGGTCTCGGAGTACTGTGGCACTGGCTGAACGGTCTCTCAGACAAGCGATAACAATGAACCGATCCTGCTGTCTGGAGGTGCTTCTCGTCCGTCCACGTCCCTGCTGTTCTTCAACACTTCCAGTGTTAAGCCAACGGTCTCTGAGCCTCAGAATGACTGGGTGACTCACTCCAAGCCGTCGACCAATCTCCCTCAAGCCAATACCTTCTTGGTACCATGCTATCGCTCTTCCTCTGTCGGTGTTGCTTAGTCGTTGTCTCGCAGGCATGGTTAAATCTTCCTAAATTTCGCGACTTTTTATACCCGTCAAATGTGCTAACTGATTGCAATTCTGCTCAGAAAAGACCTTGCTTTCACGTGCATCACATTTTTTTTTCTTGCTGTGTCTGTGTCAAAATCTGGGAGCGACACAAGTTCGATAATTTCTCGGGATTTTTTTGCCTCAGATGCGACGCGGTAGATAACTGCTGACCGACTTTAACATAACAAAAATGCACGAGGAGTAGTATTTGAGAACCGGGTAAGCTTATCCAGCAGAATTTATTCAATTATCAATATTAATTGGTTTATCAGAGCTTTTTAAAAATTGCATACAAAAATTAGGGGTGGTACTTCAATTGTTTTTAGTAGTATATATATATATATATATATATATATATATATATAAAAGTAAAGAAATCCGTATATATATATATATATATATATATATATATATATATATATATATATATATATTCTCCTGAAGCGCAGAATGTAATACAAACGTAACCCACCAACAGGAAAATAATTACTGATAATGTCAAATATACTACTTTTTGTATCATTTATATTAAACGATGGATTGGATGACCGAGAGCATCTGTATTGTTTCTCAAGATGTGCAGCATGGCAGCTGTCCATTTTTGACAGAACGAAAGAACACGTACAGTCAGAGTCGCTTGCACTGTTGGTAGCGGCGAATAGAAGTGATTCTGTCAATATCCGTGTAAACTGACAGGCACACTTTGCAACATATTTGTTGAGTGACCTGTCGTGAGATACTACGAGTCCAAGATTCCTGGCAGAGTGAGTTATCATGCAAACACATCATCATTATGTTCCATAACAGGAAGTGCAGTGCAACTGATTTAATCACTCCTAGACAGTCGTCAACAACTTGTATATCTTAACACTTCAACATCCAATACATTGCTTTCAAAGTGAGGTGACTAGACAGTCGTCAACAACTTGTATATCTTAACACTTCAACATCCAATATAGTGCTTTCAAAGTGAAGTGACTATAGACAGTCGTCAACAACCTGTATACCTTAACACTTCAACATCCAGTACAGTGCTTTCAAAGTGAGGTGACTAGACAGTCGTCAACAACTTGTATACCTTAACACTTCAACATCCAGTATAGTGCTTTCGAAGTAAGGTGACTAGACAGTCGTCAACACCTTGTATACCTTAATTCTTCAACATCCAGTATAGTGCTTTCAACTTGTATACCTTAACACTTAAACATCCAGTACAGTGCTTTCAAAGTGAGGAACTAGACAGTCGTCAACAACTTGCATACCTTAATTCTTCAACATTCAGTATAGTGTTTTCAACTTGCATACCTAAATTCTTCAACATCCAGTATAGTGTTTTCAGCTTGCATACCTTCATTCTCCAACATCCAGTGTAGTGCTTTCAACTTGTATACCTTAGTTCTTCAACATCCAGTACAGTGCTTTCAACTTGTATACCTTAGTTCTTCAACATCCAGCACAGTGCTTTCAACTTGCATACCTTAATTCTTCAACATTCAGTACAGTGCTTTCAAAGTGAAGTGACCGCAGGCGGAAATGGAAATTAACATGACAGATTTACTGTTCCGCCGAAGGAAAGAGACAAAACAAATTGCAAGAAAAACACGACGCGTTTCGACCTCTTTGGTCTTCTTCAGGCAAGATAAACAACATTCAAAACAATGAAAACCAAGAACGGACAATCACTTCTCTCCTCAAGTTGGGCGCAAAATGGATGTGGAATGTAAACGAGGCTGCTGGGAAGGAACCAATGCGAGTTAAGTTAATAGTAATAATGATGATAATAATAATATAGTGAAGATGATGAATGTTTAAAAAAATACTAATATAGAGAGGACTGCTGCTAGTTTTCATAAGAATATGATGATAGTAGTTGTAGTTTTAATAGTGGCTTTGCGGACAGAAGGGGAGAAAGAAGACGGGTTAATGAATAGTCGAACAGCGTGGTTGTAGTGGAAACAGTAATGGCGGCGATGATGATGGTGATGATAATGATGATAATCCAGTATATTACCCGTCAGATATAGTGTATGCCATGCTTAGTTTTATGTCTTCTCCTAATTTCTATCAATGTAAACCATATTCTTCTTCATATTGAATGATATTGTGATTTTTTTTGTGATGATACTACGATTTACACAAGCAGCTCTAACCTTAATTTTGTGTATACGTCATTATAAAAGTCAGTTGACATCTGAAATGAGTGGTGCTGTTTGAATCATATGTCAATAACCCCCAGTAAAACTAAAGTCATGTTCATAACAACCTGTGGAAGACGGCAAAATATGAAACATTTCCTTTGTGTTTTTATCAACGGTGTAAGACTGGAAGAAACAGAATGTTCGTGTTCTAAGCATAATGATTGACAACAGTCTTTCATGGACAACTCACGGCAAAACATTGGTCAAAACGGTTTTCAGACAAATAAGCTACACACAAAAAGTTAAGGATCACTTTCACAAACATTCATAACTGTCAAAATAAGAAAGTCAATGCGTTGAAGTTTGGCCAACATTTAATTCCATTCTTTAGTGATAACGATACACAATTGCCTTCAATCTCGAGCAATCGTTTGGTGTGTACATTTGATTAAAGTGGGTACGTATCCAAATTTGATTTCCCAAAGTCATTGAAATCACAAGACAGGGCATACTGATGCTCCCAAAAGCTCAGTAATGCGTGTAACCACCATGGCTGTTCTGGCACTCGACGCAGCGAGTCCTCATCGAGTTGACCAGGTTGGTGAAGATCCTCTGTGGAAGCGCCTGCCACTCAGCCTTCAGCATCTGGTAGAGGTGTTGGGCATCCCTGGGAGGGGGGTGGCTCCTCACTTTGCAATCCAGCTCATCTCAGAGGTTCTCAATCGGGTTGAGATCGGGACTGCATGCTGGCCACTCCATTCTGTTGACTCCAGACTGCTGCAGGAAGTCGTTGACCACCCTTGCCCTGTGGGGGCGAGCATTGTCATCCTGGTAGACAGCCCTCGGTCCCATCTGCTGCAGTGTAGGCACAGCCAGCGGTCGAAGGATCTCATCCCGGTATCGGATGCCAGTCAGGTTACCCTGTACATGATACAAGGGTGTTCCGTGGTGAAGGCTGAAAGCCCCCCAGACCATTACAGAACCTCCACCAAAGGCCACCTTTTCTTGGACAGTGGCGTCAGTAAAGCGTTGCCCTGGGCGCCTCCAGACCCTCAGTCGGCCGTCGTTGTGGTGAAGGGTGAAGCGTGATTCATCACTGAACAGGACCTGGGACCATTGCTGACGTGTCCACCTCACGTGACGTGCGCAGAAGGCGCGGCGTGCTGCCCTATGGGCTGGAGTTAAGCGTGGCCGTACTGCTGGGCGACGAGAACGGAGATTAAACCCATGTAGGCGGTTCCGTATGGTCTGCTGGCTGATGTTGATGTTAGTAGCCACCCTGAACTGCCTTTGAATTATGCTGGAAGAGGCTGTTCTTGTCTGCAGGGCTTGTCGTTCAATGAGACGATCGTCACGGGGGTTGTCTTCTTCGGTCGACCAGATCTGCGTCTTTCATGGACAATCCCAGTGGCTGTGAAGCGTTGAATCAGTCGACAATGATCGAGATGGACACATGAAGTCGCCTGGCCACTTTTCGCTTGGGAACACCATCTTGAAACCATGCAACAGCTCGTCCCCTATCCAACTCGCTTAATTTTCGTCGTGGAGGCATTGTCAGATCAGGCCTACTACTGGTGGAATGTCTTCTTATATAGCCAAGCGAGCAACAGCATCTCACACATAAACAGCAGTGCTTGCACGTGCATAATGGTTCTTCCATCTGGCAAGTGCTATGTGTTCAGGCAGAACGGTCCAAAACAAGGTGATTTTTCGCAAGTTTCCGCTTTTCCGTTTGCGGCCCAGCTCAGTAGTAGAGAATCCCGTGCAATTTTCGCACTAACACAACATCGCCCACTTACAGCTGAACAAGAATTCATGACAATTTGGCTGGACTAAGAAATAAGTAACAGTAGCGAACTGAGTTTATTACGCACCTGTTTTCACATACCGATCCTTAACTTTTTGTGCGTAGTATATATCAGTTATGCAGGATCAAGCACTTTTCGAACTTTCCTGCCAGAAAATTATTTCTGAATGCATACATTCCACTCCTCAATGAATATCTGTTCAACAATATTTGACTCTGCTAGCGCCGATTCAGTGAAACCCTTAACCAGCATTATAAACGTGTCCTTAAAGAAGTTCTCCTGAAATCCCCGAGCCTTACAGAATCGGATTATATTCAATTTGGAGTCCTTCCATTAATAGATGTGTTTGCTATTAATAAATGAATTTTCATGCAAAAAAAAAAAAAGTATTTTGATTGGCCCCGCAAAGTGTTCAATCCAAACTGTGTGTGAATTCAAGAAATCCTGCCAAACTCCAGGTTCCCATTTTAGAACTGACCTATTTAAAACAAGTCTGTCATTCTGGTCCTCTTTTCTGGAACTCTCTTTCGCCTGAGCTTAAGTG
>CM065734.1:37189875-37204875 GCA_033310375.1 Conus canariensis | reverse complement strand
TGGCCTCACCATCGCCAGTCCAGGCTTGTGACATAATATCAAGGCACTGTGTGAAGAGGGAAGGATGAGGGTTGGGGGGAGGGAGGGGGGGGGATAAGGGAGGGTGGCAGGAGGGTGGAAGGGAGGAGGGCGGGAGGGGTGGGGAAGGGGCCATGGCAGTGCTGATCAGCGTAATTAGTTCCTAGTAGTATTCATCAGCCTGGCTAATTTTACTGAAAACGCCTACGAATGTTTGTAATGTGCTTCCCGCAATTATGACCATATCCATGGTTCATGAAAAGGATCCTATGTGGATGTCTCTCCCCCCCCCCCCCCCACCCCAACCCCACCCCAATTAAAAAGAAAGCAGTTCCAAAAGCATGAAACTCTGTAAGAAAGCAACATTCTTCAGCTTCTTTTCTGCTATTGTAAAATGACAGGGTAACACGTTCAAGGACATTTTCAAGACCTCTGAAACTCATTCACATCATGTGAACTGCTCATCTGGTGGCAAAACATTGAGGTTCAGTCTTTAGGAATGAAGATAATACTGAGCACAGTAACTTTGCTCATTTTCGAGTGTGTATCTATCATACCCAAGCACCCGTTTTACGAATTTGAGAATGGCTTAGCTGCTAAGTTTTCGTGGATAAGTGAATTGTTCTTACACAGACAAAGATCAGCCTCGTGTATGAAATTTATAGATAGTATAGACACACGCTGAATGATATTTTTCAAGGTAAGAAAAATTGATAGATGGTTAATTGAGAGCTTGACGAGTCGAAATTCCAGAATGATGATAACAACAACAACAGCAACAACAATAACAACAAAAACGACAATAACGATGATAGCAATAATAATAATAAGCAATGATGATGATGAAAATGATAATGATGATAATGAGGATGTTAGTGATTACAATAACAATAATAATGATAATAAATGATCATGATGGTGACGATGATAATAACAACAATATGCAATAACAACAACAATAATAGAAATAATAGTTATGATAATGATGATGATGATGATGATGATGATGACAATTGTAATAATAATAATGATGATGATGATGATGATGATGATGATGATGATGATGAGATAAATGCCAAAAAACAGCTTATTTACGGTACTGTGTATGCCACCCTCCACTCCCCAAGCCCCACCCCCACCCTACCACCTCTCTCCACCCCAGCACCACCTTCACCACTCCCTCCTCACCACAGTTCCTCCCCTCCTTCCCCCTTGAAAGTGGAATTGTGTGTGTGTGTGTGTTTTGTTTTTGTTTTTTGTTTTTGCTGTCCCAAGCTCTGTGCCACCTCAATGGCAGTGCACCCACGCCGCTCATTCCGACACCCCGTCCACAGCCACAGCCCGATCGGTCCCGCCGCAGCCCCGGCCCCGGCAATCCACAGGGAGCAGTCAGTGTCAAGTCGTCAAGAGGCAACCCACCGGAGGAGACACTGCACTGCTGCCGAGTTACTTCGATGGTGTTCAGTGGCACCTGTTCTGATCTAACATACGCAGGACGCCAGTTACTAAGACCCCTACTGACGACAATAATTGCTTAGTCGCGGAGCCGGCGTGAGTGAGCTCTCCCTCCAGAGGGCGCCACCACGTCCGTCCAACGACAGCCCCCATGGACTCGCCGATACCGGTGACCCCGACGGAACCAAACCAGGGCCACAGACATGGAGAGGACATCGACATTGAGGTCACCATGAGAGCAGGGCATGAAAGGCCACAGAATTTGAGACTTTTTTTTTTAATGCTGATCGATGAGAATGAGGATGATAAAGATGATGCTACGGATTTCCATTTCCGTCTGAGACTACATGACAGGGCTGTATTCTACGCTTCCTTTCATAATATATCCCGGCGTCAACCAGGCCCGAGAGATACAGACACCTGCAGTGTTGGTCAGGAAATTTGAGCAACGCTCTCAGAGACGCATCCATTAAGTGGATAAAATTCGACTGTGTGGTCCCAGTCTTCCCAACTGACCCCGTAGCAAACTCAACTCTGGGTAGGAGCCGGTCGGGGCAGAAAAATCCAACATGACTCTGATGGGAATCGAACCCGCGACCTCCCAGCCGGGAGTCCGCGACGCTAACCACTTCGCCACGGCGGCTGGTCTCTTGAAAGTGAAGTTATGATGGCAGGGTCAGCGGAGCATACCATATACAGTTTAATGGCCTCTCTGTTCCAGGATCGAGTTTCACGCGGCATTCGACGCAGTTCTTTGTAGTCGAGCCAGAGAAAATGTCGCTCGGAGGTTAATTGTCATGAAATGGCGTCCACTGGTCGCATACTTGTAGGGATATGGCCTTAATTTTCTGTGCGCACGCGCTTATATATATATATATATATATATATATATATATATATATGTTGTGTGTGTGTGTGTGTGTGTGTGTGTGTGTGTGTGTGTGTGAGTGTGGTGTGTGTGTGTGTGTGAGAGAGAGAGAGAGAGAGAGAGAGAGAGAGAGAGAGAGAGGGGAGGAGAGGACAGAGCAGGAAGAGCAGGAACATTTATTTATTTTCTGTTTCTACATATGTCTATATTTCTTTATATATGACCTGCTATTTACAAGGTCCCGATTTGTTTGTATACTTTATGCTCAGAGAGAGAGAGAGAGAGAGAGAGAGAGAGAGAGAGAGAGAGAGAGAGAGAGAGAGAGAGAGAGAAGAGAAGAGAAGAGACAGGAAGAAAGACGAGCAGGAAAACTGATTTTCTGTGTCTGCATATGCCAGTTTATTTATTTATATATGACCTGATATTTTCAAGGTTCCGATTTGTTTGTATACTTTATGCCTCTCTCTCTCTCTCTCTCCTCTCTCTCTCTCTCATTCAGTCTCTATTTTTTTTGCCTGTCCTTTGATATGTCTGTCTGTCTGTCTGTCTGTCTGTCTGTCTGTCTCTCTCTCTCTCTCTCTCTTCTCTCTTCTCTCTCTCTCTCTCTCGCAACTACCCACCGACTTGTCTATTTAGCTGTGTGACCTACCCACTTACATTTAGCAACTAGCAATTGAGCTACAGTAAAGTGAAACTGACAGCCCTGTACCCGATGTGGATCTCAGTCATTCTTGTTGAACAGTTATAACAATTCAGACAAAACTTCTCAAGAATGTGTCATTAATCCTCGATAAATAGAGTAATCTGCCCTCCTTTCTAGACGACTATCTATCTACCGACCCGCCCGCCTGCCAAACTACCTAATCTGCCCTCTTCTGTAGACAACTATCTATATTCCTACCCGTCCGCCTACCAAACAACTTATCTGCCTAGCTACCTACCCACCTGCTTTACTACATTTCTTCCTACTCCCTCTTTACCTTGCTACCGCCCCTCCATTCTTACCTGCCTACCTACCTACCTGCGTACCAACGTACCCACCTACCTAGCTGATATCCGGCCCACTTAACCCCCTACCTGCCTACCTACCTACCTGCGTACCAACGTACCCACCTTCCTAGCTGACATCCGGCCCACTTAACCCCCTGCCTGCCGACCTACCTACCTACCGAAACATCCCAGCTACCGACATACCTAAGCACTCGATCATCTAACTTGCCACCGATCAACTCGTCTATCTAAGCACCAAAGTCTGTGCCTACCTATCCACCCATCCACCCACCTACCTTTCGACTGACTCACATACCTACCTACCAAATATCCTAGCTACCGACATACTGAACTAAATACACAGTCATCTAACTTCTGCCTTCCAACACATCAATTTACTTACCTACGTATGTGTCTGTTTATCCACCTATTCCACTCACGTGCCTTTCGATCTACCCACATGCCTTCATACCAAGCATCCTAGCTACCGACATACCTTTCTAATTACCCTGTCATCTAACTTCTGCCAATTACCTCGTCTACTTACCTAAGTACGTATCTGCCTACCTATCCACTCAACTACCTTTGCTTCTACCCACCTGCCTACCCATGCACGTCCCTCCCCATCCATTCATACACCCTGAATACCCTCATACTTACCTGCCCACCTACCTACCCTCTTACCTCCTTGTTTACGGCTGTACATGCTCTGCCCGACTATGTGTTACCAACTTACCTACCTACCTACATAACTGTCTAGATATCTACCTATCAACTTACTTTCTACCTACCCAACTTAATACCTACCTACCTATCCACATACCTTCCTACAACCTATTTATATCTACCTGCCTACCTACATATCACATGACTGCCTACTTTCTACCTACCTACCTGCCTACCTATGCACCTACCTACTATCTATCTGTACCGTTTTACCCATTTAACTAGCTGTCTACCTGCCTATCTACTATCGACGTACCTACCTGTTTACCTACCTGTCTACCTCCTAACTACATGGCTAACTTCTTACCTACCTACCTACTTATTTCCTCACTACCTACCTACCAACCTACCTATCTACCTGCCTACGTATACATCTCTATGTACCTGTGTAGCTGCCTACTGCCTGCCTACCTGCTTATCTACCTCTACTTATCTTCCTATCTACCTATCTAACTGCCCACCCCCATAACCATCTATCTACCTACCAGTCAACCACTGCCTCCCTCCCTCCCTCCGCTCAAGACCTGTGTGGGTGTGTGTTGCAGTCGTCAGCCCGGAGGGCGGGCACGGTGTGTGCCAACTGTAAGACCATGACCACCACCCTGTGGAGACGGAACCCCAACGGGGACCCCGTGTGTAACCCCTGTGGCCTCTACTACAAGCTGCACAACGTGAGTCGTTTATATTTTCATTTAATTTGGAGTGAATACATGTGATTATCACTTTCCTGTATGGCCCGTATTACAAGTTTTTTTTTATAGCATGACTGGTTTCTTGTTTCATCATCATCATCATCTTTCTCTTCTTCTTCGTTTCTTCTTCTTCTCTTCTTCTTCTTCTTCTTCTTCTTCTTCTTCTTCTTCTTCTTCTTCGTCGTCGTCGTCGTCGTCGTCGTCGTCGTCCACTATATGAATGGAGGTAGACTCTGCTGCCCTTATGCCCCGAGCAAAATCAGGACCAGCATATCCGAAGTCAAAGTCGAAGGCTGAGATTTACGTCCTATTGGCCGGAGGCCCTTAAGGACATGGTCTACTCGCAGACCGAAGTCCGCATTTTTCGTGACAGTAGTTGTCGTTTGCAGTGGTAGTGTGTCTGGTACTGAATGGAAGCTGTCGTCTGTTGCTCTCTCTGCTCTGGTTCCCTGTGAACTCCGGCTCACTTTGTGGTGTTGGTCAGCCGACGGGGGGAGTCGGTTTTCTCCGCCGCTTTCCCCCTCAAAAGGCTGTCTTCAAGGTCACCAGGCGGCCTTCTTCATGCTCGGGTGGCGATGGTCCTGTGGCGCGTGAGGCCGCGTCAGAGAGGAAGCAAGACGAAAGTGACTGGAGCGCTGCACGAGTCCCGTCTATGGTCCACGCAGACTACGGCCGAGAGGGCAATTTTTCAGTCCAACCCCGAGAGGAGTGCCCCCATGCCCGACCCTAAAGCATGGTCTCCTAGGCCACGGTAGTCGCAGTCAGGCAGCGCTCCATCGCCGATCGCCTCACACATCTCCAGGAACCGTCCCCTGGCGACACAGGCTAGACCCGCTGCCACCCATGTGGCTGGAAGGTTCGCTGCGCCGCCTGACACTGACCTCTCACATCAGTGCCCCTCAAAGAAGAGCTGCCACCTCTTCGTTGGTGTTCGCTGCTATGTCACCTCACAGGAAACCGACTTCGGCTTGTTTTCATATCAGAGTGAACGCTCTCCCAGTCAGGCTGCTGAGCTGAGCTGATGAGTCTAATCTACCCGGCTAGTTGTCCATACTGGGATGGTTCGTTCACTGGGGTGCCCTTCCCCGGCTAAGACTTATGGCGCGGCTTTTGATGGCGTGATGCTGCTGTCATTGGACATATGGGATATTTCATCGGAGATGACAGTGCCACCTGTCAATGGACATATGGGATATTCATCGGAGATGACAGTGCCACCTGTCATGGACATATGGGTATTCATCGAAGATGACAGTGCCACCTGTCATTGGACATATGGGGTATTTCATCGGAGATGACAGTGCCACCTGTCAATGGACATATGGGGTATTTCATCGGAGATGACAGTGCCACCTGTCATTGGACATATGGGGTATTTCATCGGAGATGACAGTGCCACCTGTCATCGGACATATGGGGTATTTCATCGGAGATGACAGTGCCACCTGTCAATGGACATATGGGGTATTTCATCGGAGATGACAGTGCCACCTGTCAATGGACATATGGGGTATTTCATCGGAGATGACAGTGCCACCTGTCATCGGACATATGGGGTATTTCATCGGAGATGACAGTGCCACCTGTCAATGGACATATGGGGTATTTCATCGGAGATGACAGTGCCACCTGTCAATGGACATATGGGGTATTTCATCGGAGATGACAGTGCCACCTGTCAATGGACATATGGGGTATTTCATCGGAGATGACAGTGCCACCTGTCAATGGACATATGGGGTATTTCATCGGAGATGACAGTGCCACCTGTCAATGGACAATGGGGTATTTCATCGGAGATGACAGTGCCACCTGTCAATGGACATATGGGGTATTTCAGCGGAGATGACAGTGCCACCTGTCAATGGACATATGGGGTATTTCATCGGAGATGACAGTGCCACCTGTCAATGGACATATGGGGTATTTCAGCGGAGATAACAGTGCCACCTGTCATTGGACATATGGGGTATTTCAGCGGAGATAACAGTGCCACCTGTTATTGGACATATGGGGTATTTCAGTGGAGATGACAGTGCCACCTGTCTTTGGACATATGGGGTATTTCAGTGGAGATGACAGTGCCACCTGTCATTGGACATACGGGGTATTTCAGTGGAGATAACAGTGCCACCTGTCATTGGACATACGGGGTATTTCAGTGGAGATAACAGTGCCACCTGTCATTGGACATACGGGGTATTTCAGTGGAGATAACAGTGCCACCTGTCATTGGACATACGGGGTATTTCAGTGGAGATAACAGTGCCACCTGTCATTGGGCATATGGGGTATTTCAGTGGAGATAACAGTGCCACCTGTCATTGGACATACGGGGTATTTCAGTGGAGATAACAGTGCCACCTGTCATTGGACATACGGGGTATTTCAGTGGAGATAACAGTGCCACCTGTCATTGGGCATATGGGGTATTTCAGCGAAGAGAACAGTGCCACCTGTAATCCCGCCCTATCCTGCTAGGAACATCGCCAGTTGGTCTGGGGCTGTTTAGTCGACCAGGCGAGCCTGACTTATATTGCAAGCTAACCCTAATAGCTAGGGGCCGTTCCCCTATCTATCTACCACCCGGGGACCCCACCTGGTTTGGGATTGTCGCCCTTCTCTTCCGGGAACTTTCATCTGGTTTCCTGAGTTTTGTTTCCGCTTTGCCTTGCGGCCTTTATTACCGGTTTATAACGTGAGCATTTGTGATCTGAGTTGATTAGTTTAAATGAATTCTATTTTCGCTAACCTCTGTGGCCTGTATTACAAGCTTATGAATGTGCGTGATTTGTAGTTTCATCTGTTTTCCTGTATTTTCTTTACCTTTGCCTGTGTTACATGCTTCATAGCATAGGTGGTTTGTGATTTGAAATGTTTTGTTTTTGTGTATTCTATTTCTGCTGTCCTTTATGGCCCGTATTATAAGCTTCTTCACGTGAAGTGGTTTGTAGTTTCACCCCTTTTCCTGTGAATTGTTTCCATTTTGCTTTATGGTCTGTATTACAAGCTTCATAACGTGAGTGTTTGAGATTCGATTTGATCATTTTTAATGTGTTCTATTTGTGCTTACTCCTGGGGCCTGTGTTACAATCGTCATATTGGTAGTGGTTGATAGTTTGATTTGGTGTGTTTTGATGTATTCTATTTCTGTTTTACCCTGTAGCCTGGATGACAAGTGTCATAACGAGAATCGTTCGTGTTTTAATTCCATTTGAATGAATGTATAGCGATTCTGAAATCCCTTTGACATGTATTCAAGCTTCATGATATGAGTAGTTCGTAGTTTAATTTGGTTTAACATGATTTATTACCGTTATTAAATATATCAAAGAAGGGATGCCTCACTGCAGATTTTTAAGATGTGTTTTCTTTCTATCATTCTCGTACACAAGAAGAAGAAGAGCTTTGTGTGAGCAATGAAGGTACGATCACTGAAAGGAAGAAAACGTCAATGTAACCAGAGCTGGGAAAGGCTGGAAGATAGACGGCGTGGAAAGTCTTTAAAATGGCTGACAGGTAGCATTCTTGTGTGGTGCACTCAAAATAATACAGAGAAAGAATGCATGAGAGAGAGAGAGGAAGTGAGGGAGCAATTCAGAGAGAGCTGATTGTGAAGGTGAGGATGAAAATAGATTGTCACGCTACGCTCTTTTTCCTTTCTTTCTTTTTTTTTTTTTTTTTACACAAAATGTGTTTGTGTGTGCGTGTGTGTGTATGTGCGTGCGCGCGCGCGCGCGCGTGTGTGTTGTGTGTGTGTGTGTGTGTGTGTGTGTGTGTGTGTGCGTGCGTGTGCGTGCGCGCGTGTTTGTGTGTGCGTGTGTGTGTGTGTGCGTGCGCGCGCGTATTTGTGTGTGCATGCATGTGTGTGTGTGTACGCGCGCGCGTGAGTGCGTGCGTCCACGACACTTCCTATCCTGGCACCAACGCCTCACCAGTCATGATCAGATGGTCACACTTGCTATCTTCTTCATCCGCCCAGCAGTCTTCCACTGCCTTCACACTGCATGGCGACGGCTCCAGAAACAGATCGTTGATGAACAAGAAAATTGTCTCCCTTTGACGATCAGCACACAGCCTCGTCAGGGTTCAGCAGAACAGGGTCAGCAACACCCATTCATCATCATCATCATCACAACGACATCCACAGAACAGGCCATGATGGTGAAAAGACGGGAGGGAATCGCCCGCACACTGTTCACGCCCCACTGCCCTTGTACGATACGTGATTCACTTCACAGCAATCAACGTGTCTCCCAACACTGAGCAGGCACATTACTACAGCTACTCCCCCCCCCCCTCTTTCTCTCTCTCTCTCTCCATCTGATGCAGATCTTCAACCTACCCTGCTGAGGCCTAATCTCCAGATTCGAGGCATGGAGAAAAAAAATGAAAGAACTTGTCTGCAGCGAGCTGTTAGATGAGATAACAGTCATTTTGTTATCGATCTTTTTCCGTTTCATTGGCGTTTGTGTGGCGAGTGTCGCAAGGAGTTCAGCTAAACATATCAGCAGAGGCTGTCACAGTTAATGACGATGGATAGGGGAGACGAATCTGACTTCAACTATGCGGGTAGCGTGCCCTACAGCAGGGCTTACCGAGAGTGTGGTGAAAAGCAGAAGACAAGGCACGCGCAACAGGGCGATGCAGTCTCGTCTTCATCCAGGATGGGTCAGTGCATGTGAAGTGGTCCTTCACATCGGAAATGAAGCTGGCAATGAAAGCAAGGGGATGGGGATAGGAAGGTCAGGAGGGGAAGGGAGGAGGGAGAGGTGGAGTGGATTGAATGATGGTGTGGAAAGGTGGTGTAGGGTACGGGGCTGGGTGTGTGTATGTGGGTAGTCAAAAAGTGGGGAAGAGAAGATTAAGAATCTTCAATTTTTCCAACCATTCAGATAGGCCTGCATATGAGAGTGAGAATGCTCAGTGGGCCACGTTTTTTTTTTTTTTCTGCTATTGTTTTCTTTTCCAATTAAAAAAAAAAAAAAAAATATATATATATATATATATATGTCAGTGTGTGTGTGTGTGTGTGTGTGTGTGTGTGTGTGTGTGTGTGTGTGTGTGTGTGCACAGTCGCGATTCTTACCATAATGACACCAATGCCTTACCAGTCGCAAGCAGATTGCCACACTTGCTATCTTCACCTTCCACTCAGCAGTCTTCCACTGCCTTCACAATGCATGGTAACGGCTCCAGAAACAGATCGTTGATGAACAAGAAAATTGTCTCCCTTTGACGATCAGCACACAGCCTCGTCAGGATTCAGCAGAACAGGGTCAGCAACACCCATTCATCATCATCATCACAACGACATCCAAAGAACAGGCCATGATGGTGAAAAGACGGGAGGGAATCGACGGCGGGAGAGGGGAGAGCAAAGGGGTAGGGGGTGAGGTAGGAGGACAGATGAAGGAGGTTACTGAAACTCTCTCTTTCTGTCTCTTTCTGTCCCTCTCTGTCTCTGTCTCTGTCTCTGTCTCTCTCTCTCCTTTGTGTGTGTGTGTGTGTGTGTGTGTGTGTGTGTGTGTGTGTGTGTGTAAGACATGTTCAGCAATCTTATTATCATCTGTCCTCGCCGCCACCCCAACCCTCGTCCCCACCTCCTCCCCTTCTTCGCTCTCCACCCACGCACCCCCCCCCCCTCCCCCAACCCTTCCCCCTCCCCGAACTCCTATCCTTATCATTTCCCCTAAAAGAGAGATGAGGTCCGGGTTATGAGAGACTTTCCAGTGCGAGCCTCTCCCGTCACACAGTCATGATCGTGCCCCCCCCCCCCCCCCCCCCGGCCACCCTGTCCTTTGTCTCCTCCCACCCACCCCATCACTCCCCCCCCCCCACATGCCCCCCATCCTCCCTCAGTCACACCTCCATCCCCCACCGTACTCCCTTCCTCACTGCCTCTCTTCTCCCCCCCCCCCCTCCCCTACTCAAGCTGTCGTCCTGGGATCGATGGGCTGACAAACAGCTTGCTGTTAGTTGACTCACTCAGCCATCGTCGGAAGCTCATCGCTGCTTCGTTTAGGGTGAAAAAGAAGACTGTGGCTCTGTCCGTCCGTCTGTCTGTCTGTCTGTCTTTGTCTCTGTCTCTGTCTGTCTGTGCGTCTGTCTGTCTGTGTCTGTGTGTCTGTCTTTGTCTTTGTCTTTGTCTCTGTCTGTCTGTCTCTGTCTCTGTCTGTCCGTCCGTCTGTCTGTCTGTCTCTGTTTGTCTGTCTCTGTCTCTGTCTGTAAGTCCGTCCGTCTGTCTGTCTGTCTCTGTCTGTCTGTCTGTATGTCTGATCGTCTGTCTGTCTGGCTGGCTGGCTGCTTGGCTGGCTGGCTGCTTGGCTGCTTGGCTGGTTTTCTGTCTCTCTCTCTCTCTCTCACTCTCTCATTCCCCCTCTCCCAAGGGGGGGGGGGGGGGGGGGGGCTGGAGGGTAGAGGGATTAGAAGGAGGAGAGATGGGAAGCATGAGTAAATAAAGGAATGGAGAGGTAAATGATCGTTGAGGCGGAGGTGGGGTGGGGGTGGGGGGTGGGGGGTGACATTACCTGCGCGTGTGCATTTGCATGTTAAGCATGCGGAACTTCATACCGCGCTTCATCCATGAAGATAATAAGCGTATACCACAGACAATTACACTGTACCTGCAATATTGTTATATAATGATTTATCGTCGTTCTTACGTTATTCCATACAATTCGCTATGTTGACATTTCTTTTTGTATTCTTCCAGATTTATTTCAAATGAATTTTTCCCCCGTTTGCTATTCACTTCTTTAAAGGACCGGACAGACAGACAGACAGACAGACAGACAGACAGACAGACAGACAGACAGACAGACACACACACACACACACACACACACAACACGTGCGCGCGCGCGCGCGCGCGCGCGCGCGGTGTGTTTTACATCTGCTTCTATGCATGCTCCTATTTATCTATTCCTACTAACGCTCTCCCCACACCCCACACCCACGCCCCATCCCCTATTTTCATGCACTGTCTTTTCGTTCTCTTCTTCTTCTGTTGATTGAGTTCTCCTCAGAACTTATCACTTGTTCCTCAGTGTGGTATTTGGAATGGTTCATTTGAAATGATGCCCACGTTTGTATGAAACAAACAACAAAGGTGACACAATCAGAGACGTGATCAGTCTCAAGCCTGAATATCATTGGGGCATTCCACTTTGGTGAAACAGCTTGTGTGTGTGTGTGTGTGTGTGTGTGTGTGTGTGTGTGTGTGTGTGTGTGTGTGTGTGTGTGTGTGTGTGTGTGCACTGTTATTGCCAAACAAAATTTGTTTATTTGTTGTCGTTGTTTACTTGCACCAACAGATGACATTGCCACCGAGAACATATTCTAAAAAGAATTGTTAGTGAGTCTGCCAAACAAAGGGGACAAAAACAACAACAACAACAACAACAACAACAACAACAACAAAAACTACAAGACAAAACACGACGCATTTCGACCTGTTCGGTCTAACAATACTCTTAAATCTTTGTTTTAATTTCCGCCTGCAATTACCTCACTTTGAAACTCACCAAGAATATGTACATTATGGAAAAGAAGAAGAAGAAGAAGAAGAAACGTGAATTCCGAGGCAGGAATATCTTTCAGTTTATTGTCGTAGGTCTGTTGCACCTGCCTCGCCTTTCACTCTTCCTATACCTGCTGTAGGGCACGCTACCCGCATGGTTGGTGTCAGACTCATCTCCCCTATCCGTCATCATCATTAGCTGTGACAGCCTCTGATAATACACCCAGCTGAACTCCTTTCGACTCTCACAACACAAACACCATGAAGTCACAAAAAGCCAGCGTGACACGGCCGCGGTAAAGAACGAGTAATTATGAATACGACAGTGATCCTCATCCAGTAGCTGTCCACAGACAAGGTGGGTTTTATTTTCTTTTTTTTTTTCTCCGTGCCTCAAATCTAGTGATTAGGCCTCAACAGGGTAGGTTGAAGATCTGCATCAGATGGTGAGAGAGAGAGAGGAGAGAGAGAGAGAGAGAGAGAGAGAGAGAGAGAGAGAGAGAGAGAGAGAGAGAGCTGTAGAAATGTGCCTGCTCAGTGTTGGGAGACACGTTGATTGTGTTGTGAAACGAATCACACGGGTTGTGCAAGGGCGGTAAGGCGTAAACAGTATGTGGGCGATTCCCTTCCTTCTTTTCACCGTCATTGCTGCTCACTTCGATGTCGCCTCGATGATGATGATGATGATGATGATGGTGACGACGACGACGACAATGATGATGATGATGATGATGATGACGACGACGACGATGATGATGGGTGATGATGGTGATGATGATAATGAGGAGGGGGAGGAGAAGGATAATGATGATGATGATGATGATGATGATGGTGATGATGATGATGATGAATGCGTGTTGATTCTGTTCTGACAAACCCTGATGCAGCTGTGTTGTGATCGTCAAAGTAAGGTTTCGTTTTCTCCCCTCCCCCCACTCCCCACTCCCCATTGACGAGCTATTTCTGGAGCTGTCACTTTCAATGTGTGGGTGGTAGGGGACCGTTGTGAGGAAGGTGTAGAAAGCGACTATGACAATCTGATCGTCACACACACACACACGACACACACGACACACACACACACTCTCTCTCTCTCTCTCTCTCTCTCTCTCTCTCTCTCTCTCTCTGTGTTCTGTCTTTGTCTCTCTGTCTCTGTCGCTGTCTCTGTCTCCCTTTTTCTGTCTCTGTCTGTCTGCCTCTCCTTTTGTCTGTCTTTGTCTCTGTGTCTCTGTCTCTGTCTGTCTGTATTCACTCTGTCTCTCTGTCTGTCTCTGTCTCCGTGTCTCTGTCTCTGTGTCCCTGTCTCTGTGTCTGTCTCTCTCCTTCTCTGTCTCTGATCTGTCTCTCTCTGTCTCTGTTGCTGGCTCTCTGTCTTTGTCTCTGTCTCTCTTTTTGCCTGTCTGTGTCTTTGTCTCTGTCTGTCTGTCTGTCTCTGTCTCTCTCTCTGTCTCTCTCCAAACTAAAACTGTGTTTGATCATCAGTGCAATGTCAACACCCTTCTCATCGAAAAAAAAACAACATATATAAAGCAACCAGGAACCAGGACTCTTCGCTGTCATCCTCATAACTGTCCCCCCTGACACTGCATCGTCCATTACACAGCGGTTTGTAAAACGGTTGTCACTCCAGATCCTCCACATCATTATGGAAAGTTGGCACCCCAGTTGGACCTTTTATTTCTTTTTTTTTTCTTCTTTTTTTTACATATCTATTTGTTTATTTACTTATCTATCATTATCTTTCATTCAACTATTTTGGGGTGGAGGTGGGGGTGGAAGGGAGTTTTGACTGAGGGGTCGGGAGGTTCAATCCCATTGGTATTCTTTCTCGTTTTGTTCGTTTGTTTCTTTGTTTTTTTTTCTTTGCTTGTTTATTTGTTTGTTGTTTACAGAAAGGGGCGGGATGATAGAGGTGGAGGGGTGGGGTGGAGAGAAAGAGATAGGTGTGGTTGAGTAGAAAGGGGGTACATGGTGGGTTTCTTCCCAGATTTGTATCTTGTGGGTTTTTTCCCCCTAGACCTGTAGTATTTTGTGGGTTTCTTACTAGGCCTGTTGTATCTTGTGTGTTTTTTTTCCAAGGCCTGTTGCATCTTGTGGGTTTTTTCCAAGGCCTGTTGCATCTTGTGGGTTTTTTCCAAGGCCTGTTGCATCTTGTGGGTTTTTCCAAGGCCTGTTACATCTTGTGGTTTCTCCCAGGACATGTTAAGTGTTAAGCGGGTCAACTGAAAAGACTAGGACCACGCAACCCAACTTCATTCACTGAGCAGATGCAACTCTGAGAGTGTTGCTGAGATTTTTCTCTCGGGCCTGTTATGAACGCCAGAATGATACTATGACCAGAAGTAGGGAAGTATACAGTCCGATGTCCTGTAGCCTCAGACCGGAAATGGATCTTGATGTCATCATGGTCGTCATCCTCATCGATGATCAGACTATAATGACGTTTCACCTCAGTTGTGTGGCCCTCACTGTCCTGCTGTCGCGATCCCTTCCACACCCTGTTCATGTACTTCTGCTTGCAGTAAGTGAGGTCATTGCGACGTCTTCACCGTCGGTAGATTTGTGGGCACTGTCCTTCGAAGGGGATTGAAACAGATGGGGACACTCCCCAAACTTTGTCTCCATGATGGCTTAAATATCCCAGAAAGAAATCTCTTTTTTCCGTACTCTGACTTTTGTGATGAGGACCTTCAGGTTCTTAACAGCGTCTGTGGTGCTGTGGTTAGTGG
>CM065734.1:37177375-37182375 GCA_033310375.1 Conus canariensis | reverse complement strand
CTCATCCTTACTGGTTTTACTTCTTTTTACTTATAGTTTGCCCTTCGTTGTCCAAATGTTTGTCTTCTTTGAGGGACTTTTGCACAGATGGTGTCTTCCTGAGAGATGAGTTTGTGTGAATGTATATATACATCTATATCTTTTTGTGTGATTCTGTAGACTTCATTTTCGCCACATACACCATTCATGCCCGCCCACCAACCCATCCACTCGCCCTCCCACCGACTCCACCCCCTACCCCCCCCCCCCCCCCACACACACACACACACACCTCGCTTTCTCCATCGATTGCTTTCTCTCGTAATTCCGGAGAGAAAAAAAATCGAGGCATATGGAGGGTCTTTTGGCAGATTTTATTCTTTGTCTGTCTGTCTGTCTGTCTCTGTCTCTCTCTCTTTGTGCGCGTGCACGCGCGCGCGCGCGCGCGCGCGCGTGTTGTGTGTGTGTGTGTGTGTGTGTGTTTCCTCACTCAGTTTGTCTATCTCTCTTCAACAGTTTTTTCTCTCTCATCTGATAATGCATGAAATCATCTCGCGCAAAGTGTAACAGAACACTCAACAGCGTATAAATACAAAATGTTTACACCGAGTGGGAGCATACTGCAAATGGAACTGTAAACATAAAGGAAAGGGTAGCTCCACACGTAGACACTTTTGGAGTGCGAGACACGTGCGTCAAGGATGGAAACATTGCCAGACACATTCCGTTGACATTATTTCTGTATTCCAGGGGAGACGGACTTCATGTGGATTGTTGTGGATACATATCCGAGGATACATATCCCCGTGTTCCTACAGTCAAATCGTGTTCACCAAACACTTATATACCGCCTTTTGCTGTTTGTGTCTTTAACAGTGGAAAAAAAAAAAAACATGGTGTGACATTTTAATAACTCGGTGAATCAGTGTTTGATTGGAGAGTTCATGGTTTCCCACTTGTTTTGGAAAGAGAATAATGAGATATACAAGTGGCAATGTTAAGGGATTTGTACAGGTTTGCAGATACCGTTAACTGAATGAAGAACGATCTACGTTAAGTCCTACGTCGATGACCTTTTTTTTTTTTTTTTGCGAGACACAGCCAGTTGGAGCAATGGAATGTGTGTGTTGAAAATGGTGGAGGGTGAGGGAGGGAGGAGCCATAAGGCGGACATGGGGATGGAGATTTCTTTTTTTTATTTGGGGGTTGGGGGTAGGGGCTGTGTCTGTCAGTGGAAATGTGTGTGTGTGTGTGTGCGTGCGCGCGCAACGGAGTGGGAGGATAGGTGTTGAAGGGGAGTGAGCGAACATATGTGTCATGTGTAAGGGATGGATGATGGAGAGACGAAATTCAGGAACTCCCCCCACACCTCCCCTTCCACCCCTCTCAAAGTAATAAAAAGTCGAACTGGTTGAACCCGACTCATGTTACAAGAGATGACTGTACCAGTGTGTGACGTCTTACAGTGGGGACTTAAATTTTAATGACCACCACTATGTACATGACTCACTCTGATAGCCGACACTTTATGCGTTCCAAGCCTTATCCACTGGGAAATATCGGGAGTGTACAGTGGCTGGATGTACATGTAAACCGTCAGTGTAAATGTTGTGATTTACAGACGATGTTTTGAATTCTTTACAGATGATGAACCGTGAAACTTAGTCGTGGGTAGATGTTGCATTTTAGATGAATGAAGCGATTTTCTGTGCTTGAACTGACGGAGAAGATGCCTCTAGCTCTAGCTGATCATAGAAGATGAATGTTTGAGTTTGCATTGAATATATATATATATATATATATATATATATATATATAAATTCCAAGGATAAGTACCGAGCACCATTCCAGCAACTTACAGAGCAGCTTGGTGTTGCAATGACTGCAAGAAATATTCAATTATAAACAAAGCTTGCTCTTATGTCTTAGATTGAAGAAATAGGGGGAGATAAGCATTCATATCTGCAGTTATAGATCATTCTGCCTAACTAACAGTATGTGCTTGAGTGGGTGAATGGGGAAAAATAAAATAAATACTTCTCAAAATGAGCCTTCAGCAAGCTTATAGTCTCCAAGAAGGAGAACATCTCCAATGGGGAGGAAAGCCACTAACATATAACTCTTGGTCAGATACCGATATTTCGAAACCTGATTGTTTCTCCTCAGTGACCGCGGAAAGTGGTAATTTGACTCCTCTGCCTTTTCGGTTTTAAGAAGAATGCTATCCCAGAAAAGGCTGGTGTGCAATACCGTAGTATGTTTGTTGAGTTTTCAAAAAACCAACCAAAGGTGCCACACCTAAGAAGCAAAAGAAATCATGAAAGAGTAAAACAAGCTACATTTTCTTGTGAAAAGTAGAAAATATAACAAGATAACCTCTTAAGACACAAGTTTTTTTTTCCCCATTCACCCACTCAAGCACATACTGTTAGTTAGGCAGAATGATCTACCACTGCAGATATGAATGCTTATCTCCCCCTATTTCTTCAATCTAAGACATAAGAGCAAGCTTTGTTTATAATTGAATATATATATATATATATATAATATATATATACAGTAAACTAATAAATTCCAAGGATAAGTACCGAGCACCATTCCAGCAACTTACAGAGCAGCTTGGTGTTGCAATGACTGCAATAAATATTCAATATATAAACAATCAATTATTCCCCATTCACCCACTCAAGCACATACTGTTAGTTAGGCAGAATGATCTACCACTGCAGATGTGAATGCTTGTCTCCCACTATTTCTTCAATCTAAGACATAAGAGCAAGCTTTGTTTATATATTGAATATTATATATAATATATATATATATATATATATATTGTGTGTGTGTGTGTGTGTGTGTGTGTGTGTGTGTGTGTGTGTGTGTGTATGACAGACTGTTCAACAGAGTAGTAGAAGTGTTAATTTTTCTCCCTTTTAACAGAATAAATAACAATTGACACCTTTCGAAAAAAAAAAAAGAACTTGTCACAGAACACGAACATTCAGACAAATACTCAAACATTATCCATCAAGTGTGATTCTGAAATCTGGCGAACCATTTCTTAAAACAACAACAACAACAACAACAACAACAACAACAACAACACACACACACACACACACACACACACACACACACACACACACACACACACACACACACACAAGGCAGTGGCTGCTTAGCCACAGGTGAACGAAGATGATCGATTCAAGGAATTAATCTGAAAGAATGAAAAAAGAGAAGATAATCAACAGACGAAAAAAGCGTGTGCATTACTAGGGGATGTCTGTCTCCATGTCTGTTCTGTGTGCTCTGTGTCGTCATTTCCTGCTAGGCGATTGGGTGTCGCAAGCAGCATTCGTTTGGATGGCAGTCAAGGTCCTGTAATCATTTCATCATGGGAACAAGAGTTATCGTACTTTTTTGTTATTTACTGTTCACTGTTCCCTGCGTCAATTAAGATTTTCTCTCTGCATAATTCGTTAAGCTTCTTCCCTCGTTGATAAATTATCTTCTTTTACTTGTGACTACGCAGCCATTGCCTCTCTGGAAAACAAACAAACAAACAGAAACCAATGCGTGGGCGGGGGTAGGGAAGGCGAGGGCGGTGGAGGGGTCTGGGGGAGGGGAAACTAAACGAGCAGTGGGAAGAGCACTGACTTCCGCTTTAACCTCCTGGATCCGTTCTGAGATCCGGATCCGCACCGGGTGCAGTACATTGGGGCGCAACACTGGACAAAAGGGCGCTAGGTCCATCCCGGGTCAAAGGGGCGCAGTGTTGAAGTCATGTCCATGACACGGACTATAATCAGCGCACACGTCACCAGACAGATACATTGTGCTAACGTTCATTGCTGAAACGTATAACTGTTCATAAAATTCACAATTAAAGTCACACACACACACACACACACACGCACGCACGCACGCGCACACACACACACGCACACGCGCGCGCGCACACGCGCGCGCGCGCGCGCGCGCACGCACACTCGCACGCACACACATACACACACACATTCACGCGCCCGCACGAATGAATGTAGCAGAACATGATTTTAAAAACTGTTTCTCAATGACAAGAACTTTCAGTTCACGAACCAAGATCGCGTCTTTGCGCGATTTTAAGTGATTTAGGAGTGACGCGTAACCCCATGATTAAGGTTTGCGGAGGAATAAAAAAACAAACAAACAGATCGCTCAACATTCTCTTGGAACAGTTCACGTTGGCGCAAAAGGAAACTACAGAGACGATCTCCTTTCATGGAAACCAATTTGTGGTTGGTTTGCAGAAATTTGCTCTCTTGATTCAACTGACATTCCATACGGCCGTTCTTAAGTCCACAGTACTTCGGCAATGAATACAGAAATGTGGGACAAAGAGATGACTAGAATCGATTTCGCAAACCTTTAGGAAGAAGCTGTTTCCAAACTCATGGCGAAAACGACCGGTCGTACTCAGTTCAGCAGCTTTTTGCATGAGAAACGAATGGATAATTTCCCTTGACAAAAAAAAAAAAAATTAAGAAAAAAAACCCCCGCCGCTGTTTGAAAACAACAGCCGACTGTCTCTACACTACTAGGATCTGTGTGATGTAGATCATGGCTCGTCGAGTTCAGTGAAGAAACATACTTCGGATCGGATCGTCGTTCAGTCGGCAACCAAGTTAAGCGAAGTAAGGATTGATACCATTTGAGAATAGCCTGAGATGAAGTAATTAACGAACAAGTAAGGTAACTCTTGCTCCCGTTATGAAATAATTAGACGCCTTAAACTCCAAAACGCCCATAATTCCAGACGAATGCTGCTTATGACACCGAATCGCCTAGCACATAGCATAGAGCACACAGAACAAACAAGAAGACCCCCCCAAAAAAAAACAAAACAAAACAAACAAACAAACAAACAAACAAAAATATGTATAATAGCCAGATATAACATTACATATCCTGTGCCTGACACATCTACACAGCAAGAGCAACCGCAGAAATGAACAAACACAAATAAACATTTATTCAAGATT
>CM065734.1:37152375-37157375 GCA_033310375.1 Conus canariensis | reverse complement strand
AAGTCTTCTCCCCTTCCTCCCTCCCTCTCCTCGACCCCCCCCCCCTCCCCTCAGCCCCCCCCCCAACCCGCCCCCCCCCACTTCCTCCTCCCCACCCCTTCCCTCCCCTTGTATGTTATGGCAGCAAGCGAAAGCGAAGTCGGGACTGACAGTTATGGCTTGGCATAGAGGCTTCAAAAGCGGCAGAGGGTGGGGTAGGCGAGACGGGTGGAAAGGCGATACCCGATAAAAAATGGAGGCCGAAGATAAAGAGAAAGCTCTGGAGGGGTGTGGTGTGGGTCCTAACGACGGACTGGAAACGGGTTGGGGGTTAGGGTGGGGTGGGGGGTTGGGGGGGGGGGGAAAAGGGGGGGGAAGGAAGCAAGGGAGGCAACCCGGGGAAAGAAGCGCCACCCGATAGGCTTGTGTTTTGAGGTGACGGGGATTTGCGAGGCGAACTTTCTGTCAAGAGTTGTCGCCGATGTGAGGGATAATATGTTGGGTTTGATTCGGCTAGGGTTTTTGTGTGGGGTTCATTCTCTCTCTCTCTCTCTCTCTCACTCTCTCTCTCTCTTCTCTCTTTTCTATGCGCGCGCGCATGTATGTGTGTGTGTGTGTGTGTGTGTGTGTGTGTGTGTGTGTGTGTGTGTGTGTGTGTGTTGTGTGTGTGTGTGTGTGTGTGTGTGTGTGTGTGTGGTGTGGCTGTGTGTGTGTGGCGTGTGTGTGTGTGCGTAAGAGAGAGAGAGAGAGAGAGAGAGAGAGAGAGAGAGAAGAGAGACAGAGACAGAGAGAGAGACACACACACATACAGAGAGAGAGAGAGAGAGAGAGAGAGAGAGAGAGAGAGAGAGAGAGAGAAGAGAGAGACAGAGAGAGAGAGAGAGAGAGCAGACAGACAGACAGACAGAGACAGAAGGAGAAACGATTTCTTGGAGCGGAAAGAACGCCGAACAAATAGTCTATGGGACGATGGGATAGCAGGTTTTTTTTTCATGAATCGGATGTCTTCGCTTTTAACTGAATATGTTCAAACTAGACCACTACAGACTTCTACATACATAAAGCGACGTGCCGTAGATAAGCTAGGAAAGTGAACTTCAAATCCCAGAATAACTTTATTCAGATTTATCTTCCGTTTCTGCGTGGTTTAGGAAAAACAGTTTGATTCCAGAAACGACTTCTTAAAAGGATTCAAACAGAAACTCTTTGACAAACCGACTCCAAACTGGAGAAATCAGATTAAAGAAAGTGACAGACTGAAAATGTACAGTAATCATAATTATTTCTTCAGTTGGAGCCTGGCATGAAATTCATTTTTATTGTTATATTGTTATATGCAAGAAGCATCGGCCAGTCAGATGCTGAGAGCGATTGTCCATTTTGCCAGTACTATCAATAATACAATCTTGTCCTATGTTCTTGTTCTGTCTATTGTCAAATGGGAGGGAAGAACTCATAACCGATTGGGATTTCCGTTGCTCGTCCCCGTTTCAATTTTCGACCCTTTGGGGATGATACAAAATAGAGCTGTTGCACAGCTATGTACTTGCGGTTACATTCATTCCGTTGAAAGTTAATGTGTGTGAAAGCAATCTGTTTTTGGAGTGACTGGTTGCAAGAGGAATGTAATTACATAATATTGTTACTATGCCCGTAGTTTACATTGTATGAGTAGCTCGGAATACTCTTTCTTCTTTTGTAGGCTGCAGTATTGATTGGAACCTGGCTATGAAGATTTTAAAAAAAGTGTTGAAAGGTTTTGTCCGCTAATAACAAATCCTTTGTAGATTCAAGAAGCTAAGGATTTCAGACACAGTCAGTATTGTAATTTAGCTTTTTATTACAGGAATTCGATAATGCTATGGTCCTTTGCGAATCAGTTCATTACCGGTACCTTACTTTAAAAAAAAAAAACCGCTCTGATGATGCATAGATGTACTGGCAGCCGTGTTTATGGCAGAACTCTGAGGTCAAATGCATTCGACCGGTATTAGCTGAAATTGTTGCAGAAGAAGGAGTACAGGAATCCATGTAAATGTTTTGACGTTACGCGATTTTGTTGCAGAAGGTAAAACGAACAAGCAAACAACAACAAGAACAACAACAACAACCAACCGACCAACCAACCAACCAATCAACCAAAACCACTACCAACAATAAACAAACTTGGTGATGAATTTCATCTTCGTTTGTTTAAGTATGGATTTGGTGTCGTTCGGGTCACGCAACGTCTTGGACGTGTTACTGATTTTGTACTTGTTTTCAAGCTAAGACTGACGGCTGGTAACAGTACCAACCCAGCCACATGCCAGCTAGTGAAAGCTTCAGGATGTACAGAACTTTCTGCAGTGTTTCCAAACATACGCTTCAGCCTTAATTTCTTAAAGTCTCGGTCAGATTATAGATAAGCATTTGAAACAAATAGCCACCAGAGCATAGATCTCAGACCTGGCCAGAGACGATCAGAGATACAAATTGACAGCATAATGCGTCGATTGTGTAGAAACAAACTAAAAAGGTTTACTGTTCTGTCGGATGAAAGCGACAAATAAACTACAAGAGAAAACACGATGCGTTTCGACCTCTTTGATCTTCATGCAAGACAAACAACATTCAAGACAATGAAAACGAAGAACGAACATTCAATTTTCTTCTCACATTGGGCCCAGATGGATGTGGCGGAGATGGAAACTAGTTAAAAGAAGATGTACCGTCCCACATCCATTTTTGCGCCCAATTTGAGGAGGAGAGAAGTGACTGTCCGTTCTTCGTTGTCATTGTCTTCATGTTGTTTGTATTGCCTGATGAAGACCAAAGAGGTCGAAACGTGTCGTCTTTTGTCTTGTGATTTGTTTATCTCTTTCATTCGGCAGAACAGTAAATCTTCTTTGAAGTTTGTTTCAATTTCCGCCTGCAGTCACCTCACTTGGAAACTGACTGTGTGGAAACAGTCAACAAATGTGGGACAGTGTATCTGTTATACAGTACTAAAATACAGTTGAAGCGTATATGAAGTATAAATGAAATATACCTCTTTTGATGCGCAGACTGAGATTTTAAAAGATCCATCTACCGTACTTGAACATGCACACATTTGTTTTAATTCCTTACAAAGATATTAAGATGTGTTAATTTCTTACAAAGATTGTGTAATTCCTTACAAAGATTTTCAGTGAGAGAAGCTTTGAGTTCGTGATGTGTAGAAGCATACATTTTATATTTTGATCCGTATTTCTCATACTGACCAGTGCCCTTGTGGTACAGGCTCCCAAACTCCCACCCACATCTTACAGTCCTGCCCCTCCTTTGAAGCCTTGAGACGCCAGATGTGGCTCAGTCCGGCTGAGGTCCAGGAGAAGCTGTGGGGACCAGTGGGGTCTCTGCGGCGGACTGTGGACTTCGCCTTTGCAACCGGATTGAGGATCTAGCATGGTCGGAAACGCCAAAGAAAGAAAGATCTGTATTTATTTCATGTGTGTTTCTGTTTCCTCATCCAGTTAGATGTTCGTAGGCCCCTTTCAGGGATAATTCCTATCATTGAACACAACACACCATCTTGAATCTTGAGCACTCCGTCATCCTATTGCATCCACACTCTGTCTCCTTCCTCTCCACCCCCTGTCTCTTTTCTCCTCACTCACTCCCCCTCTTCCCCCCACACCTCTTTGTCTCTCTTCCCCACCCACACCATTCTCTCTCAAATGTTTTTCTTGTCGGTCTCTCTCTCTCTCTCTCTCTCTCTTCTCTTAAATGTGTTTTTCTTCTCTCTCTCTCTCTCTCTCTCCCCTCTCTCTCTCTCTTTTCTCTCTCTCTGTCTCTCTCTTAAATGATTGTCTTGAATCTTGACTCTCTCTCTCAAATGTTTTTCCTGAGTCTCTCTCTCTCTCTCTCTCTCTCTCTCTCTCTCTCTCTCTCTCCCCCCCCACCCCCTCTCTCAAATGTTTTTCTTGAGTCTTGAGTCTCTCTCCATCCCCCTCTCCTCTCTCTCTCTCAAATGTTTTTTCTTCTCTCTCTCTTTCTCAAATGTTTTTCTTGAGTCTCTCTCTCTCTCTGTCTCTCTCTCCCCCTCTCTCAAATGTTTTTCTTGAGATGATTTTCTCTCAGATGTTTCTCTCTCTCTCTCTCTCTCTCTCTCTCTCTCTCTCTCCTCTCTCTCTCTCTGTCTCGCTCTCTGTCTCGCTCCTCCCCTCAGACCCTCCCCCTCCCTCCCTTTCTTTACCCCATGATGACTTTACATTCCTGCCCGCCGTCCTCCACACCATCAGGCCGCTGCCAGTCACTCACAGTCCATCAACAGTCACCCGAGAAGACACGTGAGCTGCTAGCTGGATGACAAGGGGGGTGGGGTAGGGGTGGGCAAGAGGGGGCAGCAAGCGGAGAGACTCTTCGCCATCTTAGGGGTGGATTAAACGGGTGGGCTGGTCCACAGATGAAAGACTCCCCGGCTTCTCTTCCCCACCCCCACCTTTTAAAAAAAAATGTTTACACACACAGCCGGTGTAGCTTGAAAATGGTATTCCCATGCCAGATACACATCCGGGTACTCTTTGGATACTCGAGAAATCCGCTTGAGTTCGAAACCAGAAAACCTCAAATCGCCGTCTCGATGCTTTAGATTGTCAGCCTTTACACAGCCAAAAGTTATTTATGCGGACGTTACCATCTTTAAAATCCGATAGATGAAACCCCATTCTGCTAACACACACACACACACACACACCACACACACACACACACACACACAGAGAGAGAGAGAGAGAGAGAGAGAGAGAGAGAGAGAGAGAGAGAGAGAGAGAGAGCAAACATAAAGAATAACTCTCGCACGCTTTTTGGGATAATTATACGCCCATAACTCCAGATGAATGCTACTTAAGATACCCACTCCTCTGGAACAAATTCTGGCACAAGGAACACAGTGGACACAAGGAAACTCCTAAAAAAAAAACCCAGTCTTGTTTGTTCTGTGTGCCTTGTAGTCTGCATTTGCGCTAGGCGAATCGTAACTGTCTCAACGCGGGGAA
>CM065734.1:37137375-37149875 GCA_033310375.1 Conus canariensis | reverse complement strand
CGGCCATTATGACAAAGGGAGATAACATTCTTGTGAGTAAAGCCCAGGGATTAGATCGGAGGAGTCAGTTATCGCTCTTCAGTTTGGGTGTAGAGGTTTCAGTGTCGTTGCGGGTTTGTGATTATCTGACGTAGAAAATGAGTTTGCGGATTGAATCATCACTTTGTTGTTGCTGTTGCTGTTGTTGATGATGATGATGGTGATGATGATGATGATGACAACAACGATGACCACGACGACGACGACGACGACGACGATGATGATGGCGGCAATGCGCTATTTACAGATTTTGTTGTACAGGGGGTACTAATTTTCATCATCATTATTTTAATAAAGAGGGCTTCTCTCCCTCTGTCTTTCCAGCCACCCACCCTCTCTTCACTACCCTTCTCGCTCTCACTGCCCATGCCCCCAAGCCCCCCCCCCCCCCACCCCCCCCCCACCTCCCCGTCACCACGAACTACCTCTGCCATGAGGATTCCTAGATCACTTTGAAATTCCGCCGTACGTCGCCTGAAATGTTGCGAGCCAAACGTCGTTGGTCTTCTAAGACGCATTCTGGGTGTGTGATGGACTCTGGCTTTGTTGTACGTCGTGGATGTCGTAGGACTCAAGCTTTTTGTCAAGAACTAATGCCCTGCTGTACGTTGTGGGTTATTATTACAACTGTTGTTGTTGTTATGATAATAACAATAGTAAAAACTAGTAAGAATAATAGCGATGATGGTGATGACAAGAAGAAGAAGTAGAACAACAACAACGTACAATAATAATGATAGTAGTAGTAGTAGTAGCAGCAGCAACAAGAAAAACAACAGCAGCAGCAAACAACAACAACAACAACAATAATAATAATAAGAAGAAGAAGAAGAAGAAGAAGAAGAAGAAGAAGAAGAAGAACAACAACAACAACAACAACATAAGTAATAATAATAATAACGATAATCATCATCATCATCACAAATCATCATCATTCTTCTGTTGACGAAAACGATCAGTAGTTGGAACACGTGCGCGGCCATGATTTATTGACAATGTCATGATGTTTTTGTGCGGACAGTTTAAAAACTGACTTAGCTGTCGAGTAAATATTACGATCGTGGGTCATTTCATGCTGACGTCGTATGGCGAAGATTGAAATTATTCGGCCTCATCTTCTAGAAATTCTGAACGATAGATGTTTTTTTTCTATCGTCTATTCCGCCTATGCCCCCCCCCCCCCCCCCCTCCCTAGCCCCTATCCCCCTTTTTTCCTGTTTGTCGAGCTTTACATTTTTGTAAATCTCCATGTCAACTTTTTCTTTCCGATTTGTTGTTCTTGTTGTTGATTTTCGTTTTTTTTTCTTTTTTTTTTTTTTTATCTCTGTCGCTTGTTGTTTCTCATTTTTTCTCTCTCATGGTGTTTGTCATTCTGTTAGAGTTTTCTTTTTTTTTTCTTATTTTGTTCTTTTTCTCTCGATTTTTTTTTTTTTTTTTTTTTTTGGTTTTGTTTCTCGCTTTTTCCATTTTTTTTTTCCCGCTGTTCTCTTTCTCTGTTCTTTAATCGCCATTTTTCTATCAATTTTCTTCTTCTCCTATTTATCTCTGTCGATTATATCCTGTTGATTTTTATCTTCAGCGATTCTCTTTTACAATGTCGATTCCACCCCACCCCCCCCCCCCCCCCTTCCGTCAAGTGCATCATTGTGATTTTTCTCTATGTCGAATTTTCCTTTCTCATTTTCCTCCCTATTTATTTTTTCTATTCTTCCTGTGTTCTCTCTGTCGATTCTTGCTTTGCTGTGTATTTGTTAACTTCGTCCATTTCTAACCTTTTTTTTTTTTTTTTTTTAAGAGTTTCTCTCTTTGTCTTTCTTCCCTCCTTTTTTTTCTTTCTTTCGCGTGGTTCTTTTTTCCCTCACCATTCTGTCTTTCAGGGTTTTTTTTTCTCAGTCACATTTCTCTTTTTCATTTTCCCCTTCTGATTTCATTCGTGACTGGGCCTATTTCTATCTCCTTTGTTCTCTTTGTCAATTCTTTCTATTTTGCATTAATTCATTAGATCAATTCCCGTGTCATTTCTCTCTCTCTCTCTCTCTCTCTCTGGAAATACTTTCTTTCTCATTTACATCAATCATTCGGATCTATTTTCATCTGTTTTTTTTTTTTTTTTTCTGAGTATAGGTTGTTTCTTTCTTATTTGCATCTTTCGATAACATCCATTTCCACCTTATTTCTCTGTCGATTTTTTTTTCTCTGTGGACTTTTACTCCTTTAACATTTCTGTCTGTCGATGCTCGCTTTCCTCGGCTTTTTGTTGTTGTTGTTTGTTTGTTTGGTCGATGAATTCTTATTTTCATATTTTTCTCCTGTCGATTCTCTTTTATATCACTCATTTGCATCAATTTTCATCCCATTTTTTTGTCTGTATGGATTATATTTTATTAGCATCTTGCCTCCCATCTCATTTCCTTTCCTGTCGATTTTTCTCCTGGCTCGTTTTTTACTGTCGATTTTTTCTTCTTGAAAATGCTTGTCTGTCTATTCTTGTTGCCAAATAAGGCGACTGCAGGCGGAAATCTAAACAAATTTTAAATGTAATAAATAGCGAACCGCCAAGAAAACGTAGACAAACGAATCACAAGACAAAACACGACGCGTTTCGACCTCTTAGGTCTTCTTCAGGCAAGTTACAAAACACTCAGGACAACGACAATGAACGCGCAATCACTTATCTTCATTCACTTCAGAAGATTCAACGCTCATCTTGCGCTGAAGTGGATGAAGATAAGTGATTGCCCGTTCATTGTCGTTGTGCTGAGCGTTTTGTATCTTGCCTGATGAAGACCTAAAAGGTCGAAACGCGTCGTGTTTTGTCTTTGTGGTTCGTTGTCTACGTTTTCTTGGCGGTTCGCTATTTGTTACATTTAAAATTGGTCTGTTCTCGTGTTCTCGTGTTCCCCCATCTTTTGATTGATTCTTACTTTTTTCTTTTTTTAAAAATTTTTTCGTGAATGATTTTCCCCCGCACTTCTCTCTCTCTCTCTCTCTCTCTCTCTCTCTCTCTCTCGTCTTTGCCGATACTTTTTTCCTCTCGGTCTATACTTTCACTTTTTTCTTAGTTTCTCTTTTTTCCTCTTTCAATGATTCGTTTCTTCTGTCTCTATTTGCTCCTCCTCCTCTTTTCTTCTTCCTCCTCCTGCTACTCTTCCTCCTCCTCCCCGCTCTTCTTTTTTCCTCTCCCCCCCCCCCCCCTTCCTTTGTATTTTTCTTCCTTCCTTCTAACTCATATTCTATGTACCGATGTTTTTTTTTTTTCTTTTTCAATTGTTTGCTCTCTACTTTTTTTTTTCTGTCTCTCCGTTCTTTCTTATGACTGTGGCCAAGAAGGTTATTACGTTTCTACCTGCGTCTGTTGGCTTGTTTGTCTGTCCGTCTATCAGGAAGACTGTGCAAAAAGTACAGAACAGATTTCAGTGAAACATGCTGGAAATAGGAAACGCGGCCCAAGAATGATCTCGTGCAATTTCAGAGCAGATCTGTCGAGCAGATCCTGTTTAACAAACGGATCCTGGATCCACTCGACCTTGGTGGAGGTCTACGCTCTCTCTAGTATCCTTCTACTGTTCTAGTGTTTCTGTTCGTCCAAACTGTTGTTGTTGTTGTTGTTGAATTATCATTCTTTGTTTTTCTTCTCGCTCATTGCTTCCCCTCTTTCTTCTCGTTTCCTTCTTCTGTCGATACGTCCATTTCATCTCCTTCTCATTTACCTCATCATTTACTTTTTGTTGTTGTTGCTGTTTGATGTTTCAATGTTGTTTTACTCCGACCAGCTCTATGAACTTCCACCTGTATCCCATTACTTTGAATCTGAAAACTGGACATTCTTTTTATGATTTAAAAAAGGAAGAGTTTTTTCCCCCCGCCGAGATGCTGACAAGGTTCAAACCGTGGGGGCGTGTTTAGGATTTATATGCTGCATGTTATCTTCATGTTTGTTCCAGTTACCCCTAGCCATCTAAAAACAAAAACAAAACGAACCAAACCAAACCGGACCAATTGATATAAATGATGTTGATTTGGTGGGTCCAGTTGATAAACTGCTGTTCAGAATCCCCCTTTTTTTCTGTCTTTGCTCATTGACATTTCATTCGCTTTGAAAATAATGAGAAGTGTATGGGGATGTACAGGTGTAGACATATGTATGTATGTGTGTGTGTGTGTGTGTGTGTGTGTGCATGTGTGTGTGTGTGTGTGTGTTTGCGTGCGTGCGTGCGTACGTGTCTGTGTGTGTATATGTGTGCGTGTGTGTGTGTATGTGCGTGTGTGACGTGAAATCGCGCGCGTGCGTGTGTGTGCGCGCTTGTTTGTGTGTGTGTGCGCGCGCGCGTGCTCGTCAGCGCATGTGTGTGTGTGTGCGCGCGCACCTTTCTGTGTGTGTGTGTGTGTGTGTGTGTGTGTGTGTGTATTCGAGTGTATGCGAGTACGTATGTCTACGCACACTCGCTCGCGACAACAGATTTTTTGTGAGAAATGCAAACATGCGCGCGCCCCCGCACACACACACACACACACACACACTCTAGCACACACAAGCAGACAGAAAATATAATTACGCACATCCCCACAGAAACACGCCCATATGCATGCAGACACGGAGAGAGACACAGATATACTGACAAACACAGAGATACCTACACAGACAGACCCCCCCCCCCCCCCCCCCGCACACACACAAACGGCAGGATGAAAAAAAAAGCTGTAAAGCTTATTCTTTAACCCTCAATAAAGATGATTTTGACTTGACTTGACACATACAGACAGCCAGAGAATAGTTCGCGTACACACACACACACACACACACACACACACACACACACACACACACACACAGGCACACAATACGCACACACATTCTCTCTCTCTCTCTCTCTCTCACACACACACACACACACAATCTTATAACTACTGCGTGCAATGCAAATTCTTCCCGCTATTGAACTGCAAAGCGCTCACAATTGTGACGACAATACCGCGCGCCATTCCGCGCTTCCGATTGGTCCTGCCTATCACCACTGACCATCTTCTGCCAGTCAGGACACGGCATCTGGTGAAGCCGGGATTTCCCCCGATGCTTCAGATAGGAACAACCATATCCGTGTGGGGAATTGCTGTGTGTGTGTGTGTGTGTGTGTGTGTGTGTGTGTGTGTGTGTGTGTGTGTGGTGTGTGTGCGCGCACGCGCGAGTGTATGTGTGTGCATACGTACGCGCGTGTGCGTGTATGGTTTTCCCTGTCGGATTCTGCGTTTATCTGTACATGTGTGCATCGTTGTCACATTTTAGCTGATGGTATGTCTTGTATACCATTTCACACAGGGAAGGAACACCACCCCCACCAGCGAAAAAACAAACAAAGAAGCAAACAAACAAACAAACAACAACAGCACCAGACTGGTTATAATAAAGGTATGCCCGACATCGGCGGAACTGTTGCAGAGTTTTGAAAGTCTTCTAATATTGGCTCACTTCGTGAAAAACAGATGTTAATCAATGCAAAGATCTAAAGACAAGTAATGATGATATTTAGTCTTCGTTAAGCGTGTGAGAACAGTACGCAAAACCGACTGGCAGCACCTGCCTCGCACTGTGACCATCACACAGCAACCTGTGGCTGATGAAGAAATAACATGGGGCTCAATGTTAGCTCAACTGTGAACTGCCGCAGTATTCACGACCATACTCTGAATCCTCTTTTAGGGGGTAAACAAGCAACAGCACAAAGACCAGCATACATTTGCTGTCACTAAGCTGGGGATCATGCGTGGGGTGGGGTTGGGTGGGGGAGGGGATACCGCAAATGACAGGAAAACTATATCACACCATCATTTATTTGTTCATGACTTTATTTGGAAGTTTGGCTGAGTCTCTTGTACATTTGGAATTATACGGTTCACCCTCCCCCCCCCTCTTTCTCTCTCTCCCTTCCTTCACTCCCCCCCCCCCCCCCAGTGTGCCCACCCATGTGCATCCATGCACCCATCCTCCCCTAATTTGCTTATCCATTTCCAGTGCTGCGTCCGCTCCCTGCATCTCCCCCCCCCCCCCCCCGCTTCCCTGCTCCCAGTTCGCCCTGCCTTGTCACGCCCTGCATCCGAGCCCCCCCCCCCTCCCCCCGCCTACCCTTTTCACGCCTGGATGTCTGTGCACACTGTACGCCTGTCTGTGTCACGCCCTGAATCCTCCCTATCCGACTCCCAACTATGTCACGCCCTGAAATGTGCCACCAAGCCCCCACCCCCATCCCCACGCCATTACGCCCACACTCCTGTCAAGCACGGACATTCCACACACACACACACCCTCCAACAGTCCCACCCATTTTACGCTCTGAAATCCATTCCCATCTCCGACCCCACCTGTACTCAACATATGCCATGATATCCGATCCACTCTCCCTTCCACTACCCATGTCAAGCCCTCAACTCGGCGCTCCCTGTACTCACACCCATATTGCACCCTGCATCTGCACCCCC
Organism: Conus canariensis; assembly: GCA_033310375.1. Classification (NCBI taxonomy): domain Eukaryota; kingdom Metazoa; phylum Mollusca; class Gastropoda; order Neogastropoda; family Conidae; genus Conus; species Conus canariensis. Next base: position 37,143,362 of record CM065734.1, on the reverse strand, counting down.
ACCCATGTCGCTCCCTGCATCTGCACCCCCACCCATGTCGCTCCCTGCATCTGCACCCCCACCCATGTCGCACCCTGCATCTGCACCCCCACCCACGTCGCTCCCTGCATCTGCACCCCCACCCATGTCGCTCCCTACATCTGCACCCCCACCCACGTCGCTCCCTGCATCTGCACCCCCACCCATGTCGCTCCCTGCATCTGCACCCCCACCCATGTCGCACCCTGCATCTGCACCCCCACCCACGTCGCTCCCTGCATCTGCACCCCCACCCACGTCGCTCCCTGCATCTGCACCCCCACCCACGTCACACCCTGCATCTGCACCCCCACCCACGTCGCACCCTGCATCTGCACCCCCACCCATGTCACACCCTGCATCTGCACCCCCACCCATGTCGCACCCTGCATCTGCACCCCCACCCATGTCGCACCCTGCATCTGCACCCCCACCCATGTCGCACCCTGCATCTGCACCCCCACCCATGTCGCTCCCTGCATCTGCACCCCCACCCATGTCACACCCTGCATCTGCACCCCCACCCACGTCACACCCTGCATCTGCACCCCCACCCATGTCGCACCCTGCATCTGCACCCCACCCATGTCACACCCTGCATCTGCACCCCCCAGTACCCATGTCGCACCCTGCATCTGCACCCCCACCCATGTCACACCCTGCATCTGCACCCCCCAGTACCCATGTCACACCCTGCATCTGCACCCCCCAGTACCCATGTCGCACCCTGCATCTGCACCCCCACCCATGTCACACCTGCATCTGCACCCCCCAGTACCCATGTCGCACCCTGCATCTGCACCCCCACCTATGTCACACCCTGCATCTGCACCCCCAGTACCCATGTCGCACCCTGCATCTGCACCCCCACCCATGTCACACCCTGCATCTGCACCCCCCAGTACCCATGTCGCACCCTGCATCTGCACCCCCACCCATGTCGCACCCTGCATCTGCACCCCACACCCATGTCGCACCCTGCATCTGCACCCCCAGTACCCATGTCACACCCTGCATCTGCACCCCCCAGTAACCCACTGTCGCACCCTGCATCTGCACCCCACTCACCCCTGTCCACCACCACCACTGCATCTGCACCCCACACCTATGTCACACCCTGCATCTGCACCCCCCAGTACCCATGTCGCACCCTGCATCTGCACCCCCCCATGTCGCACCCTGCATCTGCACCCCCACCCATGTCCACCCTGCATCTGCACCCCACCCATGTCGCACCCTGCATCTGCACCCCCACCTATGTCACACCTGCATCTGCACCCCCACCATGTCGCACCCTGCATCTGCACCCCCACCCATGTCGCACCTCTGCACTGCACCCACACCCTGATATCCCCCATGTCGCACCCTGCATCTGCACCCCCACCCATGTCGCACCCTGCATCTGCACCCCCACCCATGTCGCACCCTGCATCTGCACCCCACCCATGTCACCCCTGCATCTGCACCCCCACATCCCATGTCGCACCCTGCATCTGCACCCCCACCCATGTCGCACCCTGCATCTGCACCCCCACCCATGTCGCACCCTGCATCTGCACCCCCACCCATGTCCACACCTGCATCTGCACCCCCATCCATGTCCACCCTGCATCTGCACCTCCCACATGTCACACCCTGCATCTGCACCCCCAGTACCCATGTCGCACGCACTGCAATCTGCACCCCCACCATGCACCCCCCCCTCAGCCCCTGCATCTGCACCCACCATGTCACACCCTGCATCTGCACCCACCAGCCACCTGCATCTGCACCCCCCTGTCCACCTATCTGCACCCCCACCCATGTCGCACCCTGCACTGCCCCACCCCCTGCATCTGCACCCCCACCCATGTCGCACCCTGCCATCTGCACGCACCCACCATGTCCACCTGCATCTGCCCCACCCTGCCACTCATGCACCCCACACCCATGTCGCACCCTGCATCTGCACCCCCACCCATGTCGCACCCTGCATCTGCACCCCCCACACCATGTCCACCCTGCATCTCACCCCCACCATGTCGCGCACCCTGCATCTGCACCCCCCATACCCATGTCGACACAGCACTGCATCTGCACCCCCATCCCATGTCGCACCCTGCATCTGCACCCCACCCATGTCGCACCCTGCATCTCGACACCCCACCCACTCGCACCCTGCATCGCACCACCCATGTCCACCCTGCATCTGCACCCCCACCCATGTCGCACCCTGCATCTGCACCCCACCCACGTCGCACCCTGCATCTGCACCCCCACCATGCACACCCTGCTCGCACCCCCCCAGTCGCACCCTGCATCTGCACCCCACCCACGTCACACCCTGCATCTGCACCCCCACCCATGTCACACCCTGCATCTGCACCCCCCACGTCGACCCTGCATCTGCACCCCACCCACGTCACACCCTGCATCTGCACCCCACCCATGTCACACCCTGCATCTGCACCCCCACCCATGTCGCACCCTGCATCTGCACCCCACCCATGTCACACCCTGCATCTGCACCACCATGTCGCACCCTGCATCTGCACACCACCCATGTCGCACCCGCACTGACCCCACCCATGTCACACCCTGCATCTGCACCCCCACCCATGTCGCACCCTGCATCTGCACCCCCACCCATGTCGCTCCCTGCATCTGCACCCCCACCCATGTCACACCCTGCATCTGCACCCTATGCACGTTACACCCTGCATCTGCACCCCCAGTGCCCATGTCACACCCTGCATCTGCACCCCCACCCACGTCACACACTGCATCTGCACCCCCACCCACGCCACACCCTGCATCTGCACCCCCAGTACCCATGTCACACCCTGCATCTGCACCCTACGCACGTCACACCCTGCATTTGCACCCCCCAGTACCCATGTCACACCCTGCATCTGCATCCCCAGTACCCATGTCACACCCTGCATCTGCACCCCCAGTACCCATGTCACACCCTGCATCTGCACCCTCCCCACGTCACACCCTGCATCTGCACCCCCACCCATGTCACACCCTGCATTTGCACCCCCACCCATGTCACCCCCTGCATCCGCGACCGCCATACCCCCACCCATGTCATATGCCATATCCGCATTTTCCATTCCCGCAACCATGTCGTATTGTGCCTCCGCGACCCCGTACCCATACTGTACCCTGTATACACGTCTCCCGTTCCCCTCAAACGTCATACCTTTCATTCGCTCCTCCTCACTCCTCCCCCACGTACACCCATCCATGTCACGCTCTGCTTCCCGTCTTTTTCATCCCCTACCCCTGTCCTCGTTTGCCCACCAATGTCACGCCCTGCTTACGTGCTAACCCCTCATCACACCCACCCATATGCATCAAAGTCCCCCCCCCCCCCACCTCCTCTGCCTTTACATTTCACATGCTGCATCCACTCTACCACAACCCTTACAGTTCGCTCACCCCCATCTCGCTCTTCATCCACGTTCCCTCTTCCCCAATGAAACACCCACATACACGCGCCCATATCACACACCTGGATTCACGCTCACTCACTCCCAATACACCCGCCCATATCACGCTCTGTATTCATGCTCACTCACTCCCAATATACCCGCCCATATTACACTCTGGATTCGCGCCCACTCCCTCCAAATACACCCGCCCATATTACACCCTGGATTCATGTTCACTCCCTCCCCAATAAAACGGCCACGTCACTCACTTCATCCACACCCCTCTGCCCCAATAAATCACGCCCTTCATCCACTCCCTCTACCCAAACACGACCACCCATGTCACGCCCTTCATCTGCATCCCCCCTGCCCCAATACGCCCACGATGTCACGCCCTTTATCCACACCCCCTCTGCCCATCCATGTCACGTCCTTCATCCGCGCCCACTCTGCCCTAATATGCCACCCATGTCACGCTCTGTGTTCGCGATCCCTTTGCCCTAATAATCCACCCACGTCACACCCTGTATTCTCGCCCCTCTGCTCCAATACGCCCACCATGTCACGTCTTTTATCAGTGTCCCTCTGCCTGAATACACCCAAACACGTCACACTCGTCATCCGTGCCCTCTCTGCCTCGACAAGACGCCCATATCACGCCCTTCTCCTGCGCCCCCTTTGCTCCAATAAGGCACCCACGTCTGGCCCTTCATCCATGCCCCCTCTGCCCCAATATGCCTACTCATATCACGTGCTGTGTTCGCGACCCCTCTGCCCAAATACATCCACCCTTGTGCCCAAATAAAACACCCACCATGTCATGCCTTTCATCCATCCCCTGTGCTCCAATCCACCCATCACGTCACGCCCTTCATCCGCCCCCCTCTGCCCCAATAAGACACTCATGTCACGCCATTTCTGCCTACTAAAACACCCACGTCCCTTCATCCACCCTCCTTGCCCCAATATGGCCACTCATGTCACGCCCTTCATCCATGCCAACTCTGCTCCAATACGCCCACCATGTCACGCCCTTCACAGGGCCCCCTCTGCTCCAATAAGATATCCATGTCACGCCCTTCATCTGCGCCAACAAGGCACCCACGTCCCATCATCCCCCCCCCTTTGCTCCAATATGCCCACTGACGTCATGCCCTTCATTCATGCCCTCTGCTGCACTGAAGACACCTACGTCACGCCCTTCATCCGCGCCATCTCTGCCGCAACACGCCCACCATGTCACGCCTTTCATCCATGACCCTCTACTCCAACACGCCCACCATTGTCACGCCTTTCATCCATGACCCTCTACTCCAACACGCCCACCATTGTCACGCCTTTCATCCATGACCCTCTACTCCAACACGCCCACCATTGTCACGCCTTTCATCCATGACCCTCTACTCCAACACGCCCACCATTGTCACGCCTTTCATCCATGACCCTCTACTCCAACACGCCCACCATTGTCACGCCTTTCATCCATGACCCTCTACTCCAACACGCCCACCATTGTCACGCCTTTCATCCATGACCCTCTACTCCAACACGCCCACCATGTCACGCCTTTCATCCATGACTCTCCGAATGAATGGACTGAACGACCGACTGACCGACTTAACGAATATATGACAAAACGATGCACTTGATGAATGTATGACTGACTGGACGAATGAATGACTGAACGACTAGCTGAACGAATGAATGACTGAACGAATAAATGACTGAACGACCAATTGACCGAATGAATGCCTGAAAAGCGAGCGACCGAAAACATGTACGAATGAATGACTGACGGACCGATTGACCGAATGAATGTCTGAACAACGGACTGACCGAATGACTGACAGAACCAGCGACTGACCGAACAAATCTACGACCGAATGAGGGAACAACCGACAGACCGAATGAATGACTGAACGACTGACTGACCGAACCAATGTACGAACAAATGACTGTACGACCGACTGACCGACAGAACGAATGACCGACTGACCAAACAAACGTACGAATAAATGTCTGAACGACCGACTGAACGAATGAATGATTGATCGAGCGACCGACTGACTGAGCGAATGACTGACTGACTGGACAACCGACTGAACGAATGATCGATTGAACGACCGGCTGAACAAACAAGTGACTGAACGAGCGACCTACCGGACAAATATACGAACGAATGATTGAACGACAGACTGAACGAATGAATGACTGAACGACCGACTGATCACTAATGGAGCGCATGACTGAACGACCGACTGAAGGACTAAACGAGCGACCGACTGACCCACTGAACAAATGAATGAACGATCGACTGAACAAATGAATGACTGAACGACTAATACGACAGAGCGAACCAATGTACGAACGAATGACTGAACGACCGACTGACCAATGAACGAATGAATGACTGAACGACCGACTGACTGACTGAATGAATGAACGAGCGACCGACCAAACAAATGTACGAATGAATGACTGAATGATCGACTGACCGAATGAATGACTAAACGACCGACTGATCGACGAACGAATGAATGACTGAACGAG
>CM065734.1:37129875-37132375 GCA_033310375.1 Conus canariensis | reverse complement strand
AACACAGTCCTGGAATGCATCATGAATGATCCGCTTGAAGATCATGTCAACACAATCAGCACTGCAAGAATATCTATCATGAACCTTCACTTTACTGATAACTTCGGTGGCCTGGCGGGCACTGAACAAGATCTCACTCAGCTTGTTGAAACACTGGATGAAACATCTACGAGACATAGTGTGGACATCAACACTGATAAGACCAAGCCAATGGCCAGCCACACCACCACCTCCAGTACTGATGTAAACATGGACAGAAGCTAGGAACTGTTAAACAGTTAATACATCTGGATTTCTTTTCAGCGATGGGGGATTTAAATCAGATATCCTCTCAAGAACAGCAGGGCCATTGGCTCTGTCCGGACTGAACTCTGTAAGGAAAGACAATAACATCTCAGTGAAGCACAAATATGGCTTCTGCATGCACGGGTGTTTCTTTTCCCTGTATGCATATGTGACATGGACCTGGAAGAAAGAACCCAACCACAGAAATGAAGTGTCATTGTAAGACACTAAACATCTGATAGACAGATCATATCACCATTGAACACGTACGCCAGATCATCAAACAGCACACCGACCCATACGAAGATTTGCTGACACCAGCAAAGCAAAGAAACGACGTTGGCATCGTCAAGAAGATCCAACGGCCCCGCCAAAACAGTCACACAGGAAACTGTTGAAAGAGCGAGACCAAGGGGACGACAGAACTGACAACATTGCGAAATGGACAGGGAAACCATCTGTTGAGCACAAGGCTTTGGAATACAACAGACAGAACTGGAGGGAAACCATCTGTTGAGCACAAGGCTTTGGAATACAACAGACAGAACTGGAGGGAAACCATCTGTTGAGCACAAGGCTTTGGAATACAACAGACAGAACTGGAGGGAAACCATCTGTTGAGCACAAGGCTTTGGAATACAACAGACAGAACTGGAGGGAAACCATCTGTTGAGCACAAGGCTTTGGAATACAACAGACAGAACTGGAGGGAAACCATCTGTTGAGCACAAGGCTTTGGAATACAACAGACAGAACTGGAGGGAAACCATCTGTTGAGCACAAGGCTTTGGAATACAACAGACAGAACTGGAGGGAAACCATCTGTTGAGCACAAGGCTTTGAATACAACAGACAGAACTGGAGGAACCATCTGTTGAGCACAAGGCTTTGGAATACAACAGACAGAACTGGAGGGAAACCATCTGTTGAGCACAAGGCTTTGGAATACAACAGACAGAACTGGAGGGAAACCATCTGTTGAGCACAAGGCTTTGGAATACAACAGACAGAACTGGAGGGAAACCATCTGTTGAGCACAAGGCTTTGGAATACAACAGACAGAACTGGAGGGAAACCATCTGTTGAGCACAAGGCTTTGGAATACAACAGACAGAACTGAAGGGAAACCATCTGTTGAGCACAAGGCTTTGGAATACAACAGACTGAACTGGAGGGAAACCATCTGTTAGCACAAGCTTTGGAATACAACAGACAGAACTGGAGGAAACCATCTGTTGAGCACAGGCTTTGAATACAACAACAGAACTGGAGAATCTGGTCAACAGTTCTGCAGTGCGATGCCATGCGGACCTGGGAAAAGAAGTTGATATTAGTGATGCCAACACAACATTCTTCTCGTACTTAAACGATTTTCTTAATCCAGAACGCGTGCGTGATTCTAGGATTAAATCTCCTGTTACCTTTTTTGTTTGTCTTCAATGATTGGGATACACTGCTTTAGTATGTTCTTGAGTCTCAGAAAATAAAATGTTTATGTCATCATCTTTCTCAGCTTATTTATGTTAATATTTTCACCTATCTTCAGTACAATATAATCATGATCAAATTTGACCTGTCGGTTCTCTCAGTGAGGCATGACAGGCGCTAGGCATTGTTGGACCTGATGGACTGCATGACGTAACAAAATCACATTTTGTGTGTCATTCATTGGTATCATTTCTACCTGGCTGGAGAGACACAGCGTGTGTCTAGCTCTTTTCAGATATTCGTTGCCAGAGTCTAAGAAAACTTTTTTTTTCTGAATTCAAGACAAAAACACTTCCAATAAAAACGATTAGCTTTTGACGACTTACCTTATCCCGAAAAAAGATAGTATGCTAGCTTTATATTATGATTTCAAGATATTTATATGCACCGGATTGCCAAGAGCCAATTCAATAGCTCTCTTGTCCATAGATTGTATTTTATTCAACAAGCATTGTGGAGTTGTAAGATAAGCTTTTTATTGATAAATCAATCTTGATCGGACGAGTTATGGTGACTGTGGTAGCGGAGGTTTATTATTGTTGTTGTTTCTTGATCCCATGATTAAGCACCGACTGCTGTCAGGAAATTTGACTTTCTCCCTGCTATCATCATCAAATTCTCAGTATGAAATTGCTAATGTAATTACTAGTCATGTTAGTATCCAAAAACTTCGTCTTGTGAATGTTGCAAAGTTTTGTCATCACATACTTGACGTTGTAGCAACAAT
>CM065734.1:37122375-37127375 GCA_033310375.1 Conus canariensis | reverse complement strand
CAAAGGATGCAGTGACAGTTTATGATCATTCTTAATTTCTTTCATTTGTCCACATGCTGTGCACATTTTTTTTTTGATTCATGTATTTTAGAATGACGACAATCAGAAAATACAATTCTGGTTCTAGCAACAACCCTGTTGCTATGATTTAACGTGAAAATGATGATTGACACGAGGGAGAACGTGACAATGATGAGCATCTGACGGGAGATGAGTGAAAATCAAGAATAATTGACGACAGAAGAACGTGAGAATGTTAAATGACTGGCGGGAGAAGAATGAAGAAACGATGAATGACTTACTGGAAAGAAAAAAAAACGTGGAGAGGATAAATGAATGACTGGAGAAGAGTGTTAAAATGATAAATGACTAACTGGAGAAGAACATGAAAATGACGAGTGACCAACTGAAGAAGAACCTGAAAACAACGGATTACTGATTGAGAAGAACTTGAAAACGATGAATGAATGACTGGAGAAGAACGTGAAAACAATGACTGACTGATGGAGGAGAATGTGAACACAATGAACGACTAACAGGACTAGAGCGTGAGAACGATGAATGATGAACGGGACGTGAAGGCAATGTGAGAAAGACAAGAAAAGAGAAAATGATGAATAAATAACGCCAGAAAGGAAAGGAAGATGAAAGAGGGATGGGAGAAGAACGAGATGATAAGAACGTAAGAAGAACGTACAATGGACAGGACCAAAAGGGAACGTAAGAAGAACGTACATTGGACAGGACCAAAAGGGAATGTAAGAAGAACGTATAATGGACAGGACCAAAAGGGAACGTAAGAAGAACGTACAATGGACAGGACCAAAAGGGAACGTAAGAAGAACGTATAATGGACAGTACCAAAAGGGAACGTAAGAAGAACGTATAATGGACAGGATCAAAAGGGAACGTAAGAAGAACGTATAATGGACAGTACCAAAAGGGAACGTAAGAAGAACGTATAATGGACAGGACCAAAAGGGAACGTAAGAAGAACGTATGTGGACAGTACCAAAAGGGAACGTAAGAAGAACGTATAATGGACAGGACCAAAAGGGAACGTAAGAAGAACGTATAATGGACAGGACCAAAAGGGAACGTAAGAAGAACGTATAATGGACAGGACCAAAAGGGAACGTAAGAAGAACGTATAATGGACAGGACCAAAAGGGAACGTAAGAAGAACGTACAATGGACAGGACCAAAAGGGAACGTAAGAAGAACGTATAATGGACAGTACCAAAAGGGAACGTAAGAAGAACGTATAATGGACAGGACCAAAAGGGAACGTAAGAAGAACGTATAATGGACAGGACCAAAAGGGAACGTAAGAAGAGTGAAGGACGTATGAAAGGAGAAAGAGTGAATGATGAATAACACACAATTCTAAATGACAGGCGGGATGAACTGACATGATATCCATGCAGGAGAAGCGAAGAGGAGAATGTCAAAATGATGTACGGTGGACAGGACAGCAGCATGAAACTGACGAAAGAAGGATTCATCAGAGGGAAAAGGCGAGAGGAGCGTGAGAATGACAGATCACATGACAACAGAACTGCGTGAAAATGACACATCACATGACAACAGAACTGCGTGAGAATGACAGATCACATGACAACAGAACTGCGTGAGAATGACAGATCACATGACAACAGAACTGCGTGAGAATGATCCAGTGGTGGACACAACTGGGGGAAAGTGAAACGAGACAACAATCAAACAGTCGCGAGGTGAAAAGAAGGGAAGGAGAAAACGATGAACAGGGAATGGGGCAAGAAGTGAGAAGGAGTGAAGACAGCGTCAGGACCACGGACTGACTACAGAAAAGTAAGATTCTGTCAGAATAATTCAATTCAGGAAGAGTAGATGCAGTGATGACGAGAACGATGAATGGTGGACGCAGTGAGGAAAGAGAAAAAGCGAAATGGACGAAATGAATAGACAAGAACGTGAAAACAATGATTAATGGACGGAGGAAGCACATGAGAAATTTCAGTGATGGTTCGGACTTGAGGTAGCCTATGATAGACGGGATCAGGAGAATGAGAAAACGTTTACTGGAAGGAATGATTTATCAAGAACACGAGACTTGATAACAGACACAATGACAACAAGAAACTGTGAAGTTTGTGACTGACTGAGAAGAACGACTATATGGTGAATGATGGACGGGACTGGAACATGCTAATTAGGAACGAATTGAGAAACGAACGTGAAAATGATGAAAGCGGGACAGCAGGGGAAGGAAAAGAAGTGAATAACAGACGGAAGAAAAACTAAAGAATGGTTAAAGGCAGGAGGAAAGAAGAAGGCGAGAATGAAGAAAGAGAGATGGAAGAAGAATGATAAAAACGTAGAGGGAGACTAACGCGAGAGTGATGAAGGGCAGTTCGGATGAGAAAGTGAAAAACTGAGGATGGCGCATAGGGTCTCGATTGGACGAAAACAGGCAAATACGAAAATGATTAACGGATGGACGAGAGGAGAACATAGGAGGACTAATGATCGGGATGATTGAAGCGTCAGAATCATGACTGACGGGTAGGATGAAAAGAGAAAGTATATCTACCAATGAGAAGGGCAAAGATCATGTGAGAATGATAAATGACGCTTGAAAGGCGACGGATGAACTTGTGGACGGGAAAATAATGTGAGATCGATCAAGGGCGGGACAAGAAGGAAATGAAGGGAGGAGTGTGAGACTGATGGATAAATGGAAACTAAACAGCGCTGGAACGGCGCAGTGATGGCCAGAAGAAAACACAGGAAACCAGGGGAAGATTACAGTGTGCACACAGGAAACCAGGGGAAGATTACAGTGTGCACACAGAGGAAACCAGGGGAAGATTACAGTGTGCACACAAAGGAAACCAGGGGAAGATTACAGTGTGCACACACAGGAAACCAGGGGAAGATTACAGTGTGCACACACAGGAAACCAGGGGAAGATTACAGTGTGCACACAGAGGAAACCAGGGGAAGATTACAGTGTGCACACAGAGGAAACCAGGGGAAGATTACAGTGTGTACACAGAGGAAACCAGGGGAAGATTACAGTGTGCACACACAGGAAACCAGGGGAAGATTACAGTGTGCACACACAGGAAACCAGGGGAAGATTACAGTGTGCACACACAGGAAACCAGGGGAAGATTACAGTGTGCACACACAGGAAACCAGGGGAAGATTACAGTGTGCACACACAGGAAACCAGGGGAAGATTACAGTGTGCACACACAGGAAACCAGGGGAAGATTACAGTGTGCACACAAAGGAAACCAGGGGAAGATTACAGTGTGTACACACAGGAAACCAGGGGAAGATTACAGTGTGCACACACAGGAAACCAGGGGAAGATTACAGTGTGCACACAAGGAAACCAGGGGAAGATTACAGTGTGCACACAAAGGAAACCAGGGGAAGATTACAGTGTGCACACACAGGAAACCAGGGGAAGATTACAGTGTGCACACACAGGAAACCAGGGGAAGATTACAGTGTGCACACAAAGGAAACCAGGGGAAGATTACAGTGTGCGCACAAAGGAAACCAGGGGAAGATTACAGTGTGCACACAAAGGAAACCAGGGGAAGATTACAGTGTGCACACAAAGGAAACCAGGGAAGATTACAGTGTGCACACAAAGGAAACCAGGGGAAGATTACAGTGTGCACACAAAGGAAACCAGGGGAAGATTACAGTGTGCACACAAAGGAAACCAGGGGAAGATTACAGTGTGCACACAAAGGAAACCAGGGAAGATTACAGTGTGCACACAAGGAAACCAGGGGAAGATTACAGTGTGCACACAAAGGAAACCAGGGGAAGATTACAGTGTGCACACAGAGGAAACCAGGGGAAGATTACAGTGTGTACATAAAGGAAACCAGGGGAAGATTACAGTGTGCACACAGAGGAAACCAGGGGAAGATTACAGTGTGCACACAAAGGAAACCAGGGGAAGATTACAGTGTGCACACAAAGGAAACCAGGGGAAGATTACAGTGTGCACACAGAGGAAACCAGGGGAAGATTACAGTGTGCACACAAAGGAAACCAGGGGAAGATTACAGTGTGCACACAAAGGAAACCAGGGGAAGATTACAGTGTGCACACAGAGAAAAGAAGGCGAGAATGATGAATGCGAAACTGTGTGAGAGAAGGGGGATGTAAGGGAAGAATGTGGGAATGATGGAGCACATGAAAACCGGACATCGCCAGAGTAATCCAAGATGAATGGAATGAGAAGGGAACGAGAGAAGAACAAATGCTGAACGCGATGAGAAAAGAAGAAAGGGAGAATGACGAATGCTGAACGCGATGAGAAAAGAAGAAAGGGAGAATGACGAATGCTGAACGCGATGAGAAAAGAAGAACGAGAGAATGACGAACGACAGACGACATTAGAGAAGAGGAAGTGGAAATGGTGAAGGACGAACGCGATGAAGAGGATGATCGATGATGAATGCTGGACGGAAGGAAATGTAAAAATGATGATGTTGGACTCGAGGGAAAGTTAATGATGAATGTCGGAGAATGAAAACGTGAGAATAAAGCGTTTTGGAGAGGGGGTGGGGGGGGGGGAGTGAGAATGATGCTTGTTGGACGGGAGGGAGGGGGACATGAGAATAATGAACGTTTGACCCCAGGAAAGGTGAGAATAATGAACGTTTGACCCCAGGAAAGGTGAGAATAATGCATGTTTGACCCCAGGAAAGGTGAGAATAATGAACGTTTGACCCCAGGAAAGGTGAGAATAATGAATGTTTGACCCCAGGAAAGGTGAAAATAATGAATGTTTGACCCCAGGAAAGGTGAGAATAATGAACGTTTGACCTAAGGAAAGGTGAGAATAATGAACGTTTGACCTAAGGAAAGGTGAGAATAATGAACGTTTGACCTAAGGAAAGGTGAGAATAATGAATGTTTGACCTAAGGAAAGGTGAGAATAATGAATGTTTGACCTAAGGAAAGGTGAGAATAATGAATGTTTGACC
>CM065734.1:37102375-37109875 GCA_033310375.1 Conus canariensis | reverse complement strand
TGCACCGAGTATCGTACACTTTACGGCGAAAATAGTGTCAGGAGTGCACCTAGTGTCCTACACTTTACGGCGACAGTAATGGTGTTAGGCCTGCATTGTGTATTCAACACTTTACGGAGAAAGTAGCAGTGCCAGGCGTAGACCGGGTTTCCTACATATTAAGGCGAAAGTTACTATGCCAGGGCATGGGCTGGGTGTTCTACACCTTACGGCGAAAATAACATTGTGCCACGTGCACACGGATATCCTATGCATCAGGGATCAAGTAACATGTTGCACGGAGTGCACGGATTTCTACATCTTACGGCGAAAATACCGTGGATGCCGGCTCACACACTTTATGGAGAAGGAAACGTGGTGCCAGGCGTGCACGAAGGGCCTACACCTTACGGAGAAAGTAACATGGAAAAGGAGAACATGGTGAGACAGGAAAGGGCGGATAAGGACATCGTGAAGAAGGATGGATGGTTGAGTACGAGTAAGAGAGGAAAAAATTGAGGGCATGCGAAAAATTTGGAAGGGGAAATCACCGAGGACAAAAAAAGGACGGAGGCAAAAAAAAAAAATGGTGACTAAGGAAAGGACTGCTAAAAAGAAAAAGAAAAGCGAGAAAAAAAAAAAGGATGGGTGAAACCAAAGGTGGGAACTATAACAGACGAGGACATGGTAAGAAATAAAAGGATGTACAAAAACACCACGTGTCAGAGAGGACACAGTGGCTCAGAACATGATCGGGAAGGAAAGAACAGACGAGACACGGCGAGGAAGGAAAAAGGAAGGCTAAGAGATGGTGAGGGGAAAAAAGGGCGGACGAGGACGAAGCCACAGGTGAAAAACCAAGGAAAGCTTTAATGGGCATGAGAAAAACAAAATGACAGATGAAGATACGGAGAAAAACAAAAACAACAAAAAATAAAGGATGGGAACATGGTAAGCAGAGACGATGAGGACAATGTGAGGAAGGCCAATGACGACTTTGTCGGGAAAAAAAAAGGACGAAGGTCGCAAAGGAAAGAATGAATAATGGGGAAGATTTTCTTTCGCACTCCAATGCTGTCTACGGTAAAGAGCTTCATGGCGTCAAAGATCCACGGAGCGTATCGAGATGCAGTAAATATGAACGTTCTTCAATGCTACGGGAGCTTGCCATTCCATGAGAATCAACTACAACAATATAATTATAACAGCAAGAAGCTCTTACACAGATGAAGATGGTACGTACAGGAATTATTTCCAACACATGTTTCTTGTCTCTTCCCAGTCTCATTTCATTTTCCAAGCTTTGGAGAAAAGAAGTCAGACAGAGGCGAAGGGGCGCAACTCTCGCCAAAAGGGATCTTACAGTTCGCCTGCCTTTTTTGTTCATTACAAGTGGCTGCTCCTAAATGAAGTGCACTCGTTTCACTTTTCGTCGGTTAGGACGATATGAACTGTGTGAAGTCGCTGCATGACAAAAACTACGGACAGGTTTTATACTATGTTAAAGGGTGAATGAATGAGTGTCCAAGTGACGATCATTGAACTGCCCGACTGACTGATCGACTGATTTTTTTTTTTTTTATTAACCTGTTTGTTATGTATCAATCTTTATTTTCAGTTTGACTGATGAATAGGTTTCCTCAAATCAAGAAATGAATCGATTAATGATCTCGCACTGAAACTGGCAATGTGAATTCCAAAGAATCAGGCCACAAGCACACATGTGCGTGCGTACCACACAAACACACATATGTACACACACACATGTACACACACATACACGGGCGCGCGCACACACACACACACACAGACACACAAACCCACACAGTCTGTCTGATCTATCTAGAGAGATGCTAAATTCAAGAAATGACGACGACGACAATAACAACCACACACACACACACACACACACACTCTCTCTCTCTCTCTCTCTACGGCTACTTCAGATGTTTCTCTCTGATCCCTCTATCGTTTTTCCACCTCCACACTACCCAACAGCCCCTTCCCTCTCCAACCTAATCCCCCCCCCCCTTTCCTATTACGGGAGGGGTGGGGGGCAGGCTATCTTTTGATCGAGCACCATTTCTTTGTTTGGTTTTCTTTTTCTCTTTTTTTTTTTTCTTTTTGAATGGGTTCATTTCTCTCGGCTGAACACACACAAAGAAAAATTAACAATTTTAACAAGAAACGGATGGTACGGTGCTCGATCAACAGCCAGCAACCTGCGCCTCCTCCCCCTCCCCCATGCCTCCCCCTCCCACTCGCCTTTGTGTGAAAATTATCTTAGACGTCCACAAAGTATGTGTGACAGAACATTAAAGAGAACTACACAGGAGCGCGTGCACGCGCGCGCGCGCACACACACACACACACACGCGCGCGCGCGCGAACAATAACCTACCTGCTGCTTCCCCTCCTGTTTGCGATCCATGGAGACAGCAGAACTATCTGTGCGCGCGCGCGCGCACACATACACGCACACACACATACACACGCACATACACACACACGCGCGCGCGCGCGAACAATAACCTACCTGCTGCTTCCCCTCCTGTCAGCAGTCCATGAAAAGAGCAGAACTGCCCATGCGAGGCACACACATTTCAGAGGAAAGTTTCTTCTCCGCACTAACAGCAGAAAAACACACACGTGGGTAAACGCAGATAATGCCCAACTCCAATGTCGTCACAATCAGAACCTTCTGCGAAGACCACTGACGATAAACTTATTCATCTTTTTGGTGTCGAGGAGGTGGCGGTGATTCTTCTTCTTCTTCTTGACCTCCATGTTGTTCCCACACCGGTACGCCTACATCCGGGGCATGAAGTGTGTGCGGGTTGCTTGCTCAAAAAGGCGGCTGGACGACTGGAGCACGTGGAGCACGGGGAAAAGACGGACCGTCACCCAATTCTGAACCTCGCTCATTAGGTGTTTAACAAAGACCTGTTTCAAATGTACTGCCTGGTCGTTGATACACATAGCCTATACAAGGGGGGGGTGTGTGTGTGTGTGTGTGGTGTGTGTGTGTGTGTGCGCACGCGCCGTGTATGTGTGTGTGTGTGTAAGGGAAACTTAAGGTAATGTTGCTTATAGCCCAGCCGACCAACCGCGAAGCGACCGTATCAGTGTGTGAGCGCGCATGCGTGTGTGTATATGGGGAGGGAGGTGGGGAGGGGAGGGGGTTAGGCAAGGCGAGTTTGGGAGGGAGGGAAACCAGAGGGAGGGATGTTCCAACCGCCGATGTACGTAATTAGCCATAGGAAACTATCAACGAGTGTAAGGCATAATCTCATTAACCAGGTCGCCGAAGGGTTTATTATCAAGTCCCAGTATGTTTGGTCATTTCAAAGCGATCACTAGGAAGTTTCCGTAGTGTAGTGGTTATCATATCCGTCTAACACGCGGAAGGTCCTGGGTTCGAGCCCCAGCGGAAACTTTTTTTTTTTTTTCTGATATGATTTATGTATTGATTTCTTTATTCATCGATCTATTCAATAACTTTACTGACAGTAAGATAATGCAGTGTTTCTTGCAGTCCCCAACATAGTCGTTTCCTCCTTGTTTTTTTTTTTTTTATACAGATTTTTTTTTTTGGGGGGGGGGGGGGGAGGGGGAAAACTGAGGGGGGGGGGGGAGGATGTAACTAAACGGCGAATGTAGGGGGGGGGGGGGGGGGGGAAGAGGTGTATTCATCACAATTCTGAAAGTGTCAGTTTGTTGTGACTCCAGTTTCATTTAGCGGATACAAACATGTGTACACACCAGCTTGTTGCTGTTCAAATTTTGTTGTTACCGTCAAGTTGTGTCTTTTTGGAAATGCATGTTTATTTATACCAGCATGTCTTTATGTAGAATCCCCTCCACCCACCTCACCAACACGCCAACACCCCACCACCACCACCACCACACACACACACACACACACCCACCACCCACCCACCACAACCATTACCACACTACACACACACACCATTACCACCACCCACACACACACACCACCACTACAGGCAACTTCCGTCGGTCTCTTTTTTTTTCATTTATTGCTTTACATCATGGACATTTCTGATCTTAGATGAAGCAGAAAATGACATTCGCATACGCTTAAATTAAGCTTAGTTAGTTTCTTTACACGTGCACAAGCTGGTCAGCGTCAGTTGACATGAAATTGATTGTACAGATTGACCAGCGCCCGTGAAATCCCAACATGGTATGAGTGACAATAAAGAGAGGGGGGGGGGGGGGGGGGGGGGGGGGTCGGGTCAGACGGCACGAGTGTCGCACAGTTGACGAAATAACGAAGTTAAATTGCACCAACAGCCACGAAGGATGTAGCCATTGCTTCTTCAAGATCATCCAGGCCGACGTTGATAAGAAGATGGCGAAAGACGATTATTCTACCAAGGGAATTAACTCTTATCCCAATCTCGTGACATTGGTCGTGGAGGGACGATGAGTGAAGAGCGTGTGCACGTGATGAGGGGGGGGGGAGGGTCATAATCAAGTCTTTCTTAGCCACAGACAAAGAGAGAGACGATGAGAAAGGATTGATTCATGTGTGGATTGTGTCGTTGAAACAAATCATGTCTGATTTTGTGATCGAAGAGGCATCTTTTGATTTTCGCAGTTCCGTGGAAATAGCATTGGAGCATGCATCCCGTTCTAAGAAAGGATCATCATCACGGCTTAATGGTCAGTTGATCTCTCTCTCTCATAGAGCCTTGTTTTCTTTATTTATTAATGAATTAGCGTTAGAGGTGATAAAGGGAGGGAAATAGGGGCAACATTTATGTCAGATTATTTTGAATTATTCATACTGCTTCTGGCCGATGATGTGGCTTTAGTTTCTGAAACTACCATAGGGTTACAAACGCAGATAACCAGTCTTCAGCGTGCAGCCGCCGCTTTGCAGCTGAAGACTAATTTAGATAAAAGTAACATAGTGGTGTTCAGGAAAAGTGGTTACTTAGTTGCCAGAGAAAGGTGGACATATAACGGTATTGTGATGCCTGTTGTGAATGCGTACAAATATCTAGGAATTTATTTTTCAACAAAGCTTAGTTTTGCTGCTGCATGTCGCGACCTTACAAGCAGAGCAAAAAAACGCTTTATTATGTATTTTACAAAAGCTATCTAAGCTGAAGTGCAATTCTCACTCGTGCTTTTTAAAGTTATTTGACTCACAGGTTCAACCTATTGCTCAGTATGGTGCAGAGTTATGGGGTCTTGACAACGCAGCAACCTATTGTGAAAAACTTCATTTGTTTGCCGTTAAACGATTCTTGGGCGTTGAAATGCGAACACCTAATGACCTGGTGTATGGAGAAACGAACAGATATGCTATCTACATAAACTCAGCTATAAAATGTATCAGGTTTTGGTTAAAATTAACCAGAATGGACGACCGTAGATTACCTTATAAGGCCTACAAAATGCTTCTTGATTTAGATATGCGTGGAAAGAAAAATTGGGCCTCAAATATTCGCTGTAAATTGTATATGTTTGGATTTGGATATGTATGGCTAAATCAAGGCGTGGAAGGAATTAACGAGTTTTTGAAAAGTTTTAAGGATAGGCTGATTTCGTGGACAAGATTGGATTTCAATGACTGTAGAATTTTCTGTCTGATCTTGGATATGTAGGTAATGTGGAACATTAAGTAACTTACAGAGATATATTAGGACTGATAACTTACAGAGTATACAGGAACATAAGACTTACAGGAGATATGCTATACATAGGTAACATGACATAAGACTTACAGAGATATGCTTATAACATAGGGTAACATGAACATATAGACTTACAGAGATATGCTATACATAGGTAACATGACATAAGACTTACAGAGATATGCTATACATAGGTAACATGGACATAAGACTACAGAGATATGCTATACATAGGTAACATGCCAGAAGACTGGAAGAGAAGTGCTATATCAGGTAACATAAGACTTACAGAGATGTGCTATATCAGGAAACATAACGTAAGACTTGCACAGATGTGTTATATCAGGTAACATGACGTACAACTTGCAGAGACGTGCTATATCAGGTAACATAAGACTTACAGAGATGTGCTATACCAGGTAACATAAGACTTGCAGAGATGTGCTATATCAGGTAACATAAGACTTACAGAGATGTGCTATATCAGGTAACATAACAGAAGACTGGGGGCCGGAATAGCTCAGTTGGGAGAGCGCCGGCCTCGTAATCGTGGTGATCCTGTGGTTGCGGGTTCGAATCTCCGCCGGACCGTTTCGGTACAGGGGGATTTTTCCCTCGGAGTTATCACTGGTTCGGACTCCATTTCCCAATTAGTCCTTCGAATGAGACTGTAAACCGAGGTTCCGTGTGTGAACGCACGCATAACTATCTTGCACACACGTAAAATCTCATCACCAACTTTCGGAAGAGAAGGACAGTCTGGCCGTTAGTACGGATGACATGTTACACATTGTATGCACCCTGCGTGAGAAATTGAAAGAATGAAGGAAGTAAGGAAGTTGAGTGAACAATATTGACTGGATGACACGGGAAACGACGGAATGAAGCGCTGGCAGGCAGCTGTTCAGTCGGCACCACCCAGGTAGGCAGCCCGTTGCATACACGAGAGAGTGGATTGTCAGCGCCTAGAACCTTTGGCAAGGCGCTTTATAAACGCTATGTTATCATTATTCATCATTATTAAGACTTGCAGGAGGTGTGCTACATCAGGTAACATGACATCAGACTGACACAGGTGTGCTACATCAGGTAACATGACATCAGACTACACAGGTGTGCACTCAGGTAACATGACATCAGATGACACGTGTGTACATAGGTAACATGACATCAGACTGACACAGTGTGCTACATCAGGTAACATGACATCAGACTGACACAGGTGTGCTACATCAGGTAACATGATGCTCCTCTCTGCAGACGTGCGCCAGTGGATCCGTTCCTGCTTCCAGACGATCAGGAGGAAAAGAGGAAAGTCTGTGGCGACTATGCTGCAGTCAAAGCCCTCGTGACGTCAGTTCTGACTTGTGCCTTCTCTTCTCCTTCTTCCCCCGGGGGTCACAGAGGCTCCACCACAAGGGAATGAAGAAGTCACATGGTGATTGAGGAAAGAAAGAGTCTGCTTTGACTTTTTAACCCTTTTTGTTTGTTCCGTTTATTGAGAGTGTGTGAGCGAGAGAGAGAAAATGTGTATGTGTGCTTGTTGTAGAGGCAATAGTAGTAGTGATGATGAAACACTATCATCATTATTAATTTCATTACTGCTGCTACTACAACTACTATAAATTTTATTGTCAGTAGCGGTATGAGTAGTAGATGTTGCACGGTTGCTATCATCACTTCTATTTGTTAAACAGAGACAGAAAACAGCGTAAAACCATACTTCACTCAACGAGCACTGAATACAGAGAATTGGTCATACATGTCCCGAGATGAGTGAGCTCCCCCTTTGGAGGCCAACACTGGACGTCACCTTAAGCACCCTCAACTTTTTGGATGGGTTTGAACTGCA
>CM065734.1:37074875-37097375 GCA_033310375.1 Conus canariensis | reverse complement strand
TCTCTCTCTCTCTCTCTCTCTCTCTTTCAGTTGTACTTATATGTACAAGTAGGTAAGTGTACATGTATACGTGTATATATATGTGTGTGTATGTATATATATATATATATATATTATGTCTTTATTTATATAATGTACTCTGCCCCCTTTGTTTTATTTTGTTTATTGCATCCCGATCCTTTCTTTATTAATATTATTTATTGTATTGTCATAGCTGATATGATTTTTAACATACTCTTACTGCTCTTTCTTGGCCTTTGTTTAATTTGTGATATGGTTTGCTTTGTTTTTGAGGACCTGATGAAAAAAAGTATTGTAATGCTCTCTCAATCTTATTTATCATAAAATGAAAGCATATCATTTCCGCACGACAAAACAGACAGAGTACAGGACAAAACACAATGCATTTCGACCTCTTGGGTCATCTTCAGACAAAAACAAGCAACATTTAGGACAATGAAAACGAAGAACGAGCAACCACTTATCTTCTCATATTTGGCGCAAAATGGTTTTTGAATGAAACACACACACACACACACACACACACACACACACACACACACACACACACACACACACACACACAAACACGCACACAGAGGTGCGCGCACCCGCAGTCGTTTTTCCAGTAAAACGCACCAGTAGTGAACTTAATGACCTTGATCATACAGTATAACAAAAATTCTACTACTACTGCAGCTGCTGCTGCTGCTGCTACTACTACTACTACTACTACTACTACTACTACTGGTATTACTGCTACTACTATTACTACTATACCTAACCACTACTACTGCTACTACTACCACCACTGCCACTACTTCTACTATTATTGCTACTATCATAATCAACCACGATCATTTTTGTATCTTAATACAGGCTCAGACATCAAATACTTGAATTGCACGCGGATACTAAGAAAGCACTCATGGATATAATTATGGTTATGTTTGAGAAAGACCAAACAGGGCAACTAAGACAGATAATGGGGGTCTGTATCTGCTCTTTATCTCCTTGAATCACTTTTTAATATTTCCTAGAACTTTTTCTTTTTGTTTTGTTTCCAATTTACATTTTGGTTTTTGTTTCTTTCTCTTTTTTTTCTTTTTTCCCCCCCTTTTGTTGTTGTTGTTGTGTGGTGGTGGTGGTGGTGGTGGTGGTGGCGGTGGTGGTGGTGGTGTGTGTGTGTATGTGTGAGTGTGTGTGTGTGTGTGTGTGTGTGTGTGTGTGTGTGTGTGTGTGTGTGTGTGTGTGTTCACCTACGTACACAGACCTGTTACTCATTTCGTTGTTTCTCTCCGTCTTTGAAGTTCTGCGTTTCTTTAGAGATTATGCGATGACTCTCAGACAGGGAAATGATAGCAAGCCTAAATCACAGAATCCCTTTCGGCCTGTGCCCATGAATAATCGTTTGAAATCCGGCACAAATCTTCATTGAATGATAGCCGGCCGTGCATAACAGCTGTAGTTTAGCTAATATCAAACATAGCATTTTATGCCTAGGTGAAAATAGATTTAAAAAAATCCCTCTTTATCATACACAAATATCTTTTACTCCTGGGTTAAACAAATCTTTTTCTCTACCACACACACTTATATCTGGTTAAAAGGGTTATAAAAAGTTTCTCTGCTACAACCGACTACCTGACGTTACTGATTGACTGACTTACTGATCGATCTACCCGACCGACTGACCGACTAACTAGCTAGCTAGCTAACTTACTAACTGACTAACTATCGAAGGAACGAACGAACGAACGAACAAACTGACTGACTGACTGACTGATTGACTAAGTGGGGACCCTTTAACGATGCTTGGTCAGATCAGTGGTAGACCATTAAGTCTGCACTTACATGTTCCGGGCTCCATGGCCGCCAGGTCCCCAACAGAACATAAGTGCCATTTTCATTGCCCCCTCATAGCGCTATCGATCTGACACTATCTGTACGGTGTTAGATAGCCCCCCCCCCCCCCCCATCCTCTCTCTCACCCCACTGCCATTCTTGTGGGAGGGTTGTCCCTGTACGGAGGCCACACGCCCCAATTAGGATTTTGCACTGAAACACGATATAATCCAGGTAAGCGTTTTAAGGCCTACCGTAAATTTGAGCCATTATTTAATGTTAAACTGATAACTGATCAAAAGAACAAATCTCCACCAGTTATTCCCCCTGTTTTGGGGGATTTTTACCGATGAAATAACAAACAAAATCTTCAAAATACATGACCTTCCCCTTAGTTGACACACATTCCACGCCTATGCACTCACTGGGGACCCTATCTTTGCGCCAGCCCAAAGCGACCAAATAGTCCCATTCCTTTGATCTTAATCTATCTGCTTGGAACCACCTGGCTTGTACCTTGATGACCATATGAAAGAAAATGGGGAGAATCAACTTTCAAACACAATAAAAATTCCCAAAACAATCTAATTGCGCCAGGCTATATATACTCGGCTTCTTAAGCGAGGCCTGGACGCAGTAATGTTTGGTGTGCAGCCAGACCTTAAAGCCGAAAGTCACTTCACCTCAGGCTTCCTGTGTTGTTTGCTCAGTGGCAGAGTACAAAGTCTACGGCCACACGTAGTGTGCTCAAATCACGTGGGTATTCAACAGAAGCACAGGCCATTTTTGTTGGTGATCTTCACGTGTTGTCGTTCTGATGGCGTGTGTGTAGTATTTGACAAACCTCACCCCTCACCCCACCCCTTCTTCTCCTAGGATGGTCATCCCCTTCCCACCCCCTCCTGCCTTGTCTGCCATTATCTTTTAAAGTCAGTATGGACGTTACATTTGAACATCCCCTTGGGGTTCCTTGTTTGTTCAGTTTGCTCTGTGCTATCATATCTGCTAGACGATTCGGTGTCGCAAGCAGCATTCCTTTGGAGAACTGAATATGTTTTCTTGTAGGAGCAAGAGTTACCGTACTTGTTTATTGTTTATTATTTACTGTTCCCTGCCTCACTTCATATTTACTTTTGATGTCTGTTCAATTGAAGAGAAAGTGAGAAGAGGTTATCCCCTTGTCTTGAGTAGCTTGTTGTCCTCTCCTCTCCCGCCTTTTCCCGACCCTCCTTCTCTCCCTTATCACTCCGTCCGTCCCCCCCCCCCCCTCCTCCTTCTCTTCCCACTTCCTCTCGTTGATGGACAACAAAGCACGCGCCAGGTACTAAAGTGACATGGCGTTGTGCCCGCTGTCTCTTCTGTTATGCAGCTCTTGTTGGGGATTATGTCTGTGACAACACACACTCACACACACACACACGCACGCACGTACGCACGCACGCACGCGCACCCACATGCACGCATGCACACACACACGTACACACACACGCACGCACACACACACGTACACACACACGCACGCACACGCACGCACGCACATACGCGCGTGTGCGCGCGTGCGCGCCACACACCACCACACACACACACACACACACACACACACACACACACACACACACACACACGCACCGTAACAAACGAAACCAAACACACACACACATACACACCACCCTCCCACGCACCTCCCTACCCCCACCCACCCACACACACAGAGTTATCAATCATTCTTTCTGTATCTCTCTCTGATCGCTAGTACTTGCTGCACTGTGTGGACTATGGTTTTCATCCTCCACTCTAAGGGGTTTATCTTTTCAAAGCTGAGATTAGCGGATTAACTTTTTTTTTATTGACGCAGTTATCGCCTCATTTACCTCGCCCCCAATTTGAGCCATTCTTGAGATGTCTTCCAGTTTCAAGGACCTGTCATACCCTAGTCATGTACGCCTCCCCCCCCCTTCCCCCTTCTCCCACCCTCCACCCATGTGTACTTTCCTCCTCCATTCAACTCTGCCTCCCCCTCCCCCCCCAACCCTCTTTCCTCCTGACCAACTGCGTGCAATCAACACAACGAGTGGCTTGGTTTTGTATTGTCTGTCGCGTCAGTGTCTACAGCGATAACGGGCGATAAGAGAATAACAGGCTGTAAAAGCGGCCGCTGCGTCTGTTGAGTGACAACTTACCCGATCCACTGTGCCGCGGGAGGGCTGGTGGTTGAAAAGTGGTGTGTGCTTACTCATCCGCGACTCGCTCGCAGTCCACTCATGAGAGCGTTAGTCAGTTATCGGCGATACTTGGGACGTTCTCTGTCTGTCTGTCTGTCTGTCTCTCTCTCTCTCTCTCTCTCTCTCTCTCTCTCTCTCTGATATCTTGAACTGTGTAAAGATGGAAGAGGAGTTGACTAGAGTGTTGTTCTGGGCTTAGAGTTGATGACTCGCTGGGCCTGCTCTGATGGGGATGCCGTCCTCATCCACCTTCAGGTGAAGGTGTTGGCTTCTTCTGGTTCTAAATCAGCTTCGCACGAATGGCGGCCGCGCTTACGGGTCGGCGGCAGGAACTGTTATAACAAAGCCTGAAGGGTCTCCAGCTCTGAAATGTATGACTTTGACCCTTACCTTAACCCGACCCTGACCTTGACCAGACCCTTACCTTAATTAGATCCTAATCTAAACCAGACTCTTACCTTAACCTTATGGACAAATGGGCAATGCAGAACAGACACCCAGTGTCCTCTTTGGACAATGTGTACAATTTTTATAATCAAACTGACCGACGGCAAACAAACAAACAAACAAACGAACAAACATTGGCATGTTCTACACTGCTGTCAAATGGAAAGTTTTATAGGAGTGTCTGCAACAATAACAGGAGAATGGTCTCCAAATTCAGAAAAGACCGTAGAGGACAGCCAAGAAAGACAACCAGAAATGAAGAAGGCAGAGTGCGAGTGACAGAAAAGAGGACATGGTTGGTACAGAACTTGTGGACGGCGGGGAAGCTTTCTGTACTGACAGAGTCCCTGGCTTGGTCATTGGAACTGGCAGACGAGGAGAACTGGTCAACCAGAAAGTGAAATAAACTTCAGCCGTGATCACGACTCCTTAGGACACAACGACAACAACAACAACAAACATAACAACAACAACAACAACAACAACAACAACAACAACAAACATAACAACAACAACAGCAACAAATAAGCTTAAGCCGGGCTCAGGACCCTTAAAGATAACAACACAACAACATCACCAATTCAGCAACAACAATAATCACAATGATAATTGATTATAACAATTAAAATAACAATAAGATAACCACACAAAAAAAAAAAACACCTGAGAGACTGACTTGTCTGTTTTTTTTTTGTTCAAACTGTCAGCACTTGTTTCCAGCAAATAACTTTACAAGCGAACACATCTGATGTGTTATTAAGCTGTACAAACGACCTCAAAACTCTCTCTCTCTCTCTCTCTCTCTCTCTCTCTCTCTCTCTCTCACTCTCTCTCTCTCTCTCCCACATACTGAAGAGACTTACACACACACATGCACTCACACACACGCACGCACACACACACACAAGTGCGCACGCGCGCGCACGCACGCACGCACGAACACACACACACACACACACACACACACACACACCACACACACACACACACACACACACACACACACAAACTCACACAAATACACACGCATCAGGTTTTGACATTTTTATCTCATATTGATCTCACATCATTTGACAAGATATCAAGTAATCAGCCAACCAATCACTCATCCAATCTCTGCAGCAGAGCGGTGTCTTCTCCGGTGGGTGTCCTCCTGACGAACTGACGCCGAGAGCCCTCTATAGACTGACTAGCAATACTGAAGCTGAATCTGGTTATAACTGTGTATGAGATGATAACGTGACAACACACACACACACACACACACACACACACACACACACACACACACACACACACACACACACACACTGTTCAGAGGCTAGCGTCAGTCCTCATGTGGCTTCGTTGTCACTGTGGACACCCCAGGGTGATCCCAGAGACAGCAGTAGTCTGTGGTGACACAGGTCATCCCTGACCACAGGGCACGGAGACAGGTCAGTATCATTTGTATGTGGTGACACAGGTCAGTTCTGACCACAGTCTACGAAAACAGGTCAGTATCAGTTGTATGTGGTGACACAGGAGGTCATCCCTGACCACAGGGCACGGAGACAGGTCAGTATCAGTTGTGTGTGGTGACACAGGTCATCCTTGACCACAGGGCACGGAGACAGGTCAGTATCAGTTGTGTGTGGTGACACAGGAGGTCATCCCTGACCACAGGGCACGGAGACAGGTCAGTATCAGTTGTGTGTGGTGACACAGGTCATCCTTGACACAGGGCACGGAGACAGGTCAGTATCAGTTGTGTGATGTAATACAGGTCATCCCTAACCACAGGGCACGGAGACAGGTCAGTATCAGTTGTGTGATGTGACACAGGTCATCCTGACCACAGGCACGGAGACAGGTCATTATCAATGTATGTGGTGACACAGAGGTCATCCCTGACCACAGAGCACGGAGACAGGTCAGTATCAGTTGTGTGATGTGACACAGGGTCATCCCTGACCACAGGGCACGGAGACAGGTCAGTATCAGTTGTGTGATGTGACACAAGAGGTCATCCCTGACCACAGAGCACGGAGACAGGTCAGTATCAGTTGTGTGATGTGACACAGGAAGTCATCCCTGACCACAGGACACGGAGACATGTCAGTATCAGTTGTGTGATGTGACACAAGCGGTCATCTCTGACCACAGGGCACGGAGACAGGTCAGTATCAGTTGTGTGTGGTGACACAGGAGGTCATCCCTGACCACAGGGCACGGAGACAGGTCAGTATCAGTTGTGTGATGTGACACAGGAGGTCATCCCTGACCACAGGGCACGGAGACAGGTCAGTATCAGTTGTGTGATGTGACACAGGTTATCCCTGACCACAGAGCACGGAGACAGGTCAGTATCAGTTGTGTGATGTGACACAGGTCATCCCTGACTACAGGGCACGGAGACAGGTCAGTATCAGTTCTGTGATGTGACACAAGAGGTCATCTCTGACCACAGGGCACGGAGACAGGTCAGTATCAGTTGTGTGATGTGACACAGGTCATTCCTGACCACAGACCAGGGAGACAGGTCAGTATCAATGGTGTGTGGTGACACAGGAGGTCATCCCTGACCACAGAGCACGGAGACAGGTCAGTATCAGTTGTGTGATGTGACACAGGACATCCCTGACCACAGGGCACGGAGACAGGTCAGTATCAGTTGTGGGATGTGACACAAGAGGTCATCTCTGACCACAGAGCACGGAGACAGGTCACTATCAGTTGTGTGATGTGACAGAGGACATCCCTGACCACAGGGCACGGAGACAGATCAGTATCAGTTGTGTGATGTGACACAGGAGGTCATCTCTGACCGCAGGGCACGATGACAGGTCAGTATCAGTTGTGTGATGTAATACAGGAGGTCATCCTTGACCACAGACCACGGAGACAGGTCAGTATCAATGGTGTGTGGTGACACAGGAGGTCATCCCTGACCACAGGCCACGGAGACAGGTCAGTATCAGGGCAATGATGTCTGAAAAATAGAAGTGAACACACAGAAACCTCACTAGGATTAGGTATGAAATTTCCTCGTGGGACTTGTCCACAGTACAATCCACTCATAAAGATAAACACGCAGACACACAGACTAAGACAGACAAAGACACACACACAGACACACAGACGCACACAAATATCTATCTATTTGACTGTCTACAATCTATCCATCTATCTATCTATCTAATGTATTGATCTGTCTATCTATCTATCTATCTATCTATCTATCTATCTGTCCATCTATCAATACAAGCACACCTACACAATCTTAGAAAACCGAAGCCTTGAAAACACTGGACACCTGTCCACAAGCTTGAAGAGCTTGCAGGTTGATGCAGGACCTGCACAGACAGACATGATAATAACATCTGGACATCAAACGTCTTTAACACCCAGACAGGGAATGGAGCAAACATCAAACTGTCCCGTTTAAAAAGCGTAACTTCAGAAGACAGACCCGCCTGTAAATGAGAAGGGGGTATGAGGAGAAATCGCCCCCTCCCCCCTCCCCGAGAGTGCTTTCATTAGTTGCATTGCTCCTGCAAAGGGGAGGTGAGTGGGAGCAGCAAGCCACAACTGTTTCGCTTTATGAACAGTTCTTCAGGCATGCTACTGGATCCCGGTGACCTGCTGAACGAGAATCGTACAAATGAGAAGGAAACTCGCGGATTTCCGATATATTTCAGTACTGCACTTTAGCATTGAGCGCTCTAAAAGGTCTTCGCGGTGAACGATGAGAATGTCTTTTTTTTATCAACCTCGTTGATGACTGTTCAGAGCTGACAGTTGAATACTTCAATCAGGTTATCATCACAGTCTGCTGTGGGAGCATTATGTCTGCACTACCGTGATGCTGAATGGCTTCGCTCGCGGGCGGAGGGTGATGATTCTGTTGGAAACAGGGCACAGTCCAAGTATGGCGTTACTGATGTTCTTGTTCACAGACACACACACACACACACACACACACACACACACACACACACACACACACACACACACACAATCTCCACTCCTCGAACATACTGATTCTTCTCCACTATAGTACAGGACATGCTGTTGTTCTGTCCACGCCACTCTGTTGTTCTTCCATCTATTTTCGCAGAGGTTGAAAATGTCCCAGGAATATCAGGGATTTGTTCTGTCGATTTTGTAACCTTCCTGAATGTTCTTATGTTCATTGTCTTCCTAGTTGATTGTAGTAATAATGATGAGTACAATGGTAGAATAAAAAGTAAATCAATAACAAAAGTTGTTCAAAATATGTCACGGCCCAATTCACAAAACAAATTAATGACAGCGATAATATGCAACAGCTCGACTGTAACCACACTCAACACCACCACCGGTAATAACAAGAATCGGACGATTTTCTTCTGATTTGTCTGTTTGTTTCTTTTCAGTATGTTCTTATCAGTTTCTGTATTCTCTAAACGAGGGCTGCAAGAGGGGGGGGGGGGGGGGGGGGGATTTGAGAAGGAGGACCCGATACCTCTGACACTCCCCCCCCCCCTCCACCACTCCCCTTTCACAACCCGCGCTCATGGGAAATCTGAATGCTGCAATGTCCGCGCGGCAGGGATGATCGTTCTTGGCGTTTTACGTGAAGGTGAGGTCTTGCCCCCATCCCAACTCCACTGCACCTTCTCTGAGAATTTCGCAGCATAAGAATACAATGGTTTGCTATGTGTTCTTTTTCCTTTTGATTTCAGTGACTTATATGTCAAAGAAGCGGTGGACAGACAACATTGCTACGAGCGGGGAGGGAAGAGTTTTGCCGCAACTCAGACGCTTGCCTACAATTGTCAATGGTGGAGACAATGGGTGGAGCGTTCATAGTTGTACCATGCATGGAATATCATGGCCTTTCCATGGATACTGAAAGCCCACTACAAGAAATAAACCACACATGGTTATTACTAAACAAACGAACACACACACACAAAAAACACGAATGAACAAGGGTCATCACTGTTAAGACCCGACTGTTAACGTTAAAACTCATGATAGTTAGTGCCCTGTTCATGATTCCTACACTGACAGGTGCCCACACGTTGAAAGAAAATATCAAACAATTTGCCAGTGATGTGTCTTCTGTTGTTAATTCACGACTCAATCGAAACTAACGAGTGATGACGCTAGTGAACAACACAAAATATAACACAGAACATGTGAAAGGTTCTCAGGACAGATGAAGGCAGTCTTGTTGAGACTAACTAGACCATCGCTGGCAAAGCTCCAAAACATCCCCATTGTGAAGACAACTTTTATTCATGATTAGTTTCAAATGTGTTTACTTATCTATTCATTTATTTACGTATATATTTATTTATTCATTGATTGATCTATTTATCTATTTCTTAATTTATTTGTCTATTTATAATTCATTTAGTTTCATATATGTATGTTTGTTTGTATTTTTGTTTGAATGAATGAATGTATGTATGCGTGGATGGATGGATGGATGGATGGATGGATGTGTGCATGTATTTTTGTATGCATTTATTTATTGATTGGTATATCCATTCATTTATTTAAATATCCATTCGTTTATTTATTCATTTATTTTATAACTTTATTCATTCATTATGTTTGTATCTGTTTATCTATTCTTTTATTTATCCATTTATTCATTCATTTATTAATTTATTCACTATTTTGCTATCTCACTTTCTGTGCCCCCCTCAGACGCGTCCCCCCCTCCCCCCCGTCGCTCATTCTGGCTCTTCGTCCATAGTCACACCCTGGCTGACCATTGTCCAGACAGCTGTCTCTTCCAGTCCACCGTTCAGCAATTGTCCGCTCTCTACACAACTACACTATGAACTCGTGAAACAAACAAAAGTCCCCTTGAGCATTGTGTCGCTCACGCTCTTCAGATTGTGAAGTCATACGCTTACTCACTAAAAGTAAACAACAAGCTACTTACATGGTACAAACAAAGTCCCCTTGAACATTGTGTCGTTCACGTTCTTCAGATTGTGAAGTCATACGCTTACCCACTACAGAAAAACAACAAGCTACTTACTGGTGTGTGGAGGTCTTGGTTCTCGTGGTTTCTCAGGCTTTTGTCCGACAGAGGGTGTGATGTCCTCCATAGATGCGTCAAATTCCAGGGACTTATCTGACAACATGACTGCATGTCCGCTTCGATCTCTTCTGCTCTGATGTCCCTACTATAGGGAGCAGAAGTAGATGTAGACACTGTATTACCTCTGTCCGCCCCCCCCCCCTCTCTCTCTCCCTCTCTCTCTCTCTTGAACAAGTTCAGCCGAATGGGAGTTTATGGCAGTAAACAAGGTCACATCATTATCATATGACTCATTAGTACATGTCCTTGCTCTCTGTCAAAAAAAGAAAAAAAAGAAAAAAACAAAGGAAACCAAACAATCGTTCGGATTATCTCGTGGAAATAATAATAATAAAAAAAGCTGTGTTCGCTCTTTGTTTCAGCTGCAATGTGGGTCGTTATCTGTTGAATGCTTGCAGAACTGCCACAACACTTGTTCTTCCTTGAGCACTGGTTTTATCTTTACTACCTGGGATGGCTGAAATACTGATTGTGTTTCGGCCAAACGCACTCTCGTGCGCGCGCACACAGACAGACACAGACAGACAGACAGACACACACACACAACACACACACACACACACACACACACACACACACACACACACACACACACGCACGAACGCACGCACGCACACACAACCCCACACACACACACACACACACCACACACTTTTACGTACGCACGCACACAAGCAAGCAAGCAAACAACAACAAATACAGATATTACGCGAACACACCACACACACACACACACACACACACACACACACACACACACACACACACACACACACACACACACACACACACACACACTGAAAACTATTGGAATAAATGGAACCATGTATGATTATGTCAAAGCTTTCCTTCAACGTAGAATTATTCAATCAAGAATAGAGCATACATATTCCTCCACTAGAACACTGGAAATGGGTCTTCCACAAGGATCAGTATTATCTCCAATCCTATTTAATATCCTAATTGCAGACATAACCAAAGGCTTATCCAAAGACGTAGTTTTAGTACAGTTTGCTGATGACATGTGTCTGTGGATGAAAGTCACTATGAAAAGAAAAACCCCATTAAGATTCTTAAATTACATAAAGATCAAATATCAACATGAATTAAACAATATCAGTAGTTTCTTACATGAAAATGGATTGACACTGTTGGCAGAAAAAACAAATCTAATGCTTTTTAACTCTGGATATGACCCAGACAAACTTCACAATTTACCCTGAATGGATCGGTCTTACAATACGTCAAATCTGTTAAATTCTTAGGAGTATATTTAACATCAAAACTTTCATGGAACCAACATATTTAACATATTTTGAATAAAGCAAGAAAAAGTTTAAACTTTCTAAAGATCATAAGCAAACAAAAATGGGGACAAGATAATGAGAGTTTAACACTCCTATCTTCTGCTCTTGTGCGGTCTAGATTGATTTATGCTCAAGAAGTATTCTTCAGCGCTCCACAGCACTTAATAAGTTACAAAGTGTAGACTGCAAAGCATATAAACTTGCTCTTGGAGTTCCCACACATACCTGCAACATTGGGACATACTATGAAATTGGAATTTTACCTTTGAACGAGTTTCGAAAAGTGTCCTCCACCAAATTTGTTTTAAAGAACCTGTCACAAAACAAGTTTCTGTACAAATGAAGTATCTCTAAAGTCAGATACAGATTTTGCTAAAAGAGCAAAAGACAAAGTCAGCAAAATCTATTCAGTCATACACATATACTCTTCTGAAAAAAAATAACGTTAACCAAAGTAAAATAGCTGTCAATCCGTCCTTTCCACCCATTCCCAAATGGGAACAAACCAAAGCAAATTATGACACAAACTATACTGAACTGAACAAAAACGATCCACCATATCTTTTAAAAAATTATGTAAATTCTCATTTGGAAGATCAATATAAGGATCATCTGCAAATTTTTACAGATGGTTCAGTGTTAGATGACCATAGAGCAGGAGCAGTTTTTATAATACCAAAATTAAAAGTGGAGGAATTATATTATCTTGGCAAACACTTGTCAATATTTACTGCAGAATTAGTTGCTGTTCTAATGTCCCTAAAGTATGTTTTAAAGTCTTCCATAGAAAATTGTCAACTTTTATTGTGCAGTGATTCAAAGTCAGCCCTTTCTGCCTTACAGTCTCTAAATCCAAAGATCCGCTGTGAGACTATTACAGAAATTAATTACGTGGCACATCTCCTATCGATGAAAAGAATAAATGTGACTTTTTGTTGAGTGCCCTCACATTGTGGAATTTCAACAAATGAGAAAGTTGATCAAGCTGCTCGGAGAGCAGCTCGCAACATTGAAGGAACGACTACTCTGAACATTCCGCTAGACCCATCAGAATGTTATACTTTAATTACTAGAGCATCCTTTAACAGTTTCAAGAGGTTATTGGAAGACACAGATAGCCAATATTATCACAACTGTATACAGCCAAATCCCGACATCCACCCCAAAACTCAATTAGACAAATTTGAAAATACGACATCTAGAGAGGTAGCAACTTTAATTCATAGGATGCGTTTAAATTCACTTCGAACCAAATACAGTAAAAATGTTACATGCATGTGTGGGGAAACTCTCAGTGTACGTCACCTGCTACTAGATTGTCCAAAAGTAAAGAATACAGTGCTCAAAGCTGGTTCTAATATTTTACATAATAGATCGACTCCACTGACTTTACCAAAAATTTTAAATAATTATGCTTTACTTTGTTATATGCCCACATCTATTACGTAGTCCAGTAGGAATTTGTCTTTAACTTTCAACAACCCCTCATACACAAAAAGAAATTACACACACACACACACACACACACACACACACACACACACACACACACACACACACTCATGCTTCTAAATACACAGGAGCGCGCGAATGTGCGCTCACACACACACACACACACACGCACGCACGCACGCACGCACGCACCACACACACACACACACACACACACGCACGCACACACACGCACACACACACACACACACACACAATCCGTCTGAAATCACTTTAAGTGGGAAGACGTTAAACTGAAGAAGAAGAAGAAGAAGAACAACAACAACAACACACACACACACACACACACACACACACACACACACACACACACACACACACACGTGTGCGCGCTCGCTCACACACACACACACACACACACACACACACACACACACACACACACACACAGGCGCGCGCGTGCGCACGTGCATACAAGCCTGTACGAGGCCTGAGAGTTAACGTAAGTATCGATAGCGCAGGGACTGATTAGCGAGCATATCAATAATTCACTACTTTTTGATTATGCTGATGATTAACAGAGGAATAATAAATATGGTAACAATGCTTTAATCAGCTAAATTCGTCGAAAATGCACGAAGTATTGAGTACGTACAAACCGGGTTAAAAAAGAAAAAGAAAAGAAAAAAGATTAGAGAGAATTTCCCCGTACCAAATGAAATACTGTGAAGTATAATCGTTTTATTGTCCTGAACAAAAAGAACATAGATTCCTGAATATGACTTTATTTTCATTCATAGTTAAAAAAAATGACTATGCACATATTGACAATTATAGAAGTGAGGGCAAAACGCGAGCTGGAGAGAAAAGTACCCAGCACGCTGATCAATGGGAAACAAATCGTCAACCGTGATGTTACAGTTACTTTGTTTTGGTTGCTTCCCTTTACTCTCTCTTTACCATCTCTCTCTCTCTCTCTCTCTCTCTCTCTCTCTCTCTCTCTCTCTCTCTCCTCTCTCATACAAAAAACAAACAAACAAAACAGAGAAACCCCAAAACAAACAAAAAATGCCAACCAAAAGAAAAAAAAAAAAAGGAAAAAAAATCCTTCTGAAGCGACTATTAATCTAAGTGTTCTTTTCGTTACTGTTTACTTCAGTTGATTCTGCTAACCATTGCACGTTTGCATGATTCACTGGGATTATGTTTTTTTTTTCTTTTTTCCATGTCTGAATGTATTTTATTTATTTAATTATTTACTTTGTCTGCCATAGTCGTTCAGATTATGGTCGTCTGCGCTTCATGGTTGCCTGTTATCTGTAGGGTTGGAGACAGGAATTCGAACCGCAGAGACCAATTTGCTATAGAAACATCAAGCTAAAGACCTATTTGCAATAGAAACATTAAAGCAAAACACAGGCGATGAAGATTTCATGTCGTTCGCAAAGACCAATTTCCTATAGAAACATCAAGCTAAAGACCAATTTCCTATAGAAACATCAAGCTAAAGACCAATTTGCTGTAGAAACATCAAGCTAAAGACCAATTTGCTATCGAAACATCAAGCTAAAGACCAATTTGCTATAGAAACATCAAGCTAAAGACCAATTTGCTATCGAAACATCAAGCTAAAGACCACTTTACTGTAGAAACATCAAACTAAAGACCACTTTACTGTAGAAACATCAAACTAAAGACCACTTTACTGTAGAAACATCAAGCTAAAGACCAATTTGCTCTAGAAACATCAACCTAAAGACCAATTTGCTATAGAAACATCAAGCTAAAGACCAATTTGCTGTAGGAACATCAGGCTAAAGACCAATTTGCTATAGAAACATCAAGCTAAAGACCAATTTGCTATAGAAACATCAAGCTAAAGACCACTTTACTGTAGAAACATCACGCTAAAGATCAATTTGCTATAGAAACATCAAGCTAAAGACCACTTTACTGTAGAAACATCAAGCTAAAGACCACTTTACTGTAGAAACATCAAGCTAAAGACCAATTTGCTTTAGAAACATCAAGCTAAAGACCAATTTGCTATAGAAACATCAAGCTAAAGACTAATTTGCTGTAGGAACATCAAGCTAAAGACCAATTTGCTGTAAAAACATCAAGCTAAAGACCAATTTGCTATAGAAACATCAAGCTAAAGACCAATTTGCTGTAGAAACATCAAGCTAAGACCAATTTGCTATAGAATCATCAAGCTAAAGGCCAATTTGCTATAGAAACATCAAGCTAAAGACCAATTTGCTGTAGAAACATCAAGCTAAAGACCAATTTGCTATAGAAACATCAAGCTAAAGCAAAACACAGGCGATGAAGATTTCATGTCGTTCGCACTCGGATACGTACACAGTGTTGCCTTAGATATGACCAGATGTGCTTTAAGCACGTACACATGCACGCACGCACGCACGCTCTCTCTCTCTCTCTCTCTCTCTCTCTCTCTCTCTCACACACACACACACACACACACACACACACACACACACACACACACACACACACACACACACATGGTGACAGACACCCTGTGCAGTCTGACGTTACAGTGAACAGATCAAACATCTTCGAGTCAAAAAACTGGTTTTAAGAGGCTATGTGTTTTCATGCCGTACTCTAATAAAACGGCAATGACGTCTTTCATAACTCTTAAATCACTAAGCTGGGTTTTTTTTTCCTAAATGCATGACCAAATGCTCTTCCGAACTCACGGAAAAAAAGTTTTTTTGTAATAAATATTTTATTGCATTAAAATAAAAAAAAAGTAAACAATAACACACACATAAACGAAGAAAGAAACAGGAGAGGGGAACATGGAGTGGGTGGTGGGGGAAAAGGGGAAGGGGGCATATACGAAAAGGGGTAATCTAAGATTATCATACTCCTGAAAATAACTTCATCATCAATAGTAAATAATAACAGTAATAGCATCACAATGATAACAACAATACCTACAACAATGACAAGAACAGCATGACTATCAAGTTGGGAAAAAAAAATGGTGGGGGGTGGGGAGGGGGGGGGGGGGGAGAGAGCGAAAACATGTGCAAATGGGCATGGAGTATACAAAGCATTTTGACTTGCTCTTACGATAGTTGATTGAACACACGCACACACACACACACACACACACACACACACACACACACACACACACACACACACACACACACATATATATATATATATATATATAGATAGATAGATAGATAGATAGATTATATATATATATATATAATGCTGAACAATTAAGTAGTGGGGGAAAACAAGTGCAGGCTAACAATTCTTCAGTCGTTATAGTAATGACTTGGCAAAGATTTGAACTTATATATATATATATATATATATATATATATATATATATATATAAATTATACAGTGACAAGCGAAGATGTATTATGTAGTAAAGCTAGACACATTATCATTAATATTCGCTTTATATTGTTCTATCTTGTATCTTTTATTCAACTGCTTCTGAAAGATAGTTAAGTTAGGTGAGCATTACACAGAAAAAAAGTTAACACTGGGTTGCTTCATCGACACTTAATCAACAGGCTTAACTAATCCTCTCACAATTGATAACTATACTGCATTCGCACGTAACTCTAATCGTGAATGTCAACAACAGCTGGACACACGGTAATTATAACAAGACTAAGAGACCCCACGCCGCGTGCACTGAAGATAAGGCTCACTGCATGATTGTTATCAAAGCCCGAACGTTTTTAATCTAATCGCGGAGTGTGTTGTTGTTATCGTAAGAGAGAGAGAGAGAGAGAGAGAGAGAGAGAGAGAGAGAGAGAGAGAGAGAGAGAGAGAGAGAGATTGTGGGGAGATTGTGATGGATAAGAGGAGTGTGTGTGATAGTGGTGGTGGTGGTGGTGGTTGCGGGGAGGGGGGGGGGGAGAGGGGGGTTCGTAAGTGGCTGGGGGGTGGGGTGGCTGGGAGATAAAGGAGGAGTAGAGAGAGGTGGGGGATGGAGTAGGGGGAGGAGGGGCCATAAAAAAACAGTATAAAAGTGACGATCCATGGCCAAAGTTGTCATGTACAAGGAAAGTAGACACGCAGAGAAGAAACAGGACCAATGGCCAGTTCATCTAGGGAAGACTGGGACTTCTTTGTCCAGGAGCTGCGCGCTATGCCCTATGAGCTGCAGCCAGAAATTCAATCGCTTGGTGATTTTGACGACCTCCTTCAAAGACTGGAGTGGGACTTACAGCCGTGGAGTGAGTGTGCTTACTATACCGTTTGGACTGTCTGTCTGTCTGTTGTCTGTCTGTCTATCTGTCTGTCGTCTGTCTTCCGTAGACTGGGCCTCTCTCTCTCTCTCTCTCTCTCTCTCTCTCTCTCTCTCTCTCTCTCTTCCATAAATCTCTCTCTTTTCTCTCTCTCTCTCTCTCTCTCTTTCTCTTCCATAAATCTCTCTCTCTCTCTCTCTCTCTCTCTCTCTCTCTCTCTCTCTCTCTTCTTCTCTCTCTCTCGCGAGGTCCTCCAGTGGGAACAGCTGAAAGTTTTTTTAAAGTTTAGGTGGGGGTGGGGAGAGGGAGGGGGCGGAGGAGAGAGGAGAGAGACGGAGGGGGGAGGGGGAGGGTGGCGTCCTCTGATGTTTTTTTTTATGTTAAAACGAGGTGGGATGTTGATGGTGATGGGGAGGGGGGGAGGGGGTAGGAGATTTCCTCAAATTAAATGTGAATAAATCTTTCGTTCTCTTGA
This sequence comes from Conus canariensis, assembly GCA_033310375.1. NCBI lineage: Eukaryota > Metazoa > Mollusca > Gastropoda > Neogastropoda > Conidae > Conus > Conus canariensis. The sequence continues at coordinate 37,079,289 of CM065734.1, read as the reverse complement.
TTATTGCTTTCCTTGTAGTTTTTCAACAATTTTTATTTCTTTTGAGTGGTAACACCCGCACGCTGCTACTGGTCTGTTTGTAGTGTAATCGATGGCCGTCTGGTTGCGTTCTTTTCATATTACGGTCTGTTGTCTTCATGATCGTTCTCTGTACTGCGTGTGTGCATCATCATTTTATATACATTGAACGTCTTTTCGTACAAAGGGACATAAACAAGGAAGCCATTGTATTCTTTGTATCGGTGTGATGTCGGAGAGTTGCGACCCTTCGCACGATGCCCTGCCTGAGTTAATACAACAAGTTCGATTTGTTTAAAAAACAACAACAAACAAACAAAAAAACTGAAACGGCAGTTACTTCTCAAAGAGAATTTCCCAGTCGCAAACATTACGCAGCCTGGTAACAGATTCACAATGACTGACTGTAACAACGACCGCGCGACAAGGCAGGGACAGTGTGATTTGGTTCCGTTGTCAAAATTAGAGACTGATGATGTAGAAAGAAGTAATCAGTTTGTAAGACGAACGGAAGCGAGTCTGAAACGGTAAAAACATCTAAAGCGATGAAAGAGCTTCATTCTAGCTGGTCTGAAAATCAGCTACCCAGAGAAAATGCGACCTTTCAGCTGAGATAATGTATGCTGGTCAATACTCACGAAAAAAAAATTGAAACTCAACACAATAAATAATATTAACATTATGAAATAAAGAAAATAATGAAAAGCAATTTAGTCTGAGTAAATGTGTAAGATAATGGATTAATAAAAAAATGAAGTAAATCAGAATTAAATGTATATGTTGTACCCATTCATGAACTAAAATTCATATATGTATTGAACATTGATTTTTTTTGTAATTATCGAAATGATCTCCCAACGCGCAAGGACTCCGATTTCAAATGAACAAGGAGAGGAGCGGGTAGAGAGAGGGTAGGGGTGGGGGTGGAAGACCTCTGAGTAACCTGAAACTGAGAGCGCACGTCGACAGTGTCAATGACCATTGTCATGTGTGTGTTACATTCATAAGAAGCGCTGCCTGATTTCCCCGTTGAAACTGCTGTCTTGCTGAGTACAAAAAATACCAGTTTCACAAATAGGCAGAAAATCAGTCTTGCAGACAAATATGACATTTGTATAAAAAGGCAGGGAAACAGACATGCCGACAAATTTGGATTTGCTTAAAGAGGCAGAGAAATAATCTTGAAAAAAATATCATTTGTACAAAATGGAAGAGAAAAAGAAGAGAGACATGCATTTGTTGACGGCAAAGAAATAGTCTTGAAGGCAATATGAATTTTTATGGAAAAGGCTGAGACAGTTTTGAAAGCGAATACAAATTAGCGTAAAAAGATAGACAAATAGCCTTGAAGACAAATAAGATTTGTATGAAAAGGCAGAGAATTAGTCTTGCGACAAATATGAATTTTCTATGAAAAGGCAGATAAAGTCTTGAAGGACATATATCCGTTTGTATGATAATGCAGAGAAATAGTCTTGAAGAGAACTATAGAGCTGTATACAAAGGCAGAGAAATACCTGTGGCAAATGTATATCAATAAGAAAAGAATGTTGAGAAATAGTTTAGAAAACAAATACAAATTTGCATAGAAGGCAAAAATACAATTCGAAGACAGATATATAATGACATAAAAAGTAAGAGAACAGCGTTGAAGATAAACATAAAACAAGACGAACAGACAGAGAAATAATTTCAAAGATAACTATTAGAAAGGCACAGAAAATATCTTGAAGACAACTATAAAACAATACGAAAAGGCAAAGAATAAAGGCAAAATAAAATGACAAAAAATTAGCCTTGAAGACTGTTTAATTAGACATCAGATTTCAGTGGATTATGGAAGTTCACAGAGTGACCTATCCAGCACAAAAAACACTTGGTAGAGAAATAGGTGCCGTCAAACGTGATGAAAAAGGGCACGCAGCAAAACATGCATTGCCATAGACTTGGGAGTGTTCTTGGGTATGAAATAATATGTGAAATTATATAAAACAAGCAAACTCATGCATTTAACAAAACGAAAAAACGCTACTTCCTAAATATTCGAACAGTACAATATGTGATGTCATGCAGACAGAACCTTCAAAGGGCGATCATTCTTGGAGAATTTCACGATGTTGGAATTATCTCCCTTGACAACTCCATTCTACAGCATACAGCGGCGACGTGCAAGCATCGTTGATCACAGAGTCTGGGCTGTTACTGCTCTGACTTACTACTGAATATGTCCAAAGGATGAATTAGACTAGATCACCATCAGCATCGCAACTGTCGTCGTTGTCGACAATGATCACACGACCGATGACAGGAACACATTTATCTGTTAAGAGGACTGCGGTTATAATCTTTTCCCCGCAGGATGAAATGCTCAATTATAAACCAAAATCATTATGGTCATCCGTAATGGTCTTTGGAGAGTAATGAAACGTTGAAACAAAATCATCGGTTATGGGATCATAATCCTCGTAAAATAAACAGAAACTGGTGGATTAAAACAAGAACTTTTATTTCAATTTCAAACAAAATCGTGAAGCTGTTGGTTGGAGAGAAATAAGGTTAACGGAAGAGGAGAGGTAGGGGGTGAGGGTTGGGGGATGAGGGGGAATGGGATGATGGGGTGGGGCAGGAGCGCTTTGACACAGTGGAGAAGTGGAATAATCATCTTGTGAGGCTTTTGCTTGGGGCCGGGTGGAGGGCCTGTGTTCTAGTCCCCGCGACATCATTGACCGTGGAGTGGGGAGAGGGGGTGGGGATGGGGGTGGGGGTGGGGGGCAGGAAAGGATGAGGTAGGTAGGGAGGGAGAGTAACGGGGTTGAGGGGCAGGAAGTGACAGTGCAATGTCGTCGACTCACTTCAGTTAAAAAAAAAATCCCAGAACCTATTTTGGCCGTAGGGGCAGTAAATTGTCCGAGGTTCACCGTGTCTAGGGCACGGCATAACAGAAGGTGAAGTCCACACCTCTCCTTCCGCCGCCTTACACTTCCCTGAGCTGAATCAGGCGCCTCTTTACTGCTGGGTGGACAGAGGTCCTTTTGAAGCTGTAAAGAAAAAATATTGATCCCATGCGCGGTTCGAATTCACAACCGTCAGCTCCGCATGCAAATGCACTGACCATGTGACAACGAGTCCCTGATCGTTGGAAGTGGTCACAGCTGCCTGCTCTGATACACCATCCACTGGACACAACAGTTAATTATCAAGTCGTTCGTCGCGCTGTTGGGAATGTGCTGATGCTGATGTTATTGATGTCAGACGTTATATCATACTTGATAATAATGCAGCTTGTTCATGTGTGTGTGTTTGACTGTTTAATATCTTCCCTTTGTTCACATTGATTGTAAAGGGAGCTTATTCATGTGTGTCTGTTCGACTGTTTGATATCTTCCCTTTGTTCACAGTGATTGTAAAGGGAGCTTATTTATGTGTGTGTGTGTTTGACTGATATCTTCCCTTTGTTCACAGTGATTGGAAACGGATCAGCGCCCAATGGCTATTCTGCATGTTGCGCCATATTTCATAATGATATGAACTGAAATTATTATTATCATCAGTAGTAGTATTGTCATTAGTATTAGTATCATCATCATTATCATTATTGTCGTTGTTATCAATATCATTGTTATTTTTGTTGTTGTTGATGTTGTTGCTGTTGTTGTTATCATGATGATAATGATAGTGGTGATGATGATGTTTATCATCAGCATGATCAGCATCATCATCATCGTCATTATTATTATTATTATTATGATTATTATCATTATCATCATCATTATTATAATGATAAGAATTGTTGTTCTTCTCCTTCTGTTATTGTTATAATTATTATTTATGCTTGCATCTCATACTTTTGGCATCATCAATAACCTGGTTGAAAAAGAAATCCCTTTTGCCTCTGGCTCGTAAACGTTACAGAGAACCGAATTACGACTAACCTTTATGGAAACTACACCCCACACATTGTTCATCTTCCAAGCGGAGGTAGACACAAACCAATTCATAACTTACAGTGTTTTCAAAAAAATCTCTCCCCCTCCCCCCCCCCCCCTCCCCCTTTTTTGTTTTTCTTTCCTTGGTATTGTTTGCCTTTCAATATTGGGGGAGGCAGAGGGGGCAGGGAGAAGGTATTCTGCCCCCACCCCCACCCCATGTTTGTTGAGGCAGTTCGTGGCCTCCTCCCCCACCTCCTTCCTCCTCTTTCCCATCACAAGTTCCGACGCCATGACTGTATAAAGTAAAGTACAGTCCTGTAACACTGATTACCACACACACACACACACACACACACACACACACACACACACACACACACACACACACACAGCACATACACACACACATCTGCAACACACACACACAACACACACACACAACACACACACACACACACACACACACA
>CM065734.1:37062375-37072375 GCA_033310375.1 Conus canariensis | reverse complement strand
TAATTCAGATATTTAATGTACGATTCTGTGTTGAGTTACAACAATCATCATCGTTGATCATGACAGTGATAGTAGTGGTACTAGCAGTGGTGGTGGTAAGCATTCTTCTTCTTCTTGTCATTATTATTATTATCATCAACATCATTATTATTACTATTATTATTGTTATCGTTATTATGATTGTTATCATTATCATCATTATTATTGTTATATAAGCATAATATAATAATAATTATTATTAACAGTAGTGGCAGCAGCAGCAGCACATGACTTGACCAATGACACACACACATATATATATATATATATATTATATATATATATATACAATAAACTAATAAATTCCAAGGATAAGTACCGAGCACCATTCCAGCAACTTACAGAGCAGCTTGGTGTTGCAATGACTGCAAGAAATATTCAATTATAAACGAAGCTTGCTCTTATGTCTTAGATTGAAGAAATAGGGGGAAGATAAGCATTCATATCTGCAGTGGTAGATCATTCTGCCTAGATATATATATATATATATATATATATATATTCAATTATAAACAAAGCTTGCTCTTATGTCTTAGATTGAAGAAATAGGGGGAGATAAGCATTCATATCTGCAGTGGTAGATCATTCTGCCAACTAACAGTATGTGCTTGAGTGGGTGAATGGGGAAAAATAAAATAAACGCTTCTCAAAATGAGCCTTTAGCAAGCTTATAGTCTCCAAGTGGGAGACGATCTCCAATGGGGAGAAAAACCCACTAACATTTAACTCCTGGTCAGATACCGATATTTCGAAACCTGATTGTTTCTCCTCAGTGACCGCGGAAAGTGGTAATTTGACTCCTCTGCCTTTTGGGTTTTAAGAAGAATGCTATCCCAGAAAAGGCTGGTGTGCAATACCGTAGTATGTTTGTTGAGTTTTCAAAAAACCAACCAAAGGTGCCACCTAAGAAGCAAAAGAAAATCATGAAAGAGCAAAACAAGCTACATTTTCTTGCGAAAAGTAGAAAATATAAAAAGATAACCTCTCAAGACACAAGTGCTGAGGGCCAGTTCTTGGAATGAATCCGCAAGGGACTAAATTACAATAAACTAATAAATTCCAAGGATAAGTACTGAGCACCATTCCAGCAACTTACAGAGCAGCTAGGTGTTGCAATGACTGCAAGAAATATTCAATTATAAACAAAGCTTGCTCTTATGTCTTAGATTGAAGAAATAGGGGGAGATAAGCATTCATATCTGCAGTGGTAGATCATTCTGCCAACTAACAGTATGTGCTTGAGTGGGTGAATGGGGAAAAATAAAATAAACGCTTCTCAAAATGAGCCTTTAGCAAGCTTATAGTCTCCAAGTGGGAGACGATCTCCAATGGGGAGAAAAACCCACTAACATTTAACTCCTGGTCAGATACCGATATTTCGAAACCTGATTGTTTCTCCTCAGTGACCGCGGAAAGTGGTAATTTGACTCCTCTGCCTTTTGGGTTTTAAGAAGAATGCTATCCCAGAAAAGGCTGGTGTGCAATACCGTAGTATGTTTGTTGAGTTTTCAAAAAACCAACCAAAGGTGCCACCTAAGAAGCAAAAGAAAATCATGAAAGAGCAAAACAAGCTACATTTTCTTGCGAAAAGTAGAAAATATAAAAAGATAACCTCTCAAGACACAAGTGCTGAGGGCCAGTTCTTGGAATGAATCCGCAAGGGACTAAATTACAATAAACTAATAAATTCCAAGGATAAGTACTGAGCACCATTCCAGCAACTTACAGAGCAGCTAGGTGTTGCAATGACTGCAAGAAATATTCAATTATAAACAAAGCTTGCTCTTATGTCTTAGATTGAAGAAATAGGGGGAGATAAGCATTCATATCTGCAGTGGTAGATCATTCTGCCAACTAACAGTATGTGCTTGAGTGGGTGAATGGGGAAAAATAAAATAAACGCTTCTCAAAATGAGCCTTTAGCAAGCTTATAGTCTCCAAGTGGGAGACGATCTCCAATGGGGAGAAAAACCCACTAACATTTAACTCCTGGTCAGATACCGATATTTCGAAACCTGATTGTTTCTCCTCAGTGACCGCGGAAAGTGGTAATTTGACTCCTCTGCCTTTTGGGTTTTAAGAAGAATGCTATCCCAGAAAAGGCTGGTGTGCAATACCGTAGTATGTTTGTTGAGTTTTCAAAAAACCAACCAAAGGTGCCACCTAAGAAGCAAAAGAAAATCATGAAAGAGCAAAACAAGCTACATTCCAAGAACTGGCCCTCAGCACTTGTGTCTTGAGAGGTTATCTTTTTATATTTTCTACTTTTCGCAAGAAAATGTAGCTTGTTTTGCTCTTTCATGATTTTCTTTTGCTTCTTAGGTGGCACCTTTGGTTGGTTTTTTGAAAACTCAACAAACATACTACGGTATTGCACACCAGCCTTTTCTGGGATAGCATTCTTCTTAAAACCCAAAAGGCAGAGGAGTCAAATTACCACTTTCCGTGGTCACTGAGGAGAAACAATCAGGTTTCGAAATATCGGTATCTGACCAGGAGTTAAATGTTAGTGGGTTTTTCTCCCCATTGGAGATCGTCTCCCACTTGGAGACTATAAGCTTGCTGAAGGCTCATTTTGAGAAGCGTTTATTTTATTTTTCCCCATTCACCCACTCAAGCACATACTGTTAGTTGGCAGAATGATCTACCACTGCAGATATGAATGCTTATCTCCCCCTATTTCTTCAATCTAAGACATAAGAGCAAGCTTTGTTTATAATTGAATATTTCTTGCAGTCATTGCAACACCTAGCTGCTCTGTAAGTTGCTGGAATGGTGCTCAGTACTTATCCTTGGAATTTATTAGTTTATTATATATATATATATATATATATATATTACACAGTGACAAGCGAAGATGTATAAAAGTTTCATTCTGTAGTAAAGCTAGACACATTATCATTAATATTCGCATTATATTGTTCTATCTTATATCGTTTATTCAGCTGCCTCTGAAAGATAGTTAAGTTAGGTGAGCATTACACAGAAAAAAGTTAACACTGGGTTGCTTCATCGACACTTAATCAACAGGTCTAACTCATCCTCTGACAATTGAGAACTATACTGCATTCGCACATAAGTCTAATCGTGAATGTCAACAACAGCTGGACACGTGATAATCATAACAAGACTAAGAGACCCCCGCGTGCACTGAAGATAAGACTCAACGCATGATTGTTATCAAAGCCCGAACGCTTTTAATCTAATCGCGGAGTGTGTTGTTGTTATCGTAAAAGAGAGAGAGAGAGAGAGAGATAGTGGGGAGATTGTGATGGAGGAGGAGTGTGTGTGATAGTAGTGGTGGTGAGGGGGGAGGGGGGAGGGGGGTTCGTAAGTGGCTGGGGTGGGCAGGGAGATAAAGGAGGAGTAGAGAGAGGTGGGGGATGGAGTAGGGGGAGGAGGGGCCATAAAAAAACAGTATAAAAGTGTCGATCCATGGCCAAAGTTGTCATGTACAAGGAAAGTAGACACGCAGAGAAGAAACAGGACCAATGGCCAGTTCATCTAGGGAAGACTGGGACTTCTTTGTCCAGGAGCTGCGGGCTATGAACTATGAGCTGCAGCCGGAAATTCAATCGCTTGCTGATTTTGACGACCTCCTTCAAAGACTGGAGAGGGACTTACAGCCGTGGAGTGAGTGTGCTTACTACACTGTTCGTACTGTCTGTCTGTCTGTTGGTCTGTCTGTCTATCTGTCTGTCCGTCTGTCTTCCGTAGACGTGGGTCTCTCTCTCTCTCTCTCTCTCTCTCTCTCTCTCTCTTCTCTCTCTCTCTCTCTCTCTCGTAAATCTCTCTCTCTCTCTCTCTCTCTCTCTCTCTCTCTGCTCTGTCTCTGTCTCCAGGTCCTCCAGTGGGAACAGCAGAAAGTTTTTTTTTTAAGTTGAGGTGGGGGTGAGGGGGGTGGGGGGGGGGAGGGGCGGAGGAGAGAGGATAGGGACGGAGTGGGGGGGGGAGGGTGGCGTCCTCTGATTTTTTTTTTTTTTTTTATTGAAACGAGGTGGGATTATATGGTGATGTGGGGGGGGGGGGGGGGGGTAGGAGATTTCCTCAAATTAAATGTGAATAAATCTTTCGTTCTCTTGATTATTGCTTTCCATTGTATTTTTTCAACAATTTTTATTTCTTTTGAGTGGTAACACCCGCCGCTGCTACTGGTCTCTTTGTTGTGCAATCAATGGGCCGTCTGGTTGCGTTCTTTTCATATTACGCTGTTGTCTTCATGATCTTTCTCTGTACTGCGTGCGTGTATAATCATTATTGTATCATTGAGCGTCTTGTCGTACAGAGGGACATAAACAAGGAAGCTCTTATATTCTTTCTATCGATGTGATGTCGGAGAGTTGCGACCCTTTGCACGATGTCCTGCCTGAGTTAAATACAACAAGCTCGATTTGTTTAAAAAAAAAAAGGAAAAAAAAAAAAGACTGAAACGGCAGTTAATTCTCGAAGGAAATTTCCCGGTCGCGAACATGACGCAGCCTGGTAACAGATTCACCATGACTGACTGTAACAACGACCGCGCGACAAGGCAGGGACAGTGTGATTTGGTTCCGTTGTCAAAATTAGAGATTGAGGATGAGGAAAGAAGTAATCGGTTTGTAAGACGAACGGAAGCGAGTCTGAAACGGTAAAAACATCTAAAACGATGAAAGAGCTCCATTCTAGCTGGTTTGAAAATCAGCTACCCAGAGAAAATGCGGCCTTTCAGTGCAAAGATAATGTATGCTGGTCAATACTCACGGAAAAAAAAAAGAAACTCAAAACAATAAATAATATTAACATTATGAAGCAAAGAAAATAATGAAAAACAATTTACTCTGAGTAAATGTGTAAGATAATGGATTAATCAAAAAATGAAGTAAATCAGAATTAACTGTATATGTTGTACCCGTTCATGAACTAAAATTCATATATGTATCACTTTTTACATTGATTTTTCAAATTGTCGAAATGATCTCCCAACACACAAGGACTCCGATTTCAAATGAACAAGGAGAGGAGCGGGTAGAGAGAGGGTAGGGGTGGGGGTGGAAGACCTCTGAGTTACCTGAAACTGAGAGCGCACGTCGACAGTGTCAATGACCATGTGATGTGTGCGTTACATTCATAAGAAGCGCTGCCTGATTTCCCCGTTGATACTGCTGTCTTGCTGAGTACAAAAATACCAGTTTCACAAATAGGCAGAAAATCAGTCTTGCAGACAAATATGACATTTGTATAAAAAGGCAGGGAAACAGACATGCCGACAAATTTGGATTTGCTTAAAGAGGCAGAGAAATAATCTTGAAAACATATATCATTTGTACAAAATGGAAGAGAAAAAGAAGATAGATATGCATTTGTATGACGGCAAAGAAATAGTCTTGAAGGCAATATGAATTTTTATGGAAAGGCTGAGACAGTTTTGAAAGCGAATACAAATTAGCGTAAAAAGATAGAGAAATAGCCTTGAAGACAAAAAAGATTTGTATGAAAAGGCAGAGAATTAGTCTTGCGACAAATATGAATTTCTATGAAAAGGCAGATAAAGTCTTGAAGGACATATATCCGTTTGTATGATAATGCAGAGAAATAGTCTTGAAGAGAACTATAGAGCTGTACACAAAGGCAGAGAAATAGTCCTGTGGCAAATGGATATCAATAAGAAACAAATGTTGAGAAATAGTTTAGAAAACAAATACAAATTTGCATAGAAGGCAAAAATACAATTCGAAGACAAATATATAATGACATAAAAAGTAAGAGAAACAGCGTTGAAGATAAACATAAAACAAGACGAACAGACAGAGAAATAATTTTAAAGATAACTATTAGAAAGGCACAGAAAATAATCTTGAAGACAACTATAAAACAATACGAAAAGGCAAAGAAATAAAGGCAAAATAAAATGACAGAAAATTAGCCTTGAAGACTGTTTAATTAGACATTAGATTTCAGTGGATTATGGAAAGTTCACAGAGTCACCTATCCAGCACAAAAACACTTGGTAGAGAAATAGATGCCGCCAAACGTGATGATCAAGGGCACGCAGCAAAACATGCATTGCCACAGATTTGGCAGTGTTCTTGGTTATGAAATAATATGTGAAATTATGTAAAACAAGCAAATTCATGCATTTAACAAAACGAAACAACGTTGCTTCCTAAATATTCGAACACTACAATATGTGATGTCATGCAGACAGAACCTTCAAAGGGCGATCATTCTTGGAGAATTTCACGATGTTGGAATTATCTCCCTTGATAACTCCATCCTGCAGCATACAGCGGCGCCGTGCAAGCAGCGTTGATCACAGACTCTGGGCTGTTACTGCTCTGACGTATTACTGAATATGTCCAAAGGATGAATTAGACTAGATCACCATCAGCATCGCAACTGTCGTCATTGTTGTCAACAATGATCACACGACAGATGACAGGAACACATTTATCAGTTAAGAGGACTGCGGTTATAATCTTTTCTCCCACAGGATGAAATGCGCAATTATAAACCAAAATCATTATGGTCATCCGACATTGGTAATGGTCTTTGGAGAGTAATGAAACGTTGACAACAAAATCATCGGTTATGGGATCATAATCCTCCGTAAAATAAACAGAAACTGGTGGATTAAAACAAAGAACTTTTATTCCAATTACAAACAAAATCGTGAAGCTGTTGGTTGGAGAGAAATAAGGTTAACGGAAGAGGAGAGGTAGGGGGTGAGGGTTGGGGGATGAGGGGAATGGGGATGGGGTGGGGCAGGAGCGTTTTGACACATTGAGAAGTGGAATAATCATCTTGTGAGGTTTTTGCTTGTGGCCGGGTGGAGGGCCTGTGTTCCAGTCCCCGCGACATCATTGACCGTGGAGTGGGGAGAGGGGGTAGGGGTGGAGGGTGGAGTGGGGGCAGGAAAGGATGAAGTGGGTAGGGAGGGAGAGTAATGGGGTGAAGGGGCAGGAGTTGACAGTGCAATGTCGTCGACTCACTTCAGTTAAAAAGAAAAATCCCAGAACCTATTTTGGCCGTAGGGGCAGTAAATTGTCCGAGGTTCACCGTGTCTAGAGCACAGCATGACAGAAGGTGAAGTCCACAGCTGTCCTTCCGCCGCCTTACACTTCCCTGAACTGAATCAGGCGCCTCTTTACTGCTGGGTGGACAGAGCTCCTTTTGAAGCTGTAAAGAAAAACGACATTGATCCCATGACGCGGTTCGAATTCACAACTGTCAGCTCCGCATGCAAATGCACTGACCATGTGACCACGAGTCTCTGATCGTTGGAAGTGGTCAAAGCTGCCTGTTCTGATACACCATGCACTGGATCCAACAGTTGATTATCAAGTCGTTCGTCGCGCTGTTGGGAATGTGCTGATGCTGATGTCATTGATATCGACGTTTATATCATACTTGATAATAATGCAGCTTGTTCATGTGTGTTGTCTGTTTGATATCTTCCCTTTGTGTCCAGTGTGTTGTAATATTTTGTGGAGGGCTTCTCATGTGTGTGTGTACTATTTGATATATTCCCTTTGTTCACAGTGATTGTGAAGGGGCTTTTCATGTGTGTGCGTTGACTGTTTGATATATTCCCTTTGTTGACAGTGATTGTGAAGGGGGCTTCTACATGTGTGTGCGTTTGACTGTTTGATATCTTCCCTTTGTTCACAGTGATTGTAAAGGGAGCTTATTCATGTGTGTGTGTTTGACTGTTTGATATCCTCCTTTGTTCACAGTGATTGTAAAGGGAGCTTATTCATGTGTGTGTGTTTGACTGTTTGATATCTTCCCTTTGTTCACTGTGATTGTAAAGGGAGCTTATTTATGTGTGTGTGTTTGACTTTGGTACATCCCTTTGTTGACAGTGATTGTAAAGGGAGCTTATTCATGTGTGTGCGTTTGACTGTTTGATATCTTCCCTTTGTTCATAGTGATTGTAAAGGGATCAGCACCCAATGGTTACTCTGAATATTGCGCCATATTTCATAATGATATGAATTGAAATTATTACTATCATTATTAGTAGTGGTATCATTAGTATTAGTATCATCATCATTATCATCATTGTTGTTGTTATCATTATCATTGTCATTTTTGTTGTTGTTGCTGTTGTTGTTATGATGATGATGATGATGATGATGATGATGACGATGATGATGGTGATGATGATGATTATCATCAGCATGATCAGCATCATCATCATTATCATTATTATTACTATTATTATTATCATTATCATCATCATCATCATGATAAGAAATGTTGTTGTTGTTGTTGTTCTTCTTCTTCTTCTTTCTATCATTGTTATAATTATCATTTGTTTTTTTTTGCATCTCATACTTTTGGCATCATCAATAAGCTGGTTGAAAAAGAAATCCCTTTTGCCTCTGGCTCGTAAACGTTACAGAGAACCGAATTACGACTAACCTTTATGGAAACTACACCCCACACATTGTTCATCTTCCAAGCGGAGGTAGACACAAACCAATTCATAACTTACAGTGTTTTCAAAAAATTTCTCCCACCCCCACCCCTTTTTTCTTCTTTCCTCGGAATTTGTTTGCCTTTCAGTATTGGGGGAGGCAGAGGGGGCAGGGAGAAGGTATTCTGCCCCCACCCCATGTTCATTGGAGCAGTCCGTGGCTTCCTCCCCCACCTTCCTCCTCTTTCCCCATCACCAATTCCGACGCCATGACTGTATAAAGTTAGGTACAGTCCTGTAATACTGATTACAACACGCACACACACCACAACACATACACACCCACCCACCCATCCACACACACACACACACACCCATCCACACACACACCACAACACACACACACACACACAACACATACACACCCCCACCCACACACACACACACAAACTTCACTTCAGCCCAACATAACATTTTCCTGTCGGTGTGTTCACAGGTGTGTCCGGCAGTGTCCGTACCATGGTCCAGAGGCTGACCAGGATGTTCCGGACAGTGAAGAACAGACTCATCTCCTTCATGACTACGTTTCGTGGCTCCCACGGGTGCCGGAACATCATCATAAAGGATGCAGGGGACGGCAGAAAATGACTGTCTGCTGCAGCCTTGGGTGCCTGTTCTGAACCAACTGGGCCTGACAAGGTGCCGTGGACAACTGATTTGATGACACTGGCCTGTGTGTGTGTTCCTAACTGTACCCACTGCCTGAACGGAAAGAATGCTTTGGGATTGGGTCAGAGAGAGAGAGAGAGAGAGAGAGAGAGAGAGAGAGAGAGAGAGAGAGAGAGAGAGAGAGAGAGAAGAGAGAGAGAGACGTGGGGGTGGGGGGAGGTACGTCATTGAAAGTACTGTGATGGCCATCCTTCTTTCGTCACAGGTGCTTGAAAGTGAAAGTGATTTTTAACAGTGATTTTGGTTTTGTTCCCACCTCCCTTCATCCCCCTGTCACTTTTTTTTTTTTTTTTTGGGTGGGGGTGGGGGGGGGGGGATTCTTTGCTTTGATAGTGCGAAAGATGCCATTGGTTTTTTTCATTGTATGACAAAAATAAAGCGCTGAAGATTACACAAAGAAACCAGAACGTGGGACACGTGTTGTAAAATCTCTGTCTGTATCGGTCTGTCTGTCTATCCATCTATTTGTGCGCGCGCCGCGCCGGTGTGTGTGTGTGTGTGTGTGTGTGGTGTGTGTGTGTGTGTGTGTGTGTGTGTGTGTGTGTGTGTGTTTGTGCGCACGTGTGTGTGTCCACGCGAGCGCGCAGTGCAGTCTTGATAGATCTGTTCCGGATACAACCAAGGGGAAGATTATGCCTGCCTTTCCACTGGAAAGAAACTTGCCTTTCTCTCAGTTTATGAATCAAGCAAACAGATCTAGAGAGTCAAAGACTTGATTTGAAGCTGACGCCAGTATAACGATCAAGATATCTACAGTCTGCATGATAGGCGGACTGTTTTACACCCATGTCTTGGCATTTTCTCTCTCTGCCTGAACTGTAAAGCCTATCTGCT
>CM065734.1:37034875-37059875 GCA_033310375.1 Conus canariensis | reverse complement strand
CATTCGCACATAAGTCTAATCGTGAATGTCAACAACAGCTGGACACGTGATAATCATAACAAGACTAAGAGACCCCCGCGTGCACTGAAGATAAGACTCTACGCATGATTGTTATCAAAGCCCAAACGTTTTTAATCTAATCGCGGAGTGTGTTGTTGTTATCGTAAGAGAGAGAGAGAGAGTGGGGATATTGTGATGGATAAGAGGTGTGTGTGGTGGTGGTTGGGGGGGGGGGGGGGTTCGTAAGTGGCTAAGGTGGGCAGGGAGATAAAGGAGGAGTAGAGAGAGGTGGGGGATGGAGTAGGGGGAGGAGGGGCCATAAAAAAAAAAAACAGTATAAAAGTGACGATCCATGGCCAAAGTTGTCATGTACAAGGAAAGTAGACACGCAGAGAAGAAACAGGACCAATGGCCAGTTCATCTAGGGAAGACTGGGACTTCTTTGTCCAGGAGCTGCGCGCTATGCCCTATGAGCTGCAGCCGGAAATTCAATCGCTTGGTGATTTTGACGATCTCCTGCAAAGACTGGAGAGGGACTTACAGCCGTGGAGTGAGTGTGCTTACTATACCGTTTGGACTGTCTGTCTGTTGTCTGTCTGTCTATCTGTCTGTCCGTCTGTCTTCCGTAGACGTGGGTCTCTCTCTCTCTCTCTCTCTCTCTCTCTCTTCGTAACTCTCTCTCTTCGTAAATCTCTCTCTCTCTCTCTCTCTCTCTCTCTCTTCCGTAATCTCTCTCTCTCTCTCTCTCTCTCTCTCTCTCCAGTGGGAACAGCGGAAAGTTTTTTTAAAGTTGAGGTGCGGGGGGGGGGGGGGGGGGGGGGGGGGGGAGGGGGAGAGGAACGGGACGGATTGGGGGGATGGGGGTTGATGGCGTCCTCTGATGTTTTTTTTTTTTAATATTGAAACGAGGTGGGGTGCTGATGGTGATGGGGGATGGGGGTAGGAGATTTCCTCAAATTAAATGTGAATAAATCTTTCGTTCTCTTGATTATTGCTTTCCCTTGTATTTTTCCAACAATTTTTATTTCTTTTGAGTGGTAACACCCGCCGCTGCTACTGGTCTGTTTGTTGTGTAATCGATGGGCCGTCTGGTTGCGTTCTTTTCATATTACGTTCTGTTGTCTTCATGATCTTTCTCTGTACTGCGTGAGTGCATCATCATTTTATCATTGAACGGCTTGTCGTACAAAGGGACATAAACAAGGAAGCCATTGTATTCTTTCTATCGGTGTGATGTCGGAGAGTTGCGACCCTTTGCGCGATGTCCTGCCTGAGTTGAATACAAGCTCGATTTGTTAAAAAAAAAAAAAAAAAAAAAAAAAAAAAAAACTGAAACGGCAGTTAATTCTCGAAGGAAATTCCCAGTCGCGAACATTACGCAGCCTGGTAACAGATTCACAATGACTGACTGTAACAACGACCGCGCGACAAGGCAGGGACAGTGTGATTTGGTTCCGTTGTCAAAATTAGAGATTGATGATGAGCAAAGAAGTAATCAGTTTGTAAGACGAACGGAAGCGAGTCTGAAACGGTAAAAACATCTAAAACGATAAAAGAGCTCCATTCTAGCTGGTCTGAAAATCAGCTACCCAGAGAAAATGCGACCTTTCAGCTGAGATAATGTATACTGATCAATACGAACGAAAAAAAAATTGAAACTCAACACAATAAAAAATATTAACATTATGAAGTAAAGAAAATAATGAAAAGCATTTTACTCTGAGTAAATGTGTAAGATAATGGATTAATCAAAGAATGAAGTAAATTAGAATTAACTGTATATTTTGTACCCGTTCATGAACTAAAATTCATATATGTATCATTTTTACATTGATTTTTTTTTAAATTATCGAAATGATCTCCCAACAAGCAAGGACTCCGATTTAAAATGAACAAGGAGAGGAGCGGGTAGAGAGAGGGTAGGGGTGGGGGTGGAAGCCTCTGAGTTACCTGAAACTGAGAGCGCACGTCGACAGTGTCAATGGCCATGTCATGTGTGTGTTACATTCATAAGAAGCGCTGCCTGATTTCCCCGTTGATACTGCTGTCTTGCTGAGTAAAAAAAATTAAAAAAAAAAAAAAAAAGCAGTTTCACAAATAGGCAGAAAAACAGCTGTTTTGCAGACAAATATGACCTTTGTATAAAAGGCAAGGAAACAGACATGCCGACAAATTTGGATTTGCTTAAAGAGGCAGAGAAATAATCTTGAAAACAAATATCATTTGTACAAAATGGAAGAGGAAAAAGAAGGAAGACATGCATTTGTATGACGGCAAAGAAATAGTCTTGAAGACAATATGAATTTTTATGAAAAGGCTGAGATATAGTCTTGAAAGCGAATACAAATTAACGTAAAAAGATAGACACATAGTCTTGAAGACAAATAAAATGTGTACGAAAAGGCAGAGAATTAGTCTTGCGACGAATATAAATTTTTATGAGAAGGCAGATAAATAGTCTTGAAGACATATATCCATTTGTATGATAATGCAGAGAAATAGTCTTGAAGAGAAACTATAGAGCTGTATACAAAGACAGAAAGAGTCCGGTGGCAATATATATCAATAAGAAAAGAATGTAGAGAAACAGGTCAGAAAACAAATGCAAATTTGCAAAGAAGGCAAAAATACAATTCGAAGTCAAGTATATAACGACATAAAAAGCCAGAGAAGCAGCGTTGAAGATAAACATAAAACAATACAAACAGACAGAGAAATAATTTTGAAGATAACTATAAGACAGGCGCAAAAATAGTCTTGAAGACAACTATAAAACAATATGAAAAGGCAGAGAAATAAAGGCAAAATGCAATGACAGAAAATTAGCCTTGAAGACTGTTTGATTAGACATTAGATTTCAGTGGATTATGGAAAGTTCACAGAGTCACCTATCTAGCACAAAAACACTTGGTAGAGAAATAGGTGCCGCCAAACGTGACGAACAAGAGCACGCAGCAAAAAATGCATTGCCACAGACTTGGCAGTGTTCTTGGTTGTGAAATCATATGTGAAATTATGTAAAACAAGCAAATTCATGCATTTAACAAAACGAGAAAACGCTGCTTCCTAAATATTCGAACAGTACATTATGTGATGTCATGCAGACAGAACCTTCAAAGGGCGATCATTCTTGGAGAATTTCACGACGTTGGAATTATCTCACTTGATAACTCCATCCTGTAGCATACAGCGGCGACGTCCAAGCATCGTTGATCACAGACTCTGGGCGGTTATTGCTCTGACTTACTACTGAACATGTGAAAAGGATGGATTAGACTAGATCACCATCAGCATCGCAACTGTAGTCATTGTTGTCGACAATGATCACATGACAGATGACAGGAACACAATTATCTGTTAAGAGGACTGCGGTTATAATCTTTTCTCCCGCAGGATGAAATGCGCAATTATAAACCAAAATCATATGGTCATCCGACATTGGTAATGGTCTTTGGAGAGTAATGAAACGTTGACGACAAAATCATCGGGATCGGGTTTATGGGATCATAATCCTCTGTAAAATAAACAGAAGCTGGTGGATTAAAACAAAGAACTTTTATTTCAATAACAAACAAAATCGTGAAGCTGTTGGTTGGAGAGAAATAAGGTTAACGGAAGAGGAGAGGTAGGGGGTGAGGGTTGGGGGGATGAGGGGGAATGGGGATGATGGGGTGGGGCAGGAGCGCTTTGACACAGTGAGAAGTGGAATGATCATCTTGTGAGGCCTTTGCATGTGGCCAGATGGAAGGCCTGTGTTCCAGTCCCCGCGACATCATTGACCGTGGAGTGGGGAGAGGTGGTAGGGGTGGAGGGTGGGGTTGGGGCAGGAAAGGATGAAGTGGGTAGGGAGGGAGAGCAACGGGGTAGAGGGGCAGGAAGTGACAGTGCAATGTCGTCGACTCACTTCAGTTTAAAAAAAAAAAAAATCCCAGAACCTATTTTGGCCGTAGGGGCAGTAAACTGTCCGAGGTTCACCGTGTCTAGAGCACAGCATGACAGAAGGTGAAGTCCACACCTTCCTTCCGCCGCCTTACACTTCCCTGGACTGAATCAGGCGCCTCTTTACTGCTGGGTGGACAGAGCTCCTTTTGAAGCTGTAAAGAAAAACGACATTGATCCCATGCGCGGTTCGAATTCACCACCGTCAGCTCCGCATGCAAATGCACTGACCATGTGACCACGAGTCCCTGATCGTTGGAAGTGGTCAAAGCTGCCTGCTCTGGTACACCGTGCACTGGACCCAACAGTTGATTATCAAGTCGTTCGTCGCGCTGTTGGGAATGTGCTGATGCTGATGTTATTGATATCAGACGTTATATCATACTTGATAATAATGCAGCTTGTTCATGTGTGTGTGTTTCACTGTTTGATATCTTCCCTTTGTTCACAGTGATTGTGAAGGGAGCTTATTCATGAGTGTGTGTCTGTTTGATATCTTTCCTTTGTTCACAGTGATTGTAAAGGGAGCTTCTTCATGTGTGTGCGTTTGACTGTTTGATATCTCCCTTTGTTCACTTGATTGTAAAGGGAGCTTATTCATGTGTGTGTGTTTGACTGTTTGATGTCTTCCTTTGTTCACTGTGATTGTAAAGGGAGCTTATTTCATGTGTGTGTGTGTTTGACTGTTTGATTCTTCCCTTTGTTGACTGTGATTGTAAAGGAAGCTTATTCATGTGTGTGTGTGCTTTGCGTATTTCCCTTTGTTGACGTGATTGTAAAGGGATCATCGTTCACAACTTTGTTCATAGTGATTGTAAAGGGATCAGCACCCAATGGTTACTTGAATATTGCGCCATATTTCATAATAATATGATTGAAATTATTACTATGATTATTAGTAGTGGTATCATTAGTATTAGTATCATCATCATTATCATTATTGTTGTTGTTATCATTATCATTGTTTTTTTGTTGTTGTCGCTGTTGTTGTTATGATGATGATGATGATGATGATGATGGTGATGATGATGATCATCATCAGCATGATCAGCATCATCATCATTGTCATTATTATTATTATTATCATTATCATCATCATCATAATGATAAGAATTGTTGTTGTTGTTTCTGTTCTTCTTCTTCTTTCTATCATTGTTATAATTATCATTTATACTTTTTTTTGCATCTCATACTTTTGGCATCATCAATAACCTGGTTGAAAAAGAAATCCCTTTTGCCTCTGGCTCGTAAACGTTACAGAGAACCGAATTACGACTAGCCTTTATGGAAACTACACCCCACACATTGTTCATCTTCCAAGCGGAGGTAGACACAAACCAGTTCATAACTTACGGGGTTTTCAAAAAATTTCTCCCAACCCCCCCCCCCTTTTTTTTTCCCTTTTCCTGGGAAAATTTGTTTGCCTTTCAGTATTGGGGGAGGCAGGGGGGGGCAGGGAGAAGGTATTCTCCCCCCCACCCCTTGTTCATTGGGGCAGTCCGGGGCCCTTTCCTCCCCCCCCTTTCCCCCTTTTTCCCCCTTCAAAAATTTCCCGGGACCCCATGACTGTATAAAGTTGGGAAAGTCCTTTTAATATGTTTACAACAGGGCCCCAAAACCACCAAAAACCCAATACACCCCCACCCCCCCATCCACACACACACACCACCCAAATCCCCAAACACCAAAAACACACACCCCAACACCACAAAACATACACACCCCCAACCCCACACACACACACAAATTCACTTCACCCCAACATAAAATTTTCCTGCCCGGTTTGTGTTCACGGGGTGTGCCCGGCGTGTCCGTACCATGGTCCAGAGGCTAAACCGGATGTGCCGGACAGTGAAGAACAGATCATCTCCTTCAAAAACTACGTTTCGTGGCTCCCAGGGGTTTTTCCGGGGAAATTTCATCATAAAAGATGCAGGGGACGGCGGGGAAAATGACTGTCTGCTGCAGCCTTGGGTGCCTGTTCTAAACCCAACGGGGCCTGACAAGGTCCCTTGGACAATTGATTTAAAGGACATGGCCTGTTTTGTGTGTTCCCTAACTGTACCACTCCCTGAACGGGAAAAAATTTGGTTTTTGGGATTGGGCAGAGAAGAGAGAGAGAGAGAGAGAGAGAGAGAGGAGAGAGGGGGAGAGAGAGAGGAGGAGAGAGAGAGAGAGGGGACGTGGGGGTGGGGGGGGGTACGTAAATTGAAAGTATGTGATGGCCCCCTTCTTTGTCACAGGTCCCATGAAAGTAAAAAGGGGTTTTTTTTAAACAGTGATTTTGTTTTTTTCCCCGACCCCCTTCTTTCCCCCTGTCATTTTTTTTTTTTTTTTTTTTTTTTGGGGGGGGGGGGGGGGGGGGGGTTTCTTTTTTTTGTTGTGCAAAAGATGCCTTTGGGTTTTTTTTCATTGTTTTTGAAAAAAAAATAAAGCCCCCTGAAGATTAACAAAGAAACCAGAACGGGGGGACACGTTTTTTAAAATTCTGTCTGTATCGGTCTGTCTGTTATAATTTTATTTGTGGGGCGGGGCCGCGCGCGGGGCCCCGTGTGTGTGTGTGTGTGTGTTTTTGGTTTTTTGTGGCACGTGGGGTGGTCCACGCAAAGCGCGCAGGGGCATTTTTTAAATAGACTTTTCCCGGATAAACCAAAGGGGGAAGATTATCCCTGCCTTTCCACGGGGAAGAAACTTGCCTTTCTCTAGTTTTTGAATAAAAGCAAACAGATCTAGAGAGTCAAAGACTTGATTTGAAGTGACGCCAGTTTAACAAATAAAGATATCTCGGGTTGCTTGATAGGGGGGACTTTTTCCCCCATCCCTTGAAAATTTTCTCTCTCCGCCTGAATGTAAAAGCCTATCTGCTGGGAAAAACCATTGCTTTGGGTGTACACACCAGGGGAAATCTGTCCCTTTGAAAAACAGCGGGGTCACTCATGCTAAAGGGGCCAAGATCGGGCCAAATTTTTACCCCCCTTGCAGTTTTCCCAAACATGGGCCTTGTTTTCCCTTGATACACGTCGTAATCCCTCTTTTTTCCCTGGAAGTGAAAAAATTTAAATTTGAAACCCAAAAAAATGAAAAGGAAAAGAAAATCCTTTTGTTCACTGGGGTTTTTGTGTGTGTGTGTGTGTGTGTGTGTGTTGTGTGTGGTGTGTGTGTGTGTGTTTTTTTTTGGTTTTGTGGTGTTTGGGGGGTTTTGGTTTTGTGTTTTTTGGTTTGTTTGGGTTGTGTTGTTGTGTTTTGTTTGTGTGTTGGGGGGTTGGTAAAGGGGGGAACAGGGGTTGTTTTTTTCTCGTTTGAAAGGTTTTTTTGTTGGCCCCGGGACGCCCCGGGGAACCCCCCCCCCCCACAACCCCAAACCACAAAAAAAAAACCCCCCTTTTCCCTTTTTATATAAAAGTGGGTGGGGAAAGGTTTGTTGGTTTTTTTAAATTTTTATTTTTTTTTATTTTTTTTTTTTTTTTTCCTTTAAAAAATTCCCCTTTAAAACAAAATTATCCAAAAAAAAAAAACAAACCCCCCAAAACCCCCAAAAAAATTTTTTTTTTTTTTTTTTCCCCCCCCCCCCCCCCCCCCCCCCCCCCCCAAACCCTTCTCCCCATGTGTTGTTGGAACACCTTTCAAAAATTCAAAAAAAAACAATTTTTCCCCCCCCAAAACCCATCAAAAACCCCCCCCGGGCCCCCCCAATTTTTTTTACTGTCCCCTTGTTGTAAAAAAAAACCTTCATTTAAACCAAAAATTAAAACAATATCAAAAAAACCCCCTCCCCAAAAAACCCCCCAACCCCCTAAAAAAACAAAACCCAATTTAACCCCCCAACAAAACCCCCGGGGGGGGGGTATTTAAAATCCCAAAAAAAAACCCCTTTAAATAAAACCCCTGCCCTTCATTGGTAAAATTTTAAAAAACCTTTTTAAGTTGGTCACCCCCCCCCCCCCCTTTCTAAAAAAAAAAAAAAAATTTTTTCCCCAAAAATAACCCCAATTTCCAAAATTTAAAAAACCAAAATTAAACAAAAAAACCCCCCCACCTTACCATTTAAATTACAAAAATTTTAACCCCCCCCTTTTCCCCTTTTAAAATTTTTTAATTATTATCAAAAAAATTCCACCCCCCCAAAACAACAAACAAAATAAAATATAAAAATTTTTATCTTTTTCATCATTAAAAAAACAAAATAAAAAAAATTACAAAGTGGAAAAACTCAGTGCTTCCAAAAATTCCCCCCCCCCCCCCAACCCCCCCACACACACAACCCCAAACCCCCCCACCCCCCAAAACCTTTATTAAAATAAATATAAAAAATTCCCAATTAAACCCAAAACCCAAAATCCCTCCCCACCCCCCACCACAAAACAACATTTTTTAAAAATAAACCCCCCAAAAAAAAATTATTAAAATTAAAAAAAAAAAATTCCCCCCCCCCCTTTTATCTTTTCCCAAAATTTTTCACCAAAAAACCCCTTTTTCCTCTTTCCAACTTTTCCCTTACCATTTTTTTTTTAAAACTCCCAAACCCCTTACCCCACTTTTAAACTTTCTTTTAAAAACCCCCCAAACAAATCAAAAATTTTTTTACAAAAAAACCAATCATTTCCCCTTTTTCCCCAAAACAAACCAAAAAAACCCCCCAACCCTCCCCTTAAATAACTTCCTCAACCCTTTTAAACAAATTTTTTTTCCCTTTAAACACCCCAAAACATACAACCAAATACAACCCTCAAAATAAACCCCATTTTAAAATTTAAAACAAAACAACAAACTAAAAAATTATATAAAAAATAAAAAATTACCTTACCCCAACACCAAAAACCTTTTTTAAAACTAAACAATTACTTAAAAACCCTTTTTTTCATTTTAACAGCCTAAAATTAATTATACCTTCCCCCAAAAATTAACCCCACTTTTTACCCCCGCAAACCCCCCGCAGGTTAAATAAAACCCTTCGCCCCAAAATTAAAACCCCCTTATGAAATTCGCAACTTTAATGGAAATTTCAACAACGGGGTGGGCCCGGAAAATTTAAAAACCAAATTTAAGAACCCCCGCGGGGGGGGGGGGGGGGGGGTTGTTCGTAAGTGGCTAAGGTGGGCAGGGAGATAAAGGAGGAGTGGGAGGGGGAGGGGGAGGAGGGGCCATACAAAAAAAAAAACAGTATAAAAGTGACGATCCATGGCCAAAGTTGTCATGTACAAGGAAAGTAGACACGCAGAGAAGAAACAGGACCAATGGCCAGTTCATCTAGGGAAGACTGGGACTTCTTTGTCCAGGAGCTGCGCGCTATGCCCTATGAGCTGCAGCCGGAACTTCAATCGCTTGGTGATTTTGACGATCTCCTGCAAAGACTGGAGAGGGACTTACAGCCGTGGAGTGAGTGTGCTTACTATACCGTTTGGACTGTCTGTCTGTCTATCTGTCTATCTGTCTTTCGGTCTGTCTTCCGTAGACGTGGGTCTCTCTCTCTCTCTCTCTCTCTTCCGTAAATCTCTCTCTCTCTCTCTCTCTCTCTTCCGTAAATCTCAATCTCTCTCTCTCTCTCTCTCTCTCTCTCCAGTGGGAACAGCGG
Organism: Conus canariensis; assembly: GCA_033310375.1. Lineage (NCBI taxonomy): Eukaryota > Metazoa > Mollusca > Gastropoda > Neogastropoda > Conidae > Conus > Conus canariensis. The sequence continues at coordinate 37,050,364 of CM065734.1, read as the reverse complement.
AAAGTTTTTTTAAAGTTGAGGTGCGGGGGGGGGGGGGGGGGGGGGGGGGGGGGGGGAGGAGGAGAGAGGAACGGGACGGATTGGGGGGATGGGGGTTGATGGCGTCCTCTGATGTTTTTTTTTTTTTAATATTGAAACGAGGTGGGGTGCTGATGGTGATGGGAGATGGGGGTAGGAGATTTCCTCAAATTAAATGTGAATAAATCTTTCGTTCTCTTGATTATTGCTTTCCCTTGTATTTTTCCAACAATTTTTATTTCTTTTGAGTGGTAACACCCGCACGCTGCTACTGGTCTGTTTGTTGTGTAATCGATGGGCCGTCTGGTTGCGTTCTTTTCATATTACGTTCTGTTGTCTTCATGATCTTTCTCTGTACTGCGTGAGTGCATCATCATTTTATCATTGAGCGGCTTGTCGTACAAAGGGACATAAACAAGGAAGCCATTGTATTCTTTCTATCGGTGTGATGTCGGAGAGTTGCGACCCTTTGCGCGATGTCCTGCCTGAGTTGAATACAAGCTCGATTTGTTAAAAAAAAAAAAAAAAAAAAAAAAAAAAAAAACCCAACTGAAACGGCAGTTAATTCTCGAAGGATATTCCCAGTCGCGAACATTACGCAGCCTGGTAACAGATTCACAATGACTGACTGTAACAACGACCGCGCGACAAGGCAGGGACAGTGTGATTTGGTTCCGTTGTCAAAATTAGAGATTGATGATGAGCAAAGAAGTAATCAGTTTGTAAGACGAACGGAAGCGAGTCTGAAACGGTTAAAAACATCTAAAACGATAAAAGAGCTCCATTCTAGCTGGTCTGAAAATCAGCTACCCAGAGAAAATGCGACCTTTCAGCTGAGATAATGTATGCTGATCAATACGAACGAAAAAAAAATTGAAACTCAACACAATAAAAAATATTAACATTATGAAGTAAAGAAAATAATGAAAAGCATTTTACTCTGAGTAAATGTGTAAGATAATGGATTAATCAAAGAATGAAGTAAATTAGAATTAACTGTATATTTTGTACCCGTTCATGAACTAAAATTCATATATGTATCATTTTTTACATTGATTTTTTTTTAAATTATCGAAATGATCTCCCAACAAGCAAGGAGTCCGATTTAAAATGAACAAGGAGAGGAGCGGGTAGAGAGAGGGTAGGGGTGGGGGTGGAAGACCTCTGAGTTACCTGAAACTGAGAGCGCACGTCGACAGTGTCAATGGCCATGTCATGTGTGTGTTACATTCATAAGAAGCGCTGCCTGATTTCCCCGTTGATACTGCTGTCTTGCTGAGTAAAAAAAAAAAAGAAGCAGTTTCACAAATAGGCAGAAAAACAGCTGTTTTGCAGACAAATATGACCTTTGTATAAAAGGCAAGGAAACAGACATGCCGACAAATTTGGATTTGCTTAAAGAGGCAGAGAAATAATCTTGAAAACAAATATCATTTGTACAAAATGGAAGAGGAAAAAGAAGGAAGACATGCATTTGTATGACGGCAAAGAAATAGTCTTGAAGACAATATGAATTTTTATGAAAAGGCTGAGATATAGTCTTGAAAGCGAATACAAATTAACGTAAAAAGATAGACACATAGTCTTGAAGACAAATAAAATGTGTACGAAAAGGCAGAGAATTAGTCTTGCGACGAATATAAATTTTTATGAGAAGGCAGATAAATAGTCTTGAAGACATATATCCATTTGTATGATAATGCAGAGAAATAGTCTTGAAGAGAACTATAGAGCTGTATACAAAGACAGAAAGAGTCCGGTGGCAATATATATCAATAAGAAAAGAATGTAGAGAAACAGGTCAGAAAACAAATGCAAATTTGCAAAGAAGGCAAAAATACAATTCGAAGTCAAGTATATAACGACATAAAAAGCCAGAGAAGCAGCGTTGAAGATAAACATAAAACAATACAAAAAGACAGAGAAATAATTTTGAAGATAACTATAAGACAGGCGCAAAAATAGTCTTGAAGACAACTATAAAACAATATGAAAAGGCAGAGAAATAAAGGCAAAATGCAATGACAGAAAACTAGCCTTGAAGACTGTTTGATTAGACATTAGATTTCAGTGGATTATGGAAAGTTCACAGAGTCACCTATCCAGCACAAAAACACTTGGTAGAGAAATAGAATGCCGTCAAACGTGTTGAACAAGAGCACGCAGCAAAACATGCATTGCCACAGACTTGGCAGTGTTCTTGGTTATGAAATAATATGTGAAGTTATGTAAAACAAGCAAATTCATGCATTTAACAAAACGAAACAACGTTGCTTCCTAAATATTCGAACAGTACAATATGTGATGTCATGCAGACAGAACCTTCAAAGGGCGATCATTCTTGAAGAATTTGACGATGTTGGAAATTATCTCCCTTGATAACTCCATCCTGCAGCATACAGCGGCACCGTGCAAGCAGCGTTGATCACAGACTCTGGGCTGTTACTGCTCTGACTTACTACTGAATATGTCCAGAGGATGAATTAAACTTTATCACCATCAGCACCGCAACTGTCGTCTTTGTTGTCGACAATGATCACACGACAGAGGACAGGAACACATTTATCTGTTAAGAGGACTGCGGTTACAATTTTTCCCCCGCAGGATAAAATGCACAATCATAAACCAAAATCATCATGGTGATCCGACATTGGTAACGGTCTTTGGAGAGTAATGGAACGTTGACGACAACATTATCGGTTATGGGATCATAATCCTCTGTAAAATAAACAGAAACTGGTGGATTAAAACAAAGAACTTTTATTTCAATAATACACAAAATCGTGAAGCTGTTGGTTGGAGATAAAATAAGGTTAATTGGTTAATTGGTTAATTGGCGATGGATACAAGATGCCTCCTCTCAAGGCCTTCATGGATGACACTACAGTGATTTCATCCAGAGAAGACGAGACACGTCATGTGCTGGAGAGGCTGGACGACATAGTTGCCTCATCCAGAATGAAGTTCAAGCCAAAGAAATCACGGAGTCTCACTGAGGAAAGGAAAAGTGGCCGGATCTGTGGTCTTCAGTGTTGCCAACCAGGCCATTCCAACAGTCACAGAAGAACCAGTCAAGAGCCTTGGAAGATGGTATGATGATACGCTGAAAGACACACAAAGAGCAAAAGAAACCAAGCAGATGGCGGAGGAAGGCTTGGAGACCATTGACCAGTGTGGGCTCCCTGGCAAATACAAGGTCTGGTGTCTGCAGTTCATGCTGATACCAAAGCTCCTATGGCCTCTTATGATATACGACATCTGCACCAGCATAGTGGAGGCAATGGAAGCCAAAATCAACAAGTTCACAAGGAAATGGCTTGGTGTCCCACCCTTGTCTGACTGACATAGCACTGTACTGTCGCCAAGCAAAGCTGAAACTACCACTGAAATCCATCCTGGAGGAATACAAAGCAGGGAAGATCAGACTTCAAAGCATGCTGGAGGACTCAGGAGACAAGGTGGTAGAAGCAATCAAGCCCCAGCTGAAGACAGGCAGAAAATGGAAAGTTCAAGAGGCGATGGATTCTGCAAAAGAAAGTCTCAAGATCAGAGAAATAACAGGACACACACAGACCAACAGACAAGGACTGGGGGTGACCAAAACTGAATGGTGGTCAAAGGCCAAAGGAAAAGCCAAAAGAGACATGATGATTCAGGAGATGAGAAAAGAAGAAGACCAAAAAAGACTCCAAAAAGCAGTCCAGCAGAGCCAGCAAGGGCAATGGACAACGTGGGAGAATGCACTCCAAAGAAGTCTCACTTGGAATGACATTTGGCGCATGGCCCCTCTCAGGATCAGCTTCATTCTCAGATCTGCATATGACCTTCTGCCCTCAAATGCAAACCTGGTGAAGTGGGGGAAAACAGACGATCCTGCATGCCCCTCTGCCATGAAAAACAAACAGTGGAGCATGTCCTAAGCTCATGTAAAGTAGCCTGGCTCAAGGAAGGTACACATGGAGGCACAACCAAGTGCTCAAAGAGATTGTACAAGTAGTCTGGGCTAGTACCAACACCACAAAAGGGAAAATCAGGACTCCAAAAGCACCCGCAACATTCTTCACGGCTGGAGGCAGCAAATCATGGCCAAGAACAACAGTGCCACTCGAAACATGCAGGCAGAGTCTGCTGGACGGGGCAGATGACTGGGAGTGCACTGCAGACCTCCCAGAATGGAAGAGTCACCCAGAGATCATCAGCAAGAGTGGCATGAGACCAGACATAGTAGTCCACTCTAAGTCAACCAAGCAGCTGATCATGATCGAGCTCACAGTACCATATGAGAACAGAATGGAGGCAGCTCAAATCTACAAGACTGAAAAGTATGCTGATCTGGCAAACAGCCTGAGGAGAGAAGGCTATCAGGTCAAAGTCCTCACTGCAGAAATTGGAGCTAGGGGGTTTGTAGGAACGTCTGCATACAGCCTCATGAAACAGCTCTCAGTTGCAGGGAAGGAAAAAACCAGAGCCCTGAAAGCAATGGCAGAAGCGGCAGAAAGGTGTTCAAGCTGGATCTGGTCAAGGAGGAACAAAAGTGAACTTCATAAGGCTTAAATTTCCTACAAATATCAGGTGTCCCTGTGGCTCAGTGGTTAAAGCGCGAGTCATTAAGTGGAAAATGAGCATGTCCAGAGGGTCATGGGTTCGAATCCCAGCCATGGCTCGTCCCAAGATGGGGAAAAAAAAAAAAAGGGGCAGCAGAGGGACATCCGGAGTCATGAACCGGGTGTGGCCCAACCCCCCTAGAGTGTCAGGAGATAAGGGCCGAAACACTTGCTTGAAGGGGGCTTCTCTTCTGAGGACTCTCTGCTGCCACGCTCTCCACGAGTTTCTTTCTACAGGTTAACGGAAGAGGAGAGGTAGGGGGTGAGGGTTGGGGGGATGAGGGGGAATGGGGATGATGGGGTGGGGCAGGAGCGCTTTGACACATGAGAAGTGGAATGATCATCTTGTGAGGCTTTTGCTTGTGGCCGGGTGGAGGGCCTGTGGTCCAGTCCCCGCGACATCATTGATCGTGGAGTGGGGAGAGGGGGTAGGGGTGGAGGGTGGGGTGGGGGCAGGAAAGGATGAAGTGGGTAGGGAGGGAGAGTAACGGGTTTGAGGGGCAGGAATTGACAGTGCAATGTCGTCGACTCAGTTTAAAAAAAAAAAAAATCCCAGAATCTATTTTGGCCGTAGGGACAGTAAACTGTCAGACATTCACCGTGTCTAGGGCACGGCATGATGGAAGGTGAAGTCCACAGCTGTCCTTCCGCCGCCTTACACTTCCCTGAACTGAATCAGGCGCCTCTTTACTGCTGGGTGGACAGAGCTCCTTTGGAAGCTGTAAAGAAAAACGACATCCATCCTATGCGCAGTTCGAATTCACCACCGCATGCAAATGCACTGACCATGTGACCACGAGTCCTTGATCGTTGGAAGTGGTCAAAGCTGCCTGCTCTGATACACCGTGCACTGGACACAACAGTTGATTATCAAGTCATTCGTCGCGCTGTTGGGAATGTGCTGATGCTGATGGTGCTGATGTCAGACGTTGTATCATACTTGATAATCATGCAGCTTGTTCATGTGTGTGTGTTTGACTGTTTGATATCTTCCCTTTGTTCACAGTGATTGTAAAGGGAGCTTATTCATGTGTGTGCGTTTGACTGTTTGATGTCTTCCCTTTGTTCACTGTGATTGTAAAGGGAGCTTATTCATGTGTCTGTGTTTGACCGATATCTTCCCTTTGTTCACAGTGATTGTAAAGGGATCAGCACCCAATGGCTGTTCTGCATACTGCGCCATATTTCATAATAATGTGAATTCAAATTATTACTATCATTATTAGTAGTGGTATCATTAGTATTAGTATCATCATCATTATCATTATTGTTGTTGTTATCATTATCATTGTTATTTTTGTTGTTGCTGTTGTTGTGATGATGATGATGATGATGGTGATGATGATGATTATCATCAGCATGATCAGCATCATCATCATCGTCATTATTATTATTTATTATTATTATCACCATAATGATAAGAATTGTTGTTGTTGTTCTTCTTCTTACTGTTATTGTTATAATTATCATTTATGCTTTTCTTTGCATCTCATACTTTTGGCATCATCAATAACCTGGTTGAAAAAGAAATCCCTTTTGCCTCTGGCTCGTAAACGTTACAGAGAACCGAATTACGACTAAACTTTATGGAAACTACACCCCACACATTGTTCATCTTCCAAGCGGAGGTAGACACAAACCAGTTCATAACTTACAGTGTTTTCAAAAAATCTCTCCCACCCCCACCCCCTTTTTTTCTTTCCTTGGAATTTGTTTGCCTTTGAATATTGGGGGAGGCAGAGGGGGCAGGGAGAAGGTATTCTGCCCCCACCCCCATGTTCATTGGGGCAGTCCGTGGCCTCCTCCCCCACCTTCCTCCTCTTTCCCCATCACAAATTCCGACGCCATGACTGTATAAAGTTAGGTACAGTCCTGTAATACTGATTACAACACACACACACACACACACACACACACACACACACACACACACACACACACACACACACCACAACACATACACACCCACCCACCCATCCACACACACACACACACACACACACACACACACACACACACACACACACACACACAACACACACACACACACAACACACACACACACACCTACCCGCACACACACACAAACTTCACTTCAGCCCAACATAACATTTTCCTGTCGGTGTGTTCACAGGTGTGTCCGGCAGTGTCCGTACCATAGTCCAGAGACTGACCAGGCTGTGCTGGACAGTGAAGAACGGACTCATCTCTTACATGACCACGTTTCCTGGCTCCCACGGGTGCCGGAACATCATCATAAAAGATGCAGGGGACGGCAGAAGATGACTGTCTGCTGCAGCCTTAGGTGCCTGGTCTGAACTAACTGGGCCTGACAAGGTGCCGTGGACAGCTGATGTGATGACACTGGCCTGTTTGTGTGTTCCTAACTGTACCCACTGTCTGAACGGAAAGAATGCTTTGGGATTGGGTTAGAGAGAGAGAGAGAGAGAGAGAGAGAGAGAGAGAGAGAGAGAGAGAGAGAGAGAGAGAGGTGGGGGTGGGGGGAGTTACGTCATTGAAAGTACTGTGATGACCAACCTTCTCTCGTCACAGGTGCTTGAAAGTGAAAGTTATTTTTAACAGTGATTTTGGTTTTGTTCCCGACTCCCTTCATCCCCCTGTCACTTTTTTTTTTTTTATTTGGGGGGGGGGGGGGGGGGGGGGATTTTTTGCTTTGATAGTGCGAAAGATGCCATTGTTTTTTTTCACTGTATGAAAAAAAATAAAACGCTGAAGATTACACAAAGAAACCAGAACGTGGGACACGTGTTGTACAATCTCTGTCTGTATCTGTCTGTCTGTCTGTTTGTCTATCTATACATCTGTGTGTGTGTGTGTGTGTGTGTGTGTGTGTGTGTGTGTGTGTGTGTGTGTGTGTGTGTGTGTGTGAGTGTGTGTGTGTGTGTGTGTGTGTGTGTGTGTGTGTGTGTGGTGTGTGTGTGTGTATGTGTGTGTGTGTGTGTGTGTGTGTGTGTGTGTGTGTGTGTGTGTGTGTGTGTGTGTGTGTTTGTGCGCACGTGTGTGTGTCCACGCGAGCGCGCAGTGCAGTCTTGATAGATCTGTTCCGGATACAACAAAGGGGAAGATTATGCCTGCCTTTCCACTGGAAAGAAACTTGCCTTTCTCTCAGTTTATGAATCAAGCAAACAGATCTAGAGAGTCAAAGACTTGATTTGAAGCTGACGCCAGTGTAACGATCAAGATATCTACTGTCTGCATGATAGGCGGACTGTTTTACCCCATGTCTTGGCATTTTCTCTCTCTGCCTGAACTGAAAAGCCTATCTACTGGGACAATATTGCTTTGGGTGTACACACCAGCGGCATCTGTCCCATGAAAACAGCGGGGTCACTCATGCTGAACGCAAGATCTGACAATTATTATCTCACTTGCATATCTCCAAACATAGCCTTTTTTTTTTTTTACTTGATACACGTCTGTAATCCCTCTTTATTCCTGGAAGTGACAAATTATTGAAATCCAATTAATGTAAAGGAAGAGAATCCATTGTACACAGTGTTTTTTGTGTAATATGCAATCTTAGAATGTCTGCATCTGCAAATGAGCGCGTGTGTGCACGCACACACACACCACACACACACACACACACACACACACACACACACACACACACACACACACACACTTCTCCTTCTTTCTCTTTATATAGATGTGTGTGTGTGTGTGTGTGTGTGTGTGTGTGTGTGCGCGCGCGCGCGCGCGTGCGTGCGTGCGTGCGTGCGTGGGTGCCTGCATGCTTGCATGCATGCATGTGTGCATGTATGCGTGCGTGTGTGCGTGTGTGTGTATACATTGCGCGTGCGTGCACATTCAAGTGTATTTCAAATTATGTTTTTCTCCCAATCATGCATACATGATCCTTGGTCATTTTGACATTTACCGTAACGTTGTATGTCTTTGGAAATGACCGTTCATTTAAACCGACAGGTGTATATGCTGAATCACCTACCACCCCCTCACCACCACCACCACCACCACCACCATCACAACAACAAAAACAACAATATCAACAAACAAGGGAGGGGGTGGGGAGTTAATCGCAAAGAAAAAAGTCTTGTAAATAAAATATGACATTCATAGAGTAGAGGAATAGATTATAGAACTCCATGACCTGTCTTAGTTGGCTCATTTGTTCTTTCTGAAATATAATGGTATTGTTGATGTGTGCTTTTCTTTGCAAATATCGCTAATTCGGATAGTTAATGTACGATTCTGTGTTGAGAAACAAAAATCATCATCGTTGATCATGATAGTGATAGTAGTGGTACTAGCAATGGTGTTGGTAAGCGTTCTTCTTCTTCTTGTTATTATTATTATTATCATTATTATTATCATCAACATCATCATCATTATTATTACTATCATTATTGTTATCATTATTATGATTATTTTTATGATGATTAATATTATTACCATTATCACCATTATTATTGTTATATAAGCATAATATGATAATTATTATTATTAGCAGTAGTGGCAGCAGCAGCAGCAGCAGCAGCGGCAGTAGTAGTAGTGGTAGTATAGTAGTAGAAGTAGGAGCAGGAGTAGAAGTAGTAGTCGTAGAATAGTAGTAGTAGTATCATGATTATCATTATTATTACTATTGTCATTATTATTATTATCATCATCATCATTACAATTACTATTATCATTATCATAAGCACTACCATTAGTAGTAGTAGAAGCAGCAGCAGTAGTAGTAGTAGTAGTAGTAGTAGTAGTAGTAGTAGTAGTAGTAGAGGTAGAAGTAGAAGTAGGAGTTGAAGTAGTAGTAGAATAGTAGTGGTAGTATAATAATAATAATAACAATAATAATAGTAACGATAATAATAATAATAATAATAATAATTATAATAATAACAATAATAATAATAACAATAATGATAATGTTATTATCATTATTATCAATATTATTATCATTACTTCTTATTATTATGATTACTATCATGATTACTATTATTATTATTGGTACCGTATGTGCAAGTAGTCGTATACAGTCTATTGTAGGTCATGATTTTAAAATGATTTTTTTCAGAATTTGTTGTACTGACTCATTAAACTCAGTAATTTCATTCTACCTCTGGTAAAAAACCAACTTTGTTGGTGTGCGATGGCGCGCTCGCATGTGTGTGTTTGTGCTTGCGCGTGCGCGTGCGTGCGTGCGTGTGTGTGTGTGTGTGTGTGTGTGTGTGTGTGTGTGCGTGCGTGCGTGCGTGCGTGCGTGCGTGCGTGCGTGTGTGCGTGCGTGCGTGCCCGCGAGTGTGTATCCGCACGAGTGTGTCCACGCATGTGTGTCTGTGTGTTTTTGTGAATATGTGCATATACGGAGGAGCGCGGGGGAGGGGGGGGGGGGGGGGGGGGGACGTGGAGGGGATATGGGAGGGGTGAAGCTTCAGGATGTCATGGTGGGCAGTTTAGCCTTGAGAAGCTCACAGCGGCGGCTCAGAAGACGCACGTACGCCGCACAGAGCTACAGGCAGCACACCACAACATAGCGAGATCGTGAGTCATGTTTCCTCTTTGTCTGTCTATCTGTTTGTGTCTCTCAGTAAAGATCGATAGATGGACAAATAGATAGATAGATAGACAGACAGATAAATGGATGGATGGATAAAAACACACACACACACACACACACACACACACACACACACACACACACACACACACACACACATATAGATTGAAGAAATAGGGGGAGATAAGCATTCATATCTGCAGTGGTAGATCATTCTGCCTAACTAACAGTATGTGCTTGAGTGGGTGAATGGGGAAAAATAAAATAAATGCTTCTCAAAATGGGATAGCATTCTTCTTAAAACCGAAAAGGCAGAGGAGTCAAATTACCACTTTCCGCGGTCACTGAGGAGAAACAATCAGGTTTCGAAATATCGGTATCTGACCAGGAGTTATATGTTAGTGGTTTTACTCCCCATTGGACATTGTCTCCTTCTTGGAGACTATAAGCTTGCTGAAGGCTCATTTTGAGAAGCATTTATTTTATTTTTCCCCATTCACCCACTCAAGCACATACTGTTAGTTAGGCAGAATGATCTACCACTGCAGATATGAATGCTTATCTCCCCCTATTTCTTCAATCTAAGACATAAGAGCAAGCTTTGTTTATAATTGAATATTTCTTGCAGTCATTGCAACACCAAGCTGCTCTGTAAGTTGCTGGAATGGTGCTCGGTACTTATCCTTGGAATTTATTAGTTTATTGTAATTTAGTCCCTTGTGGATTCATTCCAAGAACTGGCCCTCAGCACTTGTGTCTTAAGAGGTTATCTTTTTATATTTTCGACTTTTCACAAGAAAATGTAGCTTGTTTTGCTCTTTCATGATTTTCTTTGCTTCTTAGGTGGCACCTTTGGTTGGTTTTTTGAAAACTCAACAAACATACTACGGTATTGCACACCAGCCTTTTCTGGGATAGCATTCTTCTTAAAACCGAAAAGGCAGAGGAGTCAAATTACCACTTTCCGCGGTCACTGAGGAGAAACAATCAGGTTTCGAAATATCGGTATCTGACCAGGAGTTATATGTTAGTGGTTTTACTCCCCATTGGACATTGTCTCCTTCTTGGAGACTATAAGCTTGCTGAAGGCTCATTTTGAGAAGCATTTATTTTATTTTTCCCCATTCACCCACTCAAGCACATACTGTTAGTTAGGCAGAATGATCTACCACTGCAGATATGAATGCTTATCTCCCCCTATTTCTTCAATCTAAGACATAAGAACAAGCTTTGTTTATAATTGAATATTTCTTGCAGTCATTGCAACACCAAGCTGCTCTGTAAGTTGCTGGAATGGTGCTCGGTACTTATCCTTGGAATTTATTAGTTTATTGTATATTTATCTTTGTGATATATATTCAAAGAATGCTACTCAGCACCATTGCAAGAGGTTATCTTTTTATATTTTCGACTTTTCACAAGAAAATGTAGCTTGTTTTGCTCTTTCATGATTTTCTTTGCTTCTTAGGTGGCACCTTTGGTTGGTTTTTTGAAAACTCAACAAACATACCACGGTATTGCACACCAGCCTTTTCTGGGATAGCATTCTTCTTAAACCGAAAAGGCAGAGGAGTCAAATTACCACTTTCCGCGGTCACTGAGGAGAAACAATCAGGTTTCGAAATATCGGTATCTGACCAGGAGTTATATGTTAGTGGTTTTACTCCCCATTGGACATTGTCTCCTTCTTGTAGGCTATAAGCTTGCTGAAGGCTCATTTTGAGAAGCATTAATTTTATTTTTCTCCATTTACCCACTCAAGCACATACTGTTAGTTAGGCAGAATGATCTACCACTGCAGATATGAATGCTTATCTCCCCTATTTCTTCAATCTAAGACATAAGAACAAGCTTTGTTTATAATTGAATATTTCTTGCAGTCATTGCAACACCAAGCTGCTCTGTAAGTTGCTGGAATGGTGCTCGGTACTTATCCTTGGAATTTATTAGTTTACTATATATATATATATATACATATTCATATATATATATATATATATTATACATACATGCATATCCATCTGCAGCTATTTATCTATCTCTTCTATTTATCTGTCTACCTATTGTTTTAAAAGGCTGTTCACTGCAATTGGCAGGTCGTCTGCGTTCTAGCTTGAGGGAGGTTTTTAAATAAAATGAAAATGTGCAATAACACAGTGTTGGTGGTTTTTACTATGCAATATCTATCTACATTTTCTATGGAAGCCCTACTTGCACAGAGACAGGGTCAAGGGTGAGTTCACTGGCCTGAAATTTGACATCAGCAGAGGCTGGCTTTTAGTAGTGATACTTTCTGATTATAATCATCAATAAGGTTCCTTTAAATTGACTTGGAATGATTTTCGGAAATGAGATGAGGATGGGGTTTATTCTGGAAGAACTGTGTGTGGGTTCATTTTGTTTTCTTCAACACTTGATCTGCTTCAACAACGATTTCATGGACGATAACAGTGTTTTGGTCTACATTTTCATTGTCCTAAATGTTGTTTGGTTTTGCCTGAATAAGACCCAAGAGGTCGAAATGCATCGTGTTTTGTCCTGTAATCTGTCTGTGTTGTCTCGCGGAACTAATAACCTTTCTTTGTAAAAAAAATGTGCTTTAGTTTCCACCTTCGGTCACCTCGCTTGGAAACTATCAGTGTTTTGGTGAATTTTTTTTTCAATTTTAGGCGTGTGACCATCGTGGACCGGTCATTAAGATGACTGTGGCGGCGGCTGACTGCCCGGCTGTAGACCGGAAATGAACCTTCCTTTCACAATGCTTGCCGCTTCCGGTACATGAGCACTCACTTCTTCGAGCCGACTCGACGTGGTCGAGGTCCTCGCTACTTGACTCCGGGTCGCGATCGACTCCAAAGATAGAGGGAGGTGGGAGGAAAACAACGGGAACAGAGGGCCAGCCAAAGTGATCAGGCGGCAATAGCAAAGGGACGCAATCACGGCTAGGTTAACCACTTCAGTGCTAGTGACCAGTATAGTCCTCACAGAGAGAGAGAGAGAGAGAGAGAGAGAGAGAGAGAGAGAGAAGGACGTAGCATCATAGTGACAAAACAGGCCAGGCACATCAAGCCACCATGTACCGCCGTCCGCTCGTCTGGTTCCGTTTTATTCGGGGAAAAAGTTACTCAGGGGAAGCAATCGCTGTCTTTGAGTATATGTGCACGACAGTCTGGGGTGGGGGAGAGGAGAGTGGTGTGTGTGTGTGTGTGTGTGTGTGTGTGTGTGTGTGTGTGTGTTGGTGTGTGCGTGCGTGCGTGCGTGCGCGTGCGCGCGCGCGCGGCGCGCGCGCGCGTGTGTGTGTGTGTGTGTGTGTGTGTGTGTGTCCGTCTAGCGGTCTGTATTTATGTGCCTGTGTGTGTTTGTGTGTGGTGTATGTGTCTGTGTGTGTCTGTGTGTGGTGTATGTGTCTGGGTGTGTCTGTGTGTGGTGTATGTGTCTGTGTGTGGTATATGTGTCTGTGTGTGTCTGTGTGTGTCTGCCCACTGTCCTCTTGTCTGCCGACTGTCCTCTTGTCTGCCCACTGTCCTCTTGTCTGCCTACTGTCCTCTTGTCTGTCCACTGTCCTCTTGTCTGTCCACTGTCCTCTTGTCTGCCGACTGTCCTCTTGTCTGCCTACTGTCCTCTTGTCTGTCCACTGTCCTCTTGTCTGCCGACTGTCCTCTTGTCTGCCTACTGTCCTCTTGTCTGCCGACTGTCCTCTTGTCTGTCCACTGTCCTCTTGTCTGCCGACTGTCCTCTTGTCTGTCCACTGTCCTCTTGTCTGTCCACTGTCCTCTTGTCTGCCGACTGTCCTCTTGTCTGCCCACTGTCCTCTTGTCTGTCCATTGTCCTCTTGTCTGTCCACTGTCCTCTTGTCTGCCTACTGTCCTCTTGTCTGTCCACTGTCCACTTGTCTGCCGAGTGTCCTCTTGTCTGTCCACTGTCCTCTTGTCTGTCCACTGTCCTCTTGTCTGCCGACTGTCCTCTTGTCTGTCCACTGTCCTCTTGTCTGCCCACTGTCCTCTTGTCTGTCCACTGTCCACTTGTCTGCCGAGTGTCCTCTTGTCTGTCCACTGTCCTCTTGTCTGCCTACTGTCCTCTTGTCTGTCCACTGCCCTCTTGTCTGCCTACTGTCCTCTTGTCTGTCTACTGTCCTCTTGTCTGTCCACTGCCCTCTTGTTTGTCCACTGTCCTCTTGTCTGTCCACTGCCCTCTTGTCTGTCCACTGTCCTCTTGTCTGTCCACTGTCCTCTTGTTGTCTGTCCTCTTGTCTTCCACTGACCTCTTGTCTGTCCACTGTCCTCTTGTCTGTCCACTGTCCTCTTGTCTGCCTACTGTCCTCTTGTCTGCCTACTGTCCTCTTGTCTGTCCACTGTCCTCTTGTCTGCCTACTGTCCTCTTGTCTGCCCACTGCCCTCTTGTCTGTCCATGTCCTCTGGACTGTCCACTGCCCTCTTGTCTGTCCACTGTCCTCTTGTCTGTCCACTGTCCTCTTGTCTGTCCACTGTCCTCTTGTCTGCCTACTGTCCTCTTGTCTGTCCACTGTCCTCTTGTCCTGTCCACTGTCCTCTTGTCTGCCGACTGTCCTCTTGTCTGCCTACTGTCCTCTTGTCTGTCCACTGTCCTCTTGTCTGCCGACTGTCCTCTTGTCTGCCTACTGTCCCTCCTTGTCTGCCGACTGTCCTCTTGTCTGTCCACTGTCCTCTTGTCTGCCTACTGTCCTCTTGTCTGCCCACTGTTACACGTTTTGTAACAATCAGTGAGGGTTGTCTCTGTTCAAATTTGCTGACCAACACTGCAGGTGTCTGTATCTCTCAGACCAGGTTGACGCCGGAATATATTATAAAAGAAGCTTAGAGTACAGCCCTGCCATGCAGTCTCAGACCAGAATGGAAATCCGTAGCATCTTCTTCATCATCCTCATTCTCATCGATCAGCAAATTTGAACAGAGACAACCCTCACTGATTGTTACAAAACGTGTAACTGCAGAGTTCTGACGTCTGATTAATTTACTTCCGAGCTGTACGGGAGAACACTGGAACAAGTTGCCTCAGGAGGTTGTGACAGCTGAGTCACTGGACTGCTTCAAGTCCAGGCTGGCCTCCCATCTTAGAATCTGAAACAACCACCCCACCCCCCCCTTCCCCACCACCCCCAACCCTTCCCCCTTACCCTCCTTCTGACCACTGTTCCCTAACCCCCCCCCCTCCCCCTTGCTTTTTTTTGTTTCCTCAAATCCTCACAACAGCGAAATCTTTGGCAATCTCCCCAAATACGACAAAACCATCAGCAAAATGATGTTGGTCGTACAAAGGAAGAAGAATTCATTTTAAAATGGTTGTCGCGTG
>CM065734.1:37019875-37024875 GCA_033310375.1 Conus canariensis | reverse complement strand
TATATCCATCATTTTCTGCGCTCAGCATCATCAACAATCAGCATCCTACATCCACAATGTTCCTTACCTAGTGCCCACTGTATCCTGTATCGTTAAAACTCACAGTTTCCTACAGCCGTAGCCCTCAACCGTCTAAATAATGTACAACGTTCATAATTTATACCCACAGCTCTGTGTGTGTGTGTGTGTGTGTGTGTGTGTGTGTGTGTGTGTGTGTGTGTGTGTGTGTGTGTGTTGTGTGTGCGCGCGCGCGCGTGTGTGTGTGCTTTGAGTTAGAATTAATATTTTATCATGTTTCTGTAATATGCGCTTTGGGTTCTCACGAGGTAAAGCGCTCTATAAATATCCTTTTACATTACATTACATTACAATTCCTCAAATCCATCACGTTTTAACCCTTAGTCCATTACATCATACATCATTCATACGGACAATTCTCTACACTTAATGGGTTCTACACTCAAAATCATCAACATCATTCATCCCCTATGTTCACAATTCTCAACACCCATCGTGTTCCATACTGTGAATGATCTATTCCAACAATGCTCAATACCCATCGTCTTCCTCTCTGTATATCATTATCAACATCGTATATCTGCCAGGCTCAAAATTAATACTCAGTCATCCTTCACACCCTATGTCATCTGCATTCTGCATGATCTTCACCTGCAGTTCTCTACAGCCATCTTCTGCGCCCTTTGTTATCTGCACCCAGCATCATCTATGCCCTGTTGTGGCGTTGTTAGTAACCAGCCTCGTAGTTATATGACGTGACATGTATCCCATAAGGCCGAGTTAGAGATGCGTGCGCATAGAACTGTTGACATGACTAAGCAGCCTGTTTCTGTAACCGTTTAGTTTGTGTTAATTGTATTGATGTTATACACACCAGCTGTGTTATTGTTATACTTTAATGGATCTATTCTGTGCATCAATCGTCAAGGACACTGTACCTGTATTATCCGCACCACACATTCACAGCACCCACAATCCTCTACAGGTATTGTCCTCCACACCCCGTATCATCTACCATCTGCATCATCTCCATCCACAATCATCCACAATAGCATCCTCTGTACCACATAGTCTACACTATCTACATCTATTATCTTCTACAGTACACCCATTATCAAAGACTTTTTACGAACTTTCCGGTTTGTTTTTAGAAGATGTATTCAAGGTTTGAGTGAAAGTTTTTTTTTTTTTTTTTTAAATAACTTGTGAGTTGACTTCAAGGCGGTAACAGCCCTGCTATGGCCCTTTGCGGTCGGCTGGGCTTTAAGCAACATTATTTCTCTCTCTCTCTCTCTCTCTCTCTCTCTCTCTCTCTTCTCTCCCATTGTTCTATCCATCTATTGTCCTCTACACCTATCCTCTTCGTTTCATCGTCTGAGATGTTTTAACCTATCATTCGGCAGGCTTTCGCTGATTGGGCCATATTGGTTGCTCTGGGCTAACTGTACAGTGATATAGTTGACCCAGCTGATGACTGATTTGTTGATCAATGGCCAATGATAATTGGAACAGGTGTCAACAGCACTGGAAATATAGCAAGACAAAATAAGTTAGAACGTTCAGTGATGAAAAACAAAACACTGATGGTAAACATTCTTGCGGTGATCGAGGAAGGAATAAGTTATGATGTTGAATCAGCTTGGATGGGAAATCTAGTTAGCTTGACTTTTTTCCTCTTTCTTTTTGTTTATTTCTTTATCGTTGTTGCTTTTCTTTTTTTTTATTTTTTTTTTTTATAGTTCTTTTGGATTTTTATGGATGACGCATTTATGTTCACCAGGATAACTTCACAGGTGTAGCGTGCGAACTCTGCAAATACCCCAAAATGTTCGGGGTAAACTGTTCCGAAGGTAAGTCTCTCTCTCTCTCTCTCTCTCTCTCTCTCTCTCTCTCTCTCTCTCTCTCTCTCTCTCTCTCTCTCTCTCTCTCTCATATTATTGTAACTTTTCTTGTCATTCTTCTCCTTCCTTCTCCCTTATTCTATTGTTATTATTACTGCAAGTGCTATTATCGGTATTGTTTGTTTTGTTACTATATGATCATATTATCATCATTATTATAATAACAATATTATTATTATTATTATTGATTTCATCATCATCATCATCACCATCATCATCATCATCATCATCATTATTATTGTTGATGATGTTGCTTTGTTGAGGTTGTTGTTATCATAAGTATCTTACTTATTTTACTTTTATTTTTATCATTTGTTTAATAACCTGTGTCTTCTTTTCAACCTCAGCTTCATTCCGTAGCTTTAGTTGTTCACCCAAGACTAAATTTTGCACCCAGATCGTAGAGATAAGTGAGGGCATGTTCGTTCTTTGCTTTCACTGGTTTGAATGTATTTTTCCTGCCTGGAAAATACCTAAAGATCTGAACGTCGTGTGTGTGTGTGTGTGTGTGTGTGTGTGTGTGTGTGTGTGTGTGTGTGTGTGTGTGTGTGTGTGTGTGTGTGTGCGTGTGTGTGCGTGCGTGTGGTGCGCGCTCTCATATCTTACTAATTTAAAAAGAGAAGCAGAAAAGGGATAAAACCCGGATCCAACTGCCCTAATGTGGGTACAGTATTCTCCACAAATATGTATAAGTTATTTCCCTTTAGACAGTGTTGCGTCAACGACCTTCGCCCAGTGCCATGTTCTCAGAAGGAAAGTAGTCTTCTCCTTAACCTCTCTCCTGTCCCACTGTCACCCTGCCACCCGCCTTTTCCAGCTTACCCTACCAGAGTTACTAATCCTGCTTTCCAAACACAACAATACAGTACAACAAACAATACAGTATAACACAGCAATACAGTACAGCAGCAACGCAACACAATACAGTACAACACAGTATAGTACAATACTATGCAATACAACATAACACAATGCAATACAATGCAATGCAACACAAAACAATACAACGCAGTACAGTATAATACAACACCAGCACAACACAACACGACACAACACAACACGACACGACACGACACGACACGACACGATACGACACGACACAACACACCACAGCACAGTAAACTACAGGTGCCACAGGCCTGCACTGTGCCATGAAGGATGATGAGCACCACAATGTGATGGTGATGGGTACAGTATCTGTGTGTGAACGGGTACTATGCCGTGAAGGATATATAAGCACCACAGTGTGATGGTGATGGGCACAGTGTGTGTGTGTGTGTGTGTGTGTGTGTGTGTGTGTGTGTGTGTGTGTGTGTGTGTGTGTGTGAACGGGCACTGTGCCGTGAAGGATATGTAAGCACCACAGTGTGATGGTGATGGGCAGAGTGTCTGTGTGTAAACGGGTACTGTGACGACGGTCCAGCTGGCACCGGGGCCTGCCGCCTCTGCTTGCCTGGGTTCCAAGGCCCACTGTGTGATGAAGGTGAGAGTGTTTGGTAGCTCTGAGTCTAGAGGCCGCTCTTGTCCGTCTCTGTTTCTCTCTGTCCGTCTGTCAGTTCGTGTTTTGATCTGTCAATCCCCTTCCCCCACTTTTCTGTCTTTCTCTGTCTGTCTGTCTGTCTGTCTCTCACTTAAATTCTCTCATCTTCGTCATTAATTCATTTATCCATCAGCTTCAAATCATGCGCACAGTGGTCTCAAAACTTAGCGGATGTGGTGTAGCGTATATGGACTAGTCCACTTGCAGTGACATCTTGTTGATGAAACTGAAACTGAAGCTGAAACTCTCTCTCTGTCTCTCTGTCTCTGTCTCTGTCTGTCTGTCTGTCTGTCTGTCTGTCTGTCTGTCTGTCTGTCTGTCTTCTCTCTCTTCTCTCTCTCTCTCTCTCTCTCTCTCTCTCCCCTCACTTTCCTTCTGTCTGCCTGACTGTCTCTTTCTCTCTCTCAGCCACAACCTATCTCTCTCTCTCTCCTCTCTTCTCTCTCTCTCTCTCTCTGTCCCTCCTCTCTCTCTGTGTCTCTGTTCTCTCTCTCTCTCTCTCTCTCTCTCTCTCTCTCCCCTCTGTCTGTCTGTCTGGAACTTGTCTGTTTCACGAGCTTCAAGGCCCACTCTGTGATGAAGGTAAAGAGTGCTCTATATCTCTTTGTCTGGATGTTTCTCTTGTCCACCTGCTGGTCTCTCTACCCTTTGATTTGTGTCCTGGTCTGTCAGCCTATTCTCTCTCTCTCTCTCTCTCTCTCTCTCTCCTCCTCTCTCTCTCTCTCTGTGGGTATTCCAACGAGTGTGTGTGTGTGTGTGTGTGTGTGTGTGTGTGTGTGTGTGTGTGTGTGTGTGTGGTGTGTCGCGCGCGTGCGTGCGTGCGTGCGTGCGTGCGTGTGTGTGTGAGTGCGTGCGTATGTGTGTGTGTATGTGTGTTTGTGTGTGTGTGTGTGTGTGTGTGTGTGTGTGTGTGTGTGTGTGTGTGTGTGTGTTTGTCAGTACAACACTATGTTAATCTGACAGTAAATGGTTTCAGTCAGTCAGTCAGTGTGTGTGTGGACGCGTGCGCGCGTTTGTGTGTGTGTGTATTTGTGTCAGTGAGGGAGTAAGTGAGTTCTAAAGGTTTCATGATTCCCTTGGATTAAGACCAAAAAGAACGGTGCCAGATTCTTCATTCTGTGATTGTTATAATCTGTTAAACAAGCTGTACTTCGAACTGTACATGAATACATAAGATTTGAGCGATTTAATTTTTGCATTGAATTTTAGGGACAAGAATTTTGTGACAAGAGGCGAGCGCTTCATAATCATGAAGAACGCCGCGATAACAAACTGTGAACGAATTGTTATTACATGTATTGACGCGTGTAATTTGGAAGTGGGTAAAATCTAACCAACAAACACATTGAGTAAGGATAATGTGAAGATAAAATGACCACACTACTGTTTCAGAAATCATCACTTGTCACAACCTGACGTGCGCCAACCACTCCCGCTGTGAGCAAGTGGGCGGGCATGCGCAGTGTGTGTGTGACCCTGGCTATGAAGGACAGCCGGACAACGTCACTGCCTGTACACGTGAGTACACTGAAGCAGAGGCG
>CM065734.1:37009875-37014875 GCA_033310375.1 Conus canariensis | reverse complement strand
TGATGATTCAGGAGATGAGAAAAGAAGAAGACCAAAAAAGACTCCAAAAAGCAGTCCAGCAGAGTCAGCAAGGGCAATGGACAACGTGGGAGAATGCACTCCAAAGAAGTCTCACTTGGAATGACATTTGGCACATGGCCCCTCTCAGGATCAGCTTCATTCTCAGATCTGCATATGACCTTCTGCCCTCAAATGCAAACCTGGTGAAGTGGGGGAAAACAGACGATCCTGCATGCCCCCTCTGCCATGAAAAACAAACAGTGGAGCATGTCCTAAGCTCATGTAAAGTAGCCCTGGCTCAAGGAAGGTACACATGGAGGCACAACCAAGTGCTCAAAGAAATTGTACAAGTAGTCTGGGCTAGTACCAACACCACAAAAGGGAAAATCAGGACTCCAAAAGCACCCGCAACATTCTTCACAGCAGGAGGCAGCAAATCATGGCCAAGAACAACAGTGCCACTCGAAACATGCAGGCAGAGTCTGCTGGACGGGGCAGATGACTGGGAGTGCACTGCAGACCTCCCAGAATGGAAGAGTCACCCAGAGATCATCAGCAAGAGTGGCATGAGACCAGACATAGTAGTCCACTCTAAGTCAACCAAGCAGCTGATCATGATCGAGCTCACGGTGCCATATGAGAACAGAATGGAGGCAGCTCAAATCTACAAGACTGAAAAGTATGCTGATCTGGCAAACAGCCTGAGGAGAGAAGGCTATCAGGTCAAAGTCCTCACTGCAGAAATTGGAGCTAGGGGGTTTGTAGGAACGTCTGCATACAGCCTCATGAAACAGCTCTCAGTTGCAGGGAAGGAAAAAACCAGAGCCCTGAAAGCAATGGCAGAAGCGGCAGAGAGGTGTTCAAGCTGGATCTGGTCAAGGAGGAACAAAAGTGAACTTCATAAGGCTTAATTTCCCTACAAATATCAGGTGTCCCTGTGGCTCAGTGGTTAAAGTGCGAGTCATTAAGTGGAAAATGAGCATGTCCAGAGGGTCATGGGTTCGAATCCCAGCCATGGCTCGTCCCAAGATGGGAAAAAAAGGGGCAGCAGAGGGACATCCGGAGTCATGAACCGGGTGTGGCCCAACCCCCCTAGAGTGTCAGGAGATAAGGGCCGAAACACTTGCTTGAAGGGGCTTCTCTTCTGAGGACTCTCTGCTGCCACGCTCTCCACGAGTTTCTTTCTACTGATGCATGGGTAAACCATTGACTTCCGGGAATAGGCCGGAGGACGTCCGGGAAAGACCGGAGGACACTGGGAAAGACCAGAACCAAGGGCTCTGTGGGCTGGCTCCCCACTTTGCCTTAAACATGTGGCTACTAAAAATAAAAGGAAAAGATGCTCCCAGGATTCACCGAAAGGGGGAGAGAATGATGAATCCATCGGTGCTCAACCAATCATGACTGCAAATCCCAAACGGACTATGAACATGGACCAAATGGAATATCCATGTGTCTGTGGAAAGCGTTTCGCTACCACCCGTGGCATGAAGATCCACAGAACAAAGATGGGATGTGTGAAGACTCATCTGAATGAGCAGCAGCGCACTGCATCAGCAGATAAGACGTCGGAAGACCAAGGCCAGGATTTAAACCACAGTGCCAAGGACATCCACGCTGTTGGTTCGGATGAGAAATTTGCACAGGCCCTCGATGCCAGGCGCCTGAAACTCAACCTGCCACGAGCAAACGAAACTGAAGATTGGGAGAAACTGGATGCAAAAATCGTCCAAAGACTCGATGCACTGATAGGGAAAAGCACCCTGGAACACAAACTAGCCACATATGGGGACATTGTGTATGCCACATGTAGAGACGCCTATGGAGCAAAACTACCCAAAGAGAAAACACCTCCAAAGAAATCCAGACGCCAAGAAAAGATGGACAAGATCAGGGTCCAAAAGAAAAACCTCAAGATGCAAATGAAGACCGCACTGCCAGCTGAAAAACAAGGCTTGGAAAAACTGTGGAAAGACCTGAAAGAAAAACACAGTGCCCTCAGCAAAGCGGAATCTGCGAGGAAGAGGAAGAGCAAAAAGAAGAAGACACAAGAGCGCTTCTTCAGAGACCCCTTCCAGTTTGCCAGAACACTGTTTGAGCAGCCAAAATCTGGGACCCTAAGTGTGGACAAAGGAGTTCTTGAGCAGCATCTGAGGAAAACATACTCTGACCCACAGAGCAAAGCACCACTCGACATTCAAGGTCTGGTGTGGCCAACCAACCCTGAGGAACAGTTCAATGGCAAGCCTCCAACGTTGGCGGAAATCAAGAAGGTGGTCGACAAAGCCAGAGCCAAATCATCACCAGGGCCAAACGGAATACCTTACCAGCTTTACAAGAAATGTCCCAAGGTGCTGGAGTGGCTCCACAGGCTGCTGCGATCGGCTTGGAGAAACCAGAAGATCAGCGGCCAGTGGATGACGGCAGATGGTGTGTACATCCCCAAAGAGCAAAACTCAAGTGACATTAGCCAGTTCAGGCCAATATCACTACTGAACGTCGAAGGGAAAATCTTCTTCTCTGTCATGGCAGCAAGGCTGACCAAGTACCTGATGGAAAACAAGTACTTGGATGTGTCAGTCCAGAAAGGTGGCATCCCAGGCGTGGCGGGCTGTGTAGAACACGCCACAATGATCTGGGACGCAATCCAAAAAGCAAAAACAGAAAAGAGAGACCTGGACGTAGTGTGGCTTGATCTGGCAAACGCATATGGATCTGTGCCCCATGAGATGATACAGTTGGCTCTTGAGATATACCATGTGCCAAAGAACATCCGCGACATGCTCAAGAAGTACTTCAATGGCTTCTCAATGCGGTTCTCTACCAAGGAGTACACAACAGACTGGATCAACTTGGAAGTGGGTATTGCAATGGGCTGTGCAATTTCCCCAATACTGTTCGTGCTGGCAATGGAACTCATCTTGAAAGCAGCAACAAACAACGCGAGACAAACAGACCTTGGCGATGGATACAAGATGCCTCCTCTCAAGGCCTTCATGGATGACACTACAGTGATTTCATCCAGAGAAGACGAGACACGTCATGTGCTGGAGAGGCTGGACGACATAGTTGCCTCATCCAGAATGAAGTTCAAGCCAAAGAAATCACGGAGTCTCTCACTGAGGAAAGGAAAAGTGGCCGGATCTGTGGTCTTCAGTGTTGCCAACCAGGCAATTCCAACAGTCACAGAAGAACCAGTCAAGAGCCTTGGAAGATGGTATGATGATACGCTGAAAGACACACAAAGAGCAAAAGAAACCAAGCAGATGGCGGAGGAAGGCTTGGAGACCATTGACCAGTGTGGGCTCCCTGGCAAATACAAGGTCTGGTGTCTGCAGTTCATGCTGATACCAAAGCTGCTATGGCCTCTGATGATATACGACATCTGCACCAGCATAGTGGAGGCAATGGAAGCCAAAATCAACAAGTTCACAAGGAAATGGCTTGGTGTCCCACCCTGTCTGACTGACATAGCGCTGTACTGTCGCCAAGCAAAGCTGAAACTACCCCTGAAATCCATCCTGGAGGAATACAAAGCAGGGAAGATCAGACTTCAAAGCATGCTGGAGGACTCAGGAGACAAGGTGTAGAAGCAATTAAGCCCCAGCTGAAGACAGGCAGAAAATGGAAAGTTCAAGAGGCGATGGATTCTGCAAAAGAAAGTCTCAAGATCAGAGAAATAACAGGACACACACAGACCAACAGACAGGGACTGGGGGTGACCAAAACTGAATGGTGGTCAAAGGCCAAAGGAAAAGCCAAAAGAGACATGATGATTCAGGAGATGAGAAAAGAAGAAGACCAAAAAAGACTCCAAAAAGCAGTCCAGCAGAGTCAGCAAGGGCAATGGACAACGTGGGAGAATGCACTCCAAAGAAGTCTCACTTGGAATGACATTTGGCACATGGCCCCTCTCAGGATCAGCTTCATTCTCAGATCTGCATATGACCTTCTGCCCTCAAATGCAAACCTGGTGAAGTGGGGGAAAACAGACGATCCTGCATGCCCCTCTGCCATGAAAAACAAACAGTGGAGCATGTCCTAAGCTCATGTAAAGTAGCCCTGGCTCAAGGAAGGTACACATGGAGGCACAACCAAGTGCTCAAAGAAATTGTACAAGTAGTCTGGGCTAGTACCAACACCACAAAAGGGAAAATCAGGACTCCAAAAGCACCCGCAACATTCTTCACAGCAGGAGGCAGCAAATCATGGCCAAGAACAACAGTGCCACTCGAAACATGCAGGCAGAGTCTGCTGGACGGGGCAGATGACTGGGAGTGCACTGCAGACCTCCCAGAATGGAAGAGTCACCCAGAGATCATCAGCAAGAGTGGCATGAGACCAGACATAGTAGTCCACTCTAAGTCAACCAAGCAGCTGATCATGATCGAGCTCACGGTGCCATATGAGAACAGAATGGAGGCAGCTCAAATCTACAAGACTGAAAAGTATGCTGATCTGGCAAACAGCCTGAGGAGAGAAGGCTATCAGGTCAAAGTCCTCACTGCAGAAATTGGAGCTAGGGGGTTTGTAGGAACGTCTGCATACAGCCTCATGAAACAGCTCTCAGTTGCAGGGAAGGAAAAAACCAGAGCCCTGAAAGCAATGGCAGAAGCGGCAGAGAGGTGTTCAAGCTGGATCTGGTCAAGGAGGAACAAAAGTGAACTTCATAAGGCTTAATTTCCCTACAAATATCAGGTGTCCCTGTGGCTCAGTGGTTAAAGTGCGAGTCATTAAGTGGAAAATGAGCATGTCCAGAAGGTCATGGGTTCGAATCCCAGCCATGGCTCGTCCCAAGATGGGAAAAAAAGGGGCAGCAGAGGGACATCCGGAGTCATGAACCGGGTGTGGCCCAACCCCCCTAGAGTGTCAGGAGATAAGGGCCGAAACACTTGCTTGAAGGGGGCTTCTCTTCTGAGGACTCTCTGCTGCCACGCTCTCCACGAGTTTCTTTCTACTTACTGTTAATGAGCTCAGCTACGTTAGTTACAACGATGCTT
>CM065734.1:36999875-37002375 GCA_033310375.1 Conus canariensis | reverse complement strand
GTCTGATCAGGCCAGTGTAGACGGACGGACTGTACACATGAGTTGAATTTTCTTTTAATTCTCTCTTCCTCCTTTTTCATCTCTTACCTTCATAATCGTCTTCCCTTTTACTATTGTTCTATTCTAAATTGAGGTTGTCGCCGTAGTTGTTGTCGTCAAAGTTCTTGTTGTTTCATTTTTTTCTACCTCACCTTTGTCTTCTCCTTGCACAACTACTTCTACTGCTTCATCTTCTTCTACTGCTTCATCTTCTTCTGCTGCTTCATCTTCTTCTGCTGCTTCATCTTCTTCTGCTGCTTCATCTTCTTCTGCTGCTTCATCTTCTTCTACTGCTTCATCTTCTTCTACTGCTTCATCTTCTTCTGCTGCTTCATCTTCTTCTACTGCTTCATCTTCTTCTGCTGCTTCAACTTCTTCTGCTGCTTCATCTTCTTCTACTTCTTCATCTTCTTCTACTGCTTCATCTTCTTCTACTGCTTCATCTTCTTCTGCTGCTTCATCTTCTTCTGCTGCTTCATCTTCTTCTACTGCTTCATCTTCTTCTACTGCTTCATCTTCTTCTGCTGCTTCATCTTCTTCTACTGCTACTGCTTCATCTTCTTCTGCTGCTACTGCTTCATCTTCTTCTGCTGCTTCATCTTCTTCTGCTGCTACTGCTTCATCTTCTTCTGCTGCTTCATCTTCTTCTGCTGCTTCAGTTTCTTTTTCTTCTTCTTTTCCCTCTCTTCCTCCTCTTCCTCCTCCTCCTCGTGTTTTTTTCTTTCTTCTTCCTCAGCCCTCCCCTCTTCCTCCTCCTCCTCTACTACGATTACAACTCTACTAATAGTACTACTGCTGCTGCTGCTGCTGCTGCTCTTTCTTCTTATTGTTGTGTTTGTTGTTCTTCTTCACGTTTTCTTTCTTCTATAACTGTTTGTTTGTTCCGCCGTCCGCTCTTCATCCTTCTTCCTCCTCCTCCTCCTCCTCCTTCTCCTCTTTTATCAGCGATGTAGCAGTAACAAGAGTCGAGCTTGAGCAATAATGTTGTCATGATTCGTAGCCCCTTTCCCTTCTTCGTGGTCACATCATGTCTCTCCAGCATGTCAAGATTAATGCAGAAACATACAGACACACAGACCCACACGCATGAGCGTGTTTTCGCCCAGTCATGTGCACATACAGTCAGACATAGGTGGCTGATTTTGTTTATCATAGATTTTCTGTCTGCTTTAATGTTGTTCAGAAAACAGCCATGGACCTGATACGGCAGGAAGGACGCTTTAATCGGATGCAAAGCCTAATAAGAGTAAGTGATCAAGAAGCTTTTTTCTGTTAAAACAGTTACTCTGTGTGTGTGTGTGTGTGTGTGTGTGTGTGTGTGTGTGTGTGTGTGTGTGTGTGTGTGTGCGCGCGCGCGTGTGAGAAAATAACTTTGGTATTTTCTCGGTAATTAAAAGAATGTATGCAAACAATCAGACAGTATTTTCTCGGTAATTAAAAGAATGTATGCAAACAATCAGTGGAATGACAAACGTCAATGTCGTAATACAGAGGTTGGAGCTAAACTGAAGTTTTGAAGCGTCCCTTCCCCGTTTGCCGGTGAGACTGAGCTTTTACGAAATACCGATGCGTGTCACGTTGTGTTTGAACTGTCACCTCCCAAACGTTCATTTGGATCATTATTTATCACGATGCTTGCCATTAAATCTAATTTTCGTCGCGTGCTGATTGCACGGTACATGAATGGTGTCTCCCAGTTTCAAGGCGTGGTCGACGATCCAATGATTCCAATCGTATTTTACGATGATTTTCACGCCTTCACGGCGAGGACTTTTCCGTACACTTCATAGTGTCTGAGAGGACCTTTCCGTACATTTCATAGTGTCTGAGAGGACCTTTCCGTACATTTCATAGTGTCTGAGAGGACCTTTCCGTACATTTCATAGTGTCTGAGAGGACCTTTCCGTACATGTCATAGTGTCTGAGAGGAACTAGAAACCCTGTGCAGGTCTCTGTTGCCCCATGACCTGAAACTGGAACAATAGAACTTTGTTGCTCTCTGCGCGTTTGGACTAAATCAGGATTCACCGCCGCTTGTTGGAATATGGAAATGCATTCCCGGCAGCCTAGTTTACGGAGAATCACTATGTGTGAAACGTCTTATTCCTCCAATTACGCTCAAAACTCAAAATTTCGTGTAGTTTCCTTATCTGAAAAATGCGGCCTTTTTCCCGAGCCCTCCCCTTCCTCGTCCGTTCCCGCATTTCAAACCCACCTCCAACAGTCGTGGCACCGGCCAGCTTTGTATCCACCTTATGGAAGGAGGAGGTGAGGGGCAAAGGATGAATGAGGTAACTGGGGGAGGTGGTGGGTGGGGAGGGAGGTGTGGGAATGTGTATACATAAGCTTAGATTTGGCTTGCATGTTCAGACAGTTAACTCAAACAGGTACTGTCACAGAAAGGACCAATTTTCAAAGCTTCTGAAGCTTCGACATAGTTTGTGGTTTTTTTTACTCTTTA
>CM065734.1:36982375-36984875 GCA_033310375.1 Conus canariensis | reverse complement strand
TCTGCTAGTTTAATGACCACGCGTGACGGTACCCAGCAGAATGGTCTTATGCTGGGAGCAGTGACGAAATTATTTCTGTCCGTATCAGGCAGGCTAACATCGGTGGTCTTAAGGACTCAGACCAATTTCTTTCTCCATCATAATCAATGGAGCCTTTTCTTTGAAAAGACGTTCATGGCGTACACAGGTTTTTGTTAATGAGGTATGTCCGCGCAAAATGAGGTGAAGGTGTCGGCTGAGACAATATTTCATGATACAAATGTCATAAACGAATTCAGTCACATTAAGGAGGATGGATAGAAAAGGCACTCTTGCGCAAGATTACTGAAAAATGAACGTAACCGAAAACTTAAAAACATGCAAATGGCAAGCAGTTTATAAAAAAAAGGAAAAGAAAACAGTTCTGTGCTCAAGAATGGAAGGAGATCATTACTCGACAGGTATTTTCCAAACATTACCAACCTGAATCTGTCTCCGATCCCACCCTATGGATGCTGTTTCCATGGAAACGACCTAAGACAGAGAAGATCAACAACTTCTGGGCGGTGTAGTGACATGCAAGGACAGCACATTCCAACACCACGAGGGCAGAGTCCTCCTGTCTGACCGGTGCAGTGACATGCAGGGACAGCACATTCCAACACCACGAGGGTAGAGTCCTCCTGTCTGTCTGACCGGTGTAGTGACATGCAGGGACAGCACATTCCAACACCACGAGGGCAGAGTCCTCCTGTCTGTCTGATCGGTGTAGCAACATGCAGAGAACAACACATTCCAACACCACGAGGGCAGAGTCCTCCTGTCTGTCTGACCGGTGTAGTGACATGCAGGGACAGCACATTCCAACACCACGAGGGCAGAGTCCTCCTGTCTGATCGGTGTAGTGACATGCAGGGACAGCACATTCCAACACCACGAGGGCAGAGTCCTCCTGTCTGTCTGACCGGTGCAGTGACATGCAGGGACATCACATTCCAACACCACGAGGGCAGAGTCCTCCTGTCTGTCTGACCGGTGTAGTGACATGCAGGGACAGCATATTCCAACACCACAAGGGCAGAGTCCTCCTGTCTGTCTGACCGGTGTAGTGACATGCAGGGACAACACATTCCAACACCACGAGGGCAGAGTCCTCCTGTCTGATCGGAAATTTGACTGCAGGCTTCGTTTCTCGTTACATTTGATGTTACCGTATATCAGCTGATGGAATACGCAGATTGGGATGAAGTCTTGTTTGACATCTGAAAGAGGCCATCTTTGGTCTTTTGTTATTTTCAGTGGCTTGGAATTAGGGAAAGGAATAACCGTAATTAATCTCTACATCGCAAACACCAGTGGCAAAGGATGCTCTGGCTTACTTGTTCGTTACCCCCTCTTGAAGTAAAGTCCCATACCCCGTGTATGGAGTGATGTTCAGGAACCTACAGGAACACAAGCGTTGTCCTCGACGGGATGAAACGTTTACTTGAACTGGTACAGAAAACGCACGCATACGCGTACGCCTCTCTTCTCCTTCTCTCTCTCTCTCTCTCTCTCTCTCTCTTCTCTCTCTCTCACACACACACACACACACACACACACACACACACAGCACGCACACACACGCACACACACACACACACACACACACACACACACACACACACACACACCACACACACACACACACACACACACATTCTTGATCACTGTGAAAAGTTTAATGCCAACAGAAATATTTTAATGAAAGGCATACAATGTCTTGATATTAATGCTACATATATTGTTCCAAGCCAGTTAATGACTATGGAGAATGCACAGTCATCATTAGGGAAATTTGTGTATGACTATTTTGTTCTTCTGTGATAATGATATTGTGTCTCATAAACCCTGAGGTTTCTTGACAATAACATGAATTCTATTCTATTCACACACACACACACACACACACACACACACACACACACACACACACACACACACACACACACACGCACACACACACACACACACACACACACACACACACACACAACACACACACACATCCCCGCAACCACTAACACGAAAGCGCCGCACAGCACAGCGCAAATAAAAATTGAGATGATAACCAAACTACAGCTCATTACAACAGACAGTATTCCATCAGGTCTCGGTTAATGTTATCAGGACTTCACTAATTATAGTCCCACTGGTTCAAATGTACACAGGCCTATGTGGCAACGCTGTATAGGTTTGGGGGGTCCTTTGGGTATGTAAACCATTCATAAGTATACCATACAAAGTAATGTAATACAACATGACGCAGTACAATGCAGGACCTCGGTTTCGTCTTCTTTCGTTCAGGTCATGACATTGTCAAGGTGGAGTTTTGTTTTTAATTCATTATTGCACGGCAGTGATTGAAGCAAACGCAAACACTGAATGTTTGTTTTGTGAAAGAGTTTTAGGTGGTTAAACCAAATCACTCGTCTCCATGAAGAATTAGTGAATATATCTATTAATCTACCGATTTAAAGAA
>CM065734.1:36952375-36977375 GCA_033310375.1 Conus canariensis | reverse complement strand
ACCGACAAACCAAACAAGCAAAAGAAATCAAACACAAAATTCCCAGCCCTCCGACAGAAGGAACAGGAAATGACGAAATGTTTGTCCATTTCCTTTGCAGATTCCCAAATGCTGCTCAGGCTTCTACGGCAAAGATTGTCTCCCCTGTCCCGGAGGTCACAAAAACCCATGCGGGGGACACGGCGAGGTGAGCTGGTTTATCCCTAAGTGGCCTGAAATGAGTCCGAGAGAGTGACATCCCTTTATCCCCAGGGCAAACGCTGCTTTCCTGAGTTTGGCTACAATTCGTTCTGCAGTCTTTGCATAACTTTGTTCACAGAGAAGCGAAGAAATGAACAAAGAAGCCAACAGACGCGAATGAAAACATAGTCTCCTTAGTGGAGGTGATATGAGAGAGAGAGAGAGAGAGAGAGAGAGAGAGAGAGAGAGGAGAGAGAGAGAGAGAGAGACATTGGCATTGACACTGACATTTTTATTCGTAAAGGCCATAGCCCCTTAGAAAGAGGGTGTACATGGAAAAGATATAAAGTCTCAAGAGTTATTACCTACCTGTGTTAAATACAGACTTCTTCTCTTGAATGCTTTGTTCAAATATAACA
Source organism: Conus canariensis (assembly GCA_033310375.1). Classification (NCBI taxonomy): domain Eukaryota; kingdom Metazoa; phylum Mollusca; class Gastropoda; order Neogastropoda; family Conidae; genus Conus; species Conus canariensis. The sequence goes on along the minus strand of CM065734.1, from coordinate 36,976,776 downwards.
TTAACTGCTTAACAATACTCTAATTTGTTGACGACATTAATACAAGAAGTTTTAAACGTTGTTTGAAATATTTTTGTGGAATAAGTTTTTCTCTGAGATCACTAAGTTCAGGGCAAACGAGTACAAAATGAAATTCATCTTCTCTTGATGCGTTACATAATGGACAGAGAAGACAACAATCCCTTGACTGTCTGTAGCGAGAATGATGAGCAGAGATATCAGAAATACCAAAACGAAATTTTGTCATCACACGCTTCCATTCTCTGTTAATAACCATTGACATGCAGCCAGGCACACTATGTAAACCATTTATCATTCTATAAAAATCAAATCTATCACTACTTCTATGTGAAAGTCACAGTCTATCCACCTACAGTCAGTCAGTCTCTCACGAAGTACGTGTATAAAGGCTTTCACATCTCCGACACCTTAAATAAGCCATACGACACCAAATCCATATTCATACAATTTGTTTCGAACGTTTGACACCCAGGTTTTCTTACCTCTACCATCCAGTTCTAACAACATTCTGTATGGCCTGTAAAGTAGTCTTTCAGAATCCATTTGCGTCGAGAGAGAGAGAGAGAGAGAGAGAGAGAGAGAGAGAGAGAGAGAGAGAGAGAGAGAGAACTCAGAACTCAGATGGTTTATTCATATAAGGGCTTTGTCCCTTATGAAGGGGGTGGGGGGGGGGGGTATGGAGAACATAACAACAATATAAGTATTATAAAAACACTAGAAAGACTGGATGGACTACTTTCTCATGAAGTCACAACTGATGTAAACTGAAATGCCTTGAATATGTAGGTTGAAAAATTTCTTACTATGCTTTAATTCTGAAATGCCATAAGCAGACTTAACCGAAACTGACAGGGATCCCCGGAAAACCTTGTCGGTATATACTGCGCTCTTAGACTAGGTAATTTACAGTAGCATAAACCAAAATGAAGTTCGTCTTCTTTTCCATGTTTGCATAATGGACAAGACAAATCGATCCCAGTATATGTACTGTAACGATACCAAGTACCGGTGTTCTGCTATGTCTGAAACTCCAAGAGAGAGAGAGAGAGAGAGAGAGAGAGAGAGAGAGAGAGAGAGAGAGAGAGAGAGAGAGAGATGATCCATTCTTTCAAGACCATAAACCATATTAAAAGAGGCAATAACAATATTTCAAAAAAAAAAAAAAAAAAAAAAAAAAAAAAAAAAAGGATGAGCAGATTCAGATGAGAGCAATATGTCAAGAAGATAACTGTAAATGGAACAGTATGATGAGTCCTTTCAATCATGTGAACAATAGTCATACCGTTGCCTCTCCTAAGTGTAAAGCTTTACACGTATATAAATCAAAACTACAAATCACACTCGCTTTATTTGATGACATAAACAGGCAAAAACGAAACATACATGACTGATGCTAGAATTTCTTACATGTTAGTTGAAAATCAATCACTGAGAACAGCCCATTGCAAAATAAAACGAACTTCATTTTTCAGTTGATTCTTCACAAACTGGGCACAGCAGTCTGTCATAATATACATTTTGTTGCTATTAGATTCCAAATCTGAGAGAGAGAGAGAGAGAGAGAGAGAGAGAGAGAGAGAGAGAGAGAGAGAGAGAGAGAGAGAGAGAGAGATATGAATTGTTCAAACCTTCTACCAAGTGTTCGATGCCATTTTCAAGGCATTTTATTTTTCGGAATTTTCTACAGCTTTTTGTTCTTGATATTTGTCAACGTTGTCTGTGAGTTGTTAATGAACTACTGCCAGAGCAACAACAAAACAAAAAGCAACAAAGAAAACAAAAAAGAAAAACAAACAAGCAAACAAAACAAACCAAGCAAACAAACAAAACAAAACAAAACAAACACAAACAGATGATGTATTGACATGATTTCGTGGTCTCGGAAACGATATAACATGAGTTTGCATGAGAAGCCCGTGCGCGCGTGTTGGTCCCTTACGCTGACAGCTGGCCGTAAGCTAACAGCAATGCACACTCCCTTGCAGACCTAGCCCATCATAAGTAGTAGCTTACTATCTCAAGCAGAAGTAGAAGTAAATCAAGCAGCAGAAGCAACAGCAGCGCTAGTAAATGCAGCAGCAGTATAAGTACTCAGAGGAGCGGCAGCACCACCACCAGAACCAACAGCTGCAACGGCAGCAGCAGCAGCTGTGGTATTTACTACTACTACTACTACTAGTTGTAGAGTAGTAGTAGTAGTAGTAGTAGTAGTAGTAGTAGTAGTAGTAGTAGAAATAGCAGTAGTAGTAGCTGGAGGAGGTGAAGGAGAAGGAAGAGGACGAGGAGGAGGAGGAGGAAGTAAAAGTTGTAGCAGCAGCACAATGGCACAATGGAGCCCTTGAATCAACCCATACACGAGTAGCCTGACGCCTTTCTAAGCATTCGGGTCTTGAGGGAGTTTGAGAATGATATTTTAGGTCCTGTTACAAAGAAGCTTGAAAAGTGCTTAAAACAGAGGCTCGACTTAACCCTCAAATCGCTTGACCTGTGACATTCAGATCTCATTTTCGAATAGTGCAACGCTCTGAAAAGCCGATCTGTTATTGTCACAAAATCCAAATTCAACAGAAAGAATGTGCGTTTTACATTTTTTGTACTGTGGGTATAAAACGAATCTTGTGCTTCGCCAAGTTAGGCGTATACTGCGGTTCCGCTGCTACGAAAAAAAACCCCAACTACTACCACGTAGCATGGCAAATACTGCTTAAACTCCAGTATCTCACGAATGGCCGTCGTGTAATCACACCAACTTCACAACAGTCTTGTTTAACCTGTTGGTGGTATACATTTCCCTAGTTTTCGAAACGATGTGTATCTGAATTTTGACAAACAGTTCAAATATTTTGCTAAAGTAGGAGCAAGTCGCAGACCGGAATTGGCCGCCATGTCATAAACCCTGATGGACCCGACAAATTGTTGTCAGCTATCGTGTTACTGTTTCATTTCTTTGATGATTGGGATGTCTGAGAGCATTTGGGCTTTTCTCCGTGATCGAATGATGCCTTTTCGTCTCCATGAGTGTTCGTCCGACCCTCTCTTGGTCTCACAGCTATCAATGTTTGTGTATGACTGAGCTCCAAACAGTAGTATAGAATCTCTCTCTGTCTCGATCTTTCTCTCTGTGTGCTATCAAATATAACTCTCTCTCTCTCTCTGAGCTATCAAATACAACTCTCTCTCTCTCTCTCTCTCTCTCTCTCTCTCTCTCTCTCTCTCTCTCTCTCTCTCTCTCTTAAAATGGCAGGCAACCTTGAAAAAAGTGTCAAAATGAAAGTTATGATGCTGTAAATCACACATGTACAAGAACAGGTGCCCCCCCCCCCCCACACGCACGCATGCATGCACGCACACACACAACACACACACACACACACACACACACACACACACACACACACACACACACACACACATGCACGCTCGCACGCATGCACGCACACACATGCAGACATACACACACACACGCGCGCGCGCGCGCTCGTGCATACATACATTCAGACACACACACACACACACACACACACACACACACACACACACACACACACACACACACATAAACCTACGGCTGCTTATCTTGCTGATGTGACGCACATGCAGCCTTGTACGTGCTCATGCATGCACAGATCTTTTCACACTTCAAAAACATTTGCTGTGTGCTCTTTTTTTTTCTTGACAGCTAAAAGCCGATGACGTACTAATCGTTTAGCCAACATTCTATGAATGACACAATGATTGTAGTGCCCAAAAAAAGAAAAGAAATCAAAGGATGACACAATAATTGCTATGAGGAAAGTTCAAAGGCTTTTTTTGACTACGTTAGGGTTGAGTCAATAATGACACTTCAACATGGAATTAGATTTAGAGAGAGAGAGAGAGAGAGAGAGAGAGAGAGAGAGTGAGAGAGAGAGAGAGTGTGGTGTGTGTGTGTGCGTGCGTGCGTCCGTGCGTGCGTGCGTGCGTGCGTGTGTGTGTGTGTGTGTGTGTGTGTGTGTGTGTGTGTGTGTTGTGTGTGTGTGTGAGTGAGTGTGTGTGTAGTTAGTAGTAGTTAGTAGTAGTAGTAGTAGTAGTAGTAGTAGTAGTACTTCAGTTTTACGACTGTTCACATATGTGATATTAGACGAAGAGAGAGAGAGAGAGAGAGAGAGAGAGAAGAGAGAGAGAGAGAGAGAGAGAGATGCATAAATGTCTGTGACTATGTAAGTGTATGCATAATGTGGTTATCTAAGTGTATATAAATGTCCCTCTAAACATCCCTACAGCATACTTGCAAATAATCTTAAAGTAAATGCTTAAGTGGACTGCAAATGAAAGAAAAAACAACATTGAAGGCAATCTTTAAATCTGAAAAGACATCACACAAAGACATGACTGATAATGGTGGTAAATGAGCTTGAAGAGGTAAACAGCCAAACAGCAGATGCTTGCTGGTTATTCTTCGTTCTCCACAAATACATTTTGCTTCGTTTGTATATTTAGTTTTTAAGACATCAAGTTTTAATCTATAAAATATTGAAACGAAATTTCTGTATTGGTACATATTTTTCACTTGTAAATGAGGAATGCTGTTTACATGTTCATAATTAATTAAATGAGTGTTTTTATCAGCCACACCAAGCAACGTGTTTTTGTACTGTTTTCTGAATCGGCACCAGACGGTTTGCTTTAATAATTGATTGACTTCAGGTAAAGAAAAGGGTATATTCAATACCGTGGCGCACTTTTCATTTCTGGCTCCTCTCTTTGCCCATCTATCAGCTAGCTCATTTCCCCAAATACCACAATGCGATGGAATCCAACAGAAGGTGACATCCGTTCCTTTACATATCAAAACATGAATAAGTTGGCATACTTCATTTACAAGAAAGCTGTTCGAAACAGTATTTGGAAATTTTATGGTTTGCAGAACAGACATTGAATCCACACAAATACCTACTTTAAATATCGACTGTGGCAAGTCAGTTAAATGTGACAACGCCATAGTAACAGCTATTATTTCGGCGACAAATATCGATCTGCCTTTTCCGATGGAATATATCTTTTCGACCTTTTGTGATGGTATAACTAAAGCAGAACCTGACTGATTATTAGACAATACTGAAGCATCTGTGTAAACTTTAAGATGTTGAGGATATTTCTCTTGTACATGCATTTTTACAGAATAAGATAAAATATTTGGTGGGTCAGTTTTGCTCACATCAGTGTGATCAAGATCAAAATGTGCCCTGTTTCTTTCCCAAGCTGGAGGAGAAATCAAGGCCACCTTCGCTAATGTCTCAGAACTGACTGTTGACTCTTTCAAAAGATTTTCTGTACAAGAACCGCAAGTGTGTGTGCGTGTGTGTGTGTGTGTGTGTGTGGTGTGTGCGTGCGTGCGTGCGTGCGTGCGTGCGTGCGTGCGTGGTGTGTGTGTGTGTGTGTGTGTGTGTGTGTGGGAGGAGAGAGAGAGAGAGAGAGAGAGAGAGAGAGAGAGAGAGAGAGAGAGAGAGAGAGAGAGAGAGAGTGTGAAGGATTTAATATTCAGATCTCAGCGTCGTCTTTTCCATCCCAATCCTCCCCTCCCCCTCCTCCTCCCTCCTCCCCTCTCCCCCCTCTCCCCAGTACCCCCCCGCCTACACTCCCCCCCCCCCCCCCCCCCCCCCCCCCCCCCCGTACAAGTTCACTTCCGTTATTTGTTGATCTGCCTGAAGAAGAATAGGTCAAGGCTTGTTTTATTTCTGTTTTCATCTGCAGTTGGAATTTTCTTTTCCGATTAAGCATTCATTAGCACTGTTCCGAAATTCCTGTCGTCATACAATTTTGCAATAATGTGCCACATGAACGCAACATTATTATTATTATGAACATTTATGACGCCTAATCAATTGAATGCCCTAGGCGTTTACAATATCACAACAGACATCAAATCACACAATATATAACAATCATACATGAGAAAAAGGCATCAAATCCAAAGCAAGGACACAAACTCACAAGCATGCATACACGCAAACACACACTCACACAGACACGAACGCACACAAAGCAGACACTCGCATCACACATTGCAAACGTCGGGTCACAGGGAAGACGAAGTTACCTAGGAAACAGATGAGTTTTGAGAAGGCGCTTGAATGTGGGCAGTGAGGGTGAGTATCTGAGAGAGCGAGGCAATTGATTCCAGGTAGTTGGAGCTTGATAGGCAAAGGAACGTTGACCAAAGGTTTTAGTGCGAACAGTGGGGATACTGTAGATACGAGTGTCACATGAGGAACGTAAAGCTCGAGATGGGGTGTAAAGATGTAACAGGTGGGTGAGATACTCAGGACAGGAAGACTCGATAGATTTGAAGCAGAGAGAGGCAATCTTGTAGGATATTCTTAGCTGAACAGGGAGCCAGTGGAGAGAGCGGAGCAATGGGGTAACATGGTTATATTTAGAAGTGCGGAAGATGAGACGGGCAGCATGATTCTGAACTCTTTGAAGTTTGTTGATGAGATGAGAGGGAGAGCCAGACAAAAGAGCGTTACAGTAATCCAGGCGGGATAGAACAAATGCGCAGACAAGAGCTTTTGTTGTGTTTTCTGAGAGAAGATGGCGAATAGAAGCAATTCGGCGGAGTTCAAGAAAACAAGTGCGACAGACATTGCTGACATGCTGTTGGAAGGACAGGGTTTGATCAAGAGTTACACCGAGGTTGCGGGCAGAATGAGAGAGAGTGATAAGTGAATCAACAAGTTTGATGGAAGTCGGAACAGAAGGGTGGTTTTGAAGTTTTGGTGGGGTGATCAGGATCAGTTCAGACTTATCTTCATTTAGTTTTAGTTTGTTTCGGGTCATCCAGTCCTTAACATGTAATATATGTGTGTGTGTATATGCGTGATGTTGCAGCTTTTGAAATTTGGAATGACAACTGTTGTACAATCATTAGCCTATTACATGCCAGTATCTTGCAATATTTAAAGTCTTTCATCAAAATAATTGCTTTTAAAGAGGATGCCAGCCAAATTCATTATTAAACGATTATGATTTTGTTCAATGTTCAATTCTGATAAAAAACAGAAATTGAATTCTAATCACGTGGTCTCGCTGCGAACTCGGCGTATCTCAAGGTATATCAGTTTGAATTGGGCACGGGTTTCCATTTCTTAAAAAGAGCGTGAAAAAGGACAATTGAGAAATGCATATTTGCTCTCAGTATGAAAAAAAAAGTTCAAACAGGCAGACGCAGGGACATGGGATGGACGACCTTGCTGAGTGTGACGGATCACTCTGGGGAATCAAAAGGAAAACAAACACATACACGGCAAATCTCACCTTTCTGAAACGCACACAGTGATTTTTGAGCGCGGTGATTTGGAAGATTTTATCAGTTAATTGAATGATTGCGTGGGAGGTTGGAATGCTGCTTCGACAGTGGCTGCGAGGAGATGATGGCGAATGGTGTTGGGAGGAAGTGGAGTCCGTCTTTTTTAGGATGAGAAGAGGGGGGAACATTTGTTGGTTCTTATCGGACTGTTTGGGTGTGTTTGTTACCGTGTGCGAATCGGTTATACATAAATTTTAAAAGTAATTTTAAGTAACTCCGCCAGTTAACACGGACGAACAGATTACAAGACAGAACACATTTCCGCTTCAGTCGTCTCGCTTTGAAGCTAACCATTATGCATAAATTTTGTGCAAAAGATTTTCTGTGTTTTTACCTCCAACAATACATTATCATGTCTATGAGACGTTTAGTATATTGCCCTAAGTTCTAGAGTCACAAAAAAGTGGATTAGTGGATACGGCACCATTCTTAGAAGCGGGTGAATTCCGGGACTGCATTGGTGTTGTTGTTGTTGTTGTTGTTGCTGTTGTTTTCCCCTCATTCCGCTAGACCTTAGGTGGTGATCTGAGAGCTAGTCTTCCAGCAGCCGAGGCCTGTTTTGCAGCGTGGATTAGTTTACTTACACAAAAAGGACCCACGGCAATGAGGGAATTGTCCGTAGCAAAAGGATGTAGGAAAATCCACTTCCACACACACACACACACACACACACACACACACACACACACACACACACACACACACACAAAACACAACACACGCATACACACACCACACACACACACACACACACACACACACACACACACACACACACACACACAGGTATGTATACTGTGGAAACAGGAGAGTCGTAAATACCTTGTTACTATTACAGATCAAATGAAATGTACGACAACACACACTACTTCATACCAATATCTGAATGCTTACATTTACATAGACTGCCCACGCTGTTTCACTGCATATAATTATGTCTGGACAGGTTTCCATTGGACGGATTGCGTAATTTAAGGTGGTACTTTATCTTTCCTGGTTTCGGCTCAATTTTGTTTCTTCCTGTTCCTCCCAACGCCCCCCCCCCCCCCCCCCCTCCTAATTGCGTGCATACGCGCGTGCTGTTCCTTTCTTTTGGTATTGTGATATGTGGATAGAAAACATGCGCACTTTTTTGTAGTTTGTATTGTGAAGAAAATGGAGACAAAAATGCTGACAAACATTGGCGAAGTTCGAATTTCCGTTTCTGCCTTCATTCTTTTTCGCTGTTTACTTTCTTCCTTCATTCTTCAACCTCCTCCTGCTGGTTTTGTTCTAGTGTTGAGAATGTAAAAGTTCTTTTCGCGCCCCTGTCAGCTCTCCAATTATTTGATAAAAATTGCAGTTTAGAAATATGAATAAGGATACTTTTGGAACCAGAATACCGTAAACTGCCTTTGAGACACGTACCTGCTTCCCCAGCAAGTAATACAGACACAGTAGACTTTATCGGTGGCTGCCCTCGCGGTGCCATTCTCACAGCAAGCAAATTTTGTGCTGACTCGGACGCGATTCCTCTTGTGACGTGCACACTGATTTGTGAACAAAAACGCCCGCGAACAGGAGAAAATAAAATTGCAGAAAACTTTTGAATTTAATCCACAGCGTCACATTACGGAGAGGTACGATTCCCAGGGGGAGGCGCCATGACTTCATACAGAGACGTACTATGATACCAGGCGCCATGACTTCATACAGAGACGTACTATAATACCAGGCGCCTTGACTTCATACACAGACGTATCATACCAGGCGCCATGACTTCATACACAGACGTACTATAATACCAGGCGTCATGACTTCATACAGAGACGTACTATAATACCAGGTGCCTTGACTTCATACAGAGACGTACCGTAATACCAGGCGTCATGACTTCATACAGAGACGTACAGTAATACCAGGCGCCATGATTCATACAGAGACGTACCGTCATACCTGGCGCCTTGACTTCATACAGAGACGTACAGTAATACCAGGCGCATTTACTTCATACAGAGACTTACTGTAATACCAAGCGCCTTGACTTCATACAGAGACGTTGCGTAATACCAGGCGCATTTACTTCATACAGAGACTTACTGTAATACCAAGCGCCTTGACTTCATACAGAGACGTTGCGTAATACCAGGCACCATGACTTCAAACAGAGACGTTGCGTAATACCAGGCACAATGACTTCATACGGCGACGTACCGTAATACCAGGCGCATTGACTTCATACAGAGACGTGCCGTAATACCAAGCGCCTTGACTTCATACAGAGACGTTCCGTAATACCAGGCACCATGATTTTATACAGAGACGTTCTGTAATACCGGGCACCATGACCTCATACAGAGACGTACCTGAATACAGGCACCATGACTTCATACAGAGACGTACCGTAATACCCGGCGCCTTGACTTCATACAGAGATGTACCGTAATACCCGGCGCCTTGACTTCATACAGAGACGTACCGTAATACCCGGCGCCTTGACTTCATACAGAGACGTACCGTAATACCCGGCGCCTTGACTTCATACAGAGACGTACCGTAATACCTGGCGCCTTGACTTCATACAGAGACGTACCGTAATACCTGGCGCCTTGACTTCATACGGAGACGTACCGTAATACCCAGCGGCATGACTTCATACAGGGACGTACCGTAACACCCAGTGGCATGACTTTAAACAGAGACGTACTGTAATACCCAGTGGCATGACTTTATACAGAGACGTACCGTAATACCCAGCGGCATGACTTCATACAGAGGCGTACCGTAATACCAGGCGCCATGACTTCATACAGAGACGTACCGTAACACCCAGTGGCATGACTTTAAACAGAGACGTACTGTAATACCCAGTGGCATGACTTTATACAGAGACGTACGTAATACCCAGCGGCATGACTTCATACAGAGGCGTACCGTAATACCAGGCGCCATGGTACTGTAGCCAGCACGGCGGACTTGCGGATTAGTCGTGTGGACGATGCTCATCAGAAATATTTACTTTTTAGCCCCAGCCGACTCCTGCTCGAAGCTGAGAATGGGAAGACTGGAACCACACAATGGAGTTTCATCAACTTAATGGATGCATCTTCGAGGATGCTGTTCGTTATTTTTTTTTCCTCAACAATGCAGGTGTCTGTATCTTTCAAGCCTGCTTGACGTCAGAATACATGATAAAAATAAGGGTGGAGTACAACCCTTTTATGTAACTTCTAACCAGAACGAAACCCGTGAGCATCATGTTCATCGTCCCCATTCTCACTGATCATCATTGTGCAAAATAATACATTCTGCGACCCTTCATACCTTGCTCTGGTAGTATCCTCAATTCTGAATTTTATTTTTTCCTCCACGTTGGTGATGAGTTCGTCAAGGCTTGTCCATACTGGCAAGTCCGAAGGGACTGTCGCTGGATGGACGTAGGGGAACACTCAGGAGGAGGATGCTCACTGACGTCCAAGCAATTACTAGTAGTAGGGGGCATATGGGTGGTGTCTCGCGTATGCTGGATCAGAAAAGGTACTACTGAACACCACCGATATGACTCCGCTGCCGTGCAGTGTATCCTCTTGTGAGGAGTCTCTTGAAGACTCAGTATTTTTCCTGTGGTGTGCTGGCACTGGGCCCGCAAAAGCATAAACCTAGATATGGTTGTGTAAGCGGAAGCTGGAATGCGCGAAGAGGGGTACTGCCATTGAGAGGCACGGAGGAAGCGACCACAGAAAAGAAGTACCGATATGTAGTGTCGAGAGAGATATACAACACAAACACAAAATAACACAAGAATAAAATGCAAAACGACACCCTTGAATATAAAACAATGCAGTTTAGCTCCATATGAAACAACACGACGCAACACAGTTAGCTTACAGCATTTATTACAAATAAAAACGAAGCAACAAAAACAATTGAACAGAACAGAACACAACACAGTGCAATGCTGATTTTGACTTGTGCTGGTCTTACGGCTTCTTGTCAGCCAGTCTTTAGGGATATCATTCATTTGGTGTACGAGCTCGTGACCTTTGTGTGAAGAAAAGTGTTGAGACAAACTGGTGTTCCTTGTCTACACCTTCATTAAAGAAAACGAAGTAAAAAAGAATTGATGTGTTCTGTTTTCCCATTTCTTATTCTGTTATCATTTTTCACGGAGAGAGAGAGAGAGAGAGAGAGAGAGAGAGAGAGAGAGAGAGAGAGAGAGAGAGAGAGACAGAGAAGAGACAGAGAGAGTGTATCATCATTATCACATTAATCTTGTTGTCATTATCGTCTTTTTTCTTCCCATCCTCATCCTCTCCCTTCCACTTTCAATTCCTTGCTGTCCACAACGTCCGTGTCTTCTTCATTTTTATTCAAATACTGTTTTTTTCTTTTGGATGTTTTCCTCTATGAGGTAATCACAGAGTTCTATTATCCCTTTTCTGTGCTCATGCCATCACCCAGGTTAGCAGGGGTCTTAAGAGATTCGCCTTCTTCCTAACCTGTCTAAGAATCACGCGAAAGTCGGAGAGGTGAGAATAATCCCTCTGTGCAGAAGATCCCACCGAGGGATAGTGTGACTTGTCACGACTGCCACCTGATTGGATCAATCAGCGATGGCGGATAAGAGCTTCGATCATGGCAAGGGGCGATCAGGCTTTGCATGTGGTGATATTGACCTCGTGCACTTCGGGGATCAGACTCAAAAATGATGCGTCAAAAACGGGCTTCCCGGAGCTTGCTCAAGAATTACATTTAGTTTTGTTTGTTCGTTTGTCGTATGTTTGGCTTTACCTTCTTCTTTTTTTTTTTTTTAGTTTGGAAATGATTTTTAGGATGAACCAGAAAATTGCCATGCTTATTCAGTGTTCGTTGTTTTTTTCTGTTCAGTTTGTTTGTCCGTTGTTTGTTTGGGAAAATTAAATTGCCGTCAGACTATCCACCTGGGAGGACGTGTACTTCCTCTGATTTCAGCTGTAGTTACTTGAACCTGTTCTGATTAGTAGGTATGCACTTCAATCACCACAGTCCTTTCACTGATAAAATAAAATAGCTCGTCACTTCTGCGATATAATCGAAAGGTAAAAGTGTAAGACAGGTTCGACAGTCAGGTGAGATTTTATACGATCTACGAATTGCTGATTCGAGTCCGTGCACTGTGCAGTGGACGTAGCGTTGATCTGTGATTTAATGAAATATTATTTTTATATATGAGTATACTGACGGCGATACTGCATTCAAAGGGAGGTAAAGCTTACTTGTTTTGTCACAGCTTGCTGAAGAAGTCTATGTGAGCATTCGAGAACTTTGAAATAGTGGTTAGTTGTGTAACTTAGTAATGTGTAATGTTGTACCGTAGTCCTCTACTATGGTACATGATAGTGCGTTTGATAGTATTGTATAGTAATTATTGTATTGAACTGTAATCCAGTTACATCACACTATATTGTTTTATATTATATTTTACCCTAAGGTAGTGTTTTGCACTGCACTGCATTTCATTACGCTATTTTGCACTGAAAACTCTATTGAACTGCATTGCGTTGTTTCCTGCTTTTTAAATGTCTGTGGATTTTTTTTCTTATGCTCAGAGTCAGCAGCTCGTATCTGTCCAGTGATTTACTTTTGCACATCGTCACTGCCCTAGGAAATCCAAGCTAGGTTATTACTACTCTTTTTACCATTGGTCTTTAGCTGAACAAATAAATGGTGTGAAAGAATTGACAGTAGTTCCAGAAGTCTCGTACTGGCCAAGAATGGAAGGACTGACAAGTGTTTCTGAAGACTCACATTGACAGAGATATAACACAGGACAATGCTCTCAAAGGAGCCTTATTGGTTGCCGGTGACACTCCCAGTCAAGGTTGCAGTTCTTTTACGGTTTTTTCGATAGAGCGCATTCGCCGTATTTGTCCACACCGCTTAGCACAGTCCGTTCTTCCCTTCACTGTGTTCTTCCAATGAAAAGCTCTTGAGACTTTCGAGAAGCAAACTGAAGACTACGGGAGAAAGCAGCTTTATTCTATCTGCTCCGCATGTTTGGAACTCACTGTCGTCCCGTCCGCTAAACATGTCAACTGCTTCAGACAGAAATTGCCTTGAAAGTAGCGCCGACGCTTTTAGACCATTCCTCTGAGCCATGCCGTAAGATTTGTATAGGGTTGGATGTGAGTGCGGTTTTACGTGGGGTCGGCAAGAAGTGCCCATTTGAGAAGGGGTGTGTGTGTGGTGTGTGTGTGTGTGTGTGTGTGTGTGTGTGTGTGTGTGTGTGTGTGTGTGTGTGAGCACGCGAGTTGCATGGAGGGAAATTGAGGTGGTATGTAGAAGAGAGGTTTGGGCGTGTGTTTGGTTTGAGTGAACGGTGAGTAGGCAGCGCATTAAACTAACTGATGCAAAATATTGCACTTTGGAAGTTGTGTTCGTTTTTCATCTTTTTAATCTTGTAATTATGATTGTATGGTGAGTTCATAGAACATTAGGCTGCTAATGCAAGGTACTATGTTTCAGGAATACTGTTCATGATAATAATAATGATAATAATAATGATAACAACAACAATGATAATGATAATAATAATGATAATGATGATGATGACGACGACGACAACAACAATAATAATGATAATAATAATAATACTAGTAGTAGTAGCATAGCAGTAGCAGCAGCAGTAGCAGCAGCAATGGCAGCAGCAGTAGTAGTAGTAGTAGTAGGAGTAGTAGTAGTAGTAGTAGTAGTAGTTGTATTTAGTAGTAGTAGTAGTAGTAGTAGTAGTAGTAAGAAGAAGAAGAAGAAGAAGAAGAAGAAGAAGAAGAAGAAGAAGAAGAAGATGATGATAATGATGATGATGATAATAAAGTTACTACTACTACTACTACTACTACTACTATTGATAACAACGACAACAACAACGACGACGACGACGACGACGACGACGACAGTAGTAATCAGTACTGCCTCTACTTCTACTACTACTATTACTAACAACAACAACAACAATGATGACGACGATGGTAACAATGACCGTATGACACTAGGTTGCGTCACCCTGCATAACACCGCATGGTTCCCTCTTTCAGTGCAGCGACGAGATGTTCGGCTCCGGGTTCTGCATCTGTGACAGCAACTTCCGCGGAGAGAAGTGCGAAAAGTGTCTGGACCGCAACAAGTTTGGACCCAACTGCACTGACCGTGAGTTCAATCCTCGTGCTGTACTGTGACGTGGTCTGTGACGATGTCATTAGTGGTGGAGTGGAGATGATTTCAATGCATGCTAAGGTGTGTGGGTTGTGGTGCTGTCATGTGTCGTGTGCTGTTGTGTTGTGATGTGTGCTGTGGTTTTTCCTTTGTGTCCATGTATTTCCACTTTCCGAAACTAGTGTGCTTGAAATTTCTGTCTGTCTGTCGCTCTCTCTGGCCGTGCATGAAATTTCTGCCTGTCTGTCGCTCTTTCTGGCCGTGCATGAAATTTCTGCCTGTCTGTCGCTCTTTCTGGCCGTGCATGAAATTTCTGCCTGTCTGTCGCTCTTTCTGGACGTGCATGAAATTTCTGCCTGTCTGTCGCTCTTTCTGGCCGTGCATGAAATTTCTGCCTGTCTGTCGCTCTTTCTGGCCGTGCTTGAAATTTCTGCCTGTCTGTCGCTCTTTCTGGCCGTGCTTGAAATTTCTGTCTGTCTGTCACTCTTTCTGGCCGCCCTTTTTGTCTTAGTAGGTCTTCCGTTACCTCATCCTATGATTTTCTGCCATTGCGGCGCATTCTTATGTCATTGGTCAGGAAAGGTTTTACACTTTCTTATAATCTTGTGACAGTGTGTAACATGTCAGTGTTTACGTCGTAATTTGGCAACTAGTTAGTGATTCTGTAAACATTGATTAGAGTAAACGGTCTGTTCTGCTGTAGTTGTTAACAAATATACTTTTTCAAATGTTTTTTGTAGCACAATTCCTTTTATATTTCTAACGAATCCCTGTAATCTGAGAGTGAAAAATCCGGCGGAAAGGCGGGCGCCCTCAGCGTCGCCAAAATTTAATTTGTATTAAAATTGTCAATAGTTCAGGTATTGTGTTGTAAGTTATTATAAACACCCGTGTACATCCATTGTTGTGCTTCTCTTACTTCATGAGAAGACCATCTTTTAACATGGCGACAGCCTCAGAGGGCCCAGATTGGGTCGGTTGGGTTATGGTGGTGCCATGCTTTAATGAAGTGAGATGGCGCGATCCTGTGTTTTGTCCCTTTGTACGGTGTTTCGCCTGTTCTTCATAAGAATTCCTCTTAGAGCGGTGACAACGTTTTCCTTGTCTGTGTTGGTTGCTGAAAATGGACAGTTACTGTTTTGATAGTTTTTGCTTTGACTGTCATTGCTAAGCTGAGATAATTTGTGTTCGCTTTGAGCGTATGCGTGGTTGAACTTAGGTGTTCAACATTTTAAATCCGGGTGTGTGCCGGCTGGGCTTATCGTGCGCTTTTGATGCATACACTCGTAGTTGTGCGGTATGCTGTAATTTGACAGTGTATTGTCAGGGTGTGTGTGTGTGTGTGTGTGTGTGTGTGTGTGTGTGTGTGGGGTGTGTGCGTAGTGTGTGTGCGTGCGAACGTGCACGCAACCCTCTCCGACTATTATTTTAGAAACTTGCCCCTGCAAACAGATTTGACGCACCATTGTTTTTATTTTCCCCTCAACTCAGGCAAACAATGAGAGTTGGCTCTGTGGTTTTAAACAAAGTCAAGAAAAACATAAACCAAGGATGAGTTCTGTGTCCCCAAGTGTCTATCCCGTTTGTCGTTTTCAACTTTTGTCGTTTTCAACTTTTTCGGTCTTTCTGCATGTCGCTTGTGCCTTTTTCTGCACTTCTGCCTCTCTGTTGTGTATTTCTTTCCCTGATTTCTCTGTCTAGCTGTCATTCATGTCTTTTTCTGCTTGTGTCTTACGTAGTCGTGTTATTTAATTGTGTCTCTTCTTGTCGAATTTTTGTTGGATGTGAATAGTTTGTGTTCAGATTTTTCAGTTTCGTTGATTCGTTTCTTTGTTAATTTTTCTTACCCTTTGTTGTTTTTTTTTTTCTCTTTTCTTTCTTTCTATCCGGATTTTGTTCAATATCCTGTCCATTTTTTCCCCTTTTGCTTTAATCCTTTCTTTCATATTCCTCTCCTTCTTCATTTCATATATCCTTCTTTAATTCTTTCTCTTGCTCTTTCCTTCCTCTTAATGTTATTCAGATTATTCTGTCCCGTTACACACACACACACACACACACACACACACACACACACACACACACACACATATATATGTATATATATATGTATATGTATATATATATAATATATATATAGTTTCTCTCTGCTTTGTTTTGTAGTCGTATAAAAAAAAAGCTACCTGACAATGAAAAGAGACAAAAAGTGAAATCAGAATATGAGTACGCTCACCGAAAACACATGGTATCGGAGATGTAGACGAAGGGAGGGGTGGTGGGCAAAACAACAACGCATTGCTGATGGCATGGTAATGCCGAGCCATTTTGCGATCAGTCGGTGTGACGTTCTGAGTCTCCGATCCATTATATGGCCCCTGCATTGGCCCGACTAGCCAAATTGCGCCGCTTGGAAATGCACGGCATAGCTGTCCGGTTGACGTCATTTGGGATTCTTTTGTCCCTGTCGCTCCTGTGACGGGGCAGGCCTGTTTCGTGGTGACCTTCTTCTCTTGTTTTTCTTTGTTTTGAGAGGAACAGATGGCTGCCAAAACATGTTTCCCAGTGTCGTGCGACAGCAGAGGATTAGGACGATGCGTCAAGAGAGAACGACAAGCAATTTATGAAAGAAGAGTCAATTTTTGTTGTCGTCTGTTGTTTTTCTTCTGATAAAAAAAGAGTTCTATACATTGCGCGCGCGCGCGCGCGCGCGCGCGCGGTGTGTGTGTGTGTGTGTGTGTGAAACATTTCCTCCTTCGCTGTTGTTTATTATATAAGCAACAAGATAAAAAAAAATGCATCCCTTCAAAACATTTTAAAGCTGTTCGAGACATGGTGGTAGAGCTCAGAGAGCGATCGCGATCCTTTGCATGACAATAAACTGAAAATATCAGCCAGCTTTTCAGCATCTGCTAACAGTGGCGTGAAGAAAGAACGCATAGCTTCTTACTGTTAAATGTGAAAACTATGGGAATATCTACAGACTTCATATATATGTATACGTACACGAATATATACATATACATACATGAATACACGTACGTAGTTCTCTCTCTCTCTCTCTCTCTCTCTCTCTCTCTCTCTCTCTCTCTCTATGTATATATGCATATACATATATGTATATATCATATATATCAGTATGTATCACTCACTGCATCTGTCTGTCTGTCTGTCTATCTATCTATCAATATCTCTCTATATCTATCTGTCTGTCTGTCTATCTACCTATCTATCTAAATAGGGATACGATTGGATTCTGCTTTTAAACCCTTGGTGTGAACATACCACAAAACTATAGACTGTGATATGTATGCCTTTGATGCCAAAAGAGGACTAACAAAATCATCCATGTCTCACTGATGAGTCCGAATCAGCTGACGGAGAGCCTCAGAGGAGGCAGTATGAATGATTCTCTACGGTGCTCCCCATGCTGCCGGTGATTTTTTTTTTTTAATTCATAATCTTACGCTCTGATTTGTCGTTCCCATTCTCTTCTTCTCCCGTCTTCCCCTTTTCTCTCTGTCGTTTTTTTTTTTTTTATCTTTGTCATGTCATTGTCATGGTGATGAAGGAATTGTTAACCTGCACTTGTTTTCCCCCATTACTAATTTGCTCAACATATTATTGTCTGGTCAGTCGTGGGATATTGCATCCCTTAGGAAATCCAAGTGAAGGCTGTTCTGCGCAATTCGTACTGCTGTCAGCGGTTATTAGATTGTAAACCTAACCACTCTGACTGTTGACACCTTGTGACCTCCCTTATATTCTTAAATGGTTCCTCATCCACAGGCTCATAACCTTTTCCCTTATAATTAATACTCGTTGCAAAATAATTATAGATTTTGAGCAACTTATTTTTTACAGCTCATTCTTCGTGTTTGACCTTTTCTGACCTTTCACTGGTTGCTTTGTAATATCGTTTGATTCTGCCGTTGAACCAACCCTTGGCTGTGAGAAAACAAAGAATTATAGACTGTAGTATATCTCCAATCGATGATGAATCCAAATCAGCGGACGAAAGGCCTCTGAGCAGGCAATATGCATGGTTCTCTTTTCAAGACGGACTGTGATTGTCCCTTATGCGGCTAGAAAAGTATTTGATACATATACTGTAATGCCTTAATTTTTCATTCCTATTTCTTTCGTCCCCCCCCCCCCTCCTTTTTCTGTTTTTATCTTTGCCAAACCATTGTCGTGAAGAAGACGAATTGTTAGTCTGCACCCCCCCCCCCCCCTCCTCCAACTAATTTGATCAACCTATTATCTAGTTGCAAAGCGAGACGACTGCAGGCGGAAATCTAAACAAATCTTAAATAAATGTTAGCGAACCGCCCAGAGAACGTGGACAAACGAGTCACAAGACGAAACACAACGCGTTTCGACCTCTTAGGTCTTCATCGGGTGAGACATAAAACGAATAAAACAACGAAAATTCACTTAGCTTTGATCGCTTCAGATCACTTCACAGGGTTCAGCGCAAGGAGGAAGGCGTTGAATGGTCAATCAGTGGGAGATTGCAGGTAAAGGCTCTTCTGCACAATCCTGACCTGCCTTCTGCACTAATGTGACAGTGCTCTCTTCTCGTCTTCTCGTTTTACTTTTTTTTTTTTTTTACCTTTCACTGGCTGTTTTGGAGTGCTGATAGATTCTGTTTGTTTTTTTTTAACCCATTGTTGTGATAACAATAAATACAGATAATAATGAAATACAAGACAAAGAAGAAGGAGGATGATATAGATCATGAGAGCGATAGGAAGATGGAATGTAAGAAATGTACTGATGGTCATAATAATGATAATCACGATCATAATCGTAAAACTAATGTACTGATGTTCGTAATGCTTATGATTATAATCATGAAAATAGTAATGATGGCAATGATATAGGAAACGGGAAGTATATATATATGGTAAGCTGAAATCTAAGAAATACAATACATAATGATCATAATGAAATGTTCATCATGATATAATATAGTAATAAAAATTGTAATGATCATTGCAACAGTGATAATAATAATGATGATGATAATGATAATAAAAATAATAATAATAACAACAATAATAATAATAGTAATAGTAATAATAATAACAATAATCATGATAATGATAATGATAATAATAATAATGCCAGTGACAATGATAATTGTAATAATGATAATAATGATGGTGATGATAACGACGACGATGATGATAAGAAGATTAAGAGTAATGTAATGCTAATAAGGATAATGATAATGAAAAATTCTTAGTACTACTACTATACCAATGATAGTGACAGGATGAATGATAGTATAGCAATACTAATAATCATTATAATCATAATGATCGTAATGATAATAATACCAACAGGAACAACGACAATATTGATGATGATGATGAAGATGATGATGATGATGATAATGATGACGATGATGATGATAGTGATGATAATTCTGGGTATTCAAATCGGATATTTTATGTACAAATATTTTCACCGCAAACAGTTAAGTGTTCTGTGAGTATAATGCTTTCCTTGCTTTAAGTCACTTTTCGTAAATCAAGCTCATGATATGCCCCTCAGAAAACATTTGGGTTGTATTAACTCATTAACGACGGAAGGAAGGATCACTGTGCGTATTTCTGCCACTGTACGATGCTGTTTTTAAAGCGAAGCATTCTGTGTAATATACGCTTGCCCGTTAAGACCGTCCTTTGTGAGAATTTCTGAGTTCACTGTTCTTGTTTCTTTGTTTGTTTGTGCCTTTTCTCTCTTTTTTTATTTATTGCATCTTTAGCAAACTTTGGGGGGACAAACTCTTTCGGTCCTGAACATTATGAATTGTTTACTTTTTGTTTGTTCGATTGCATCCTTAGCAAACTTTTTCGGGATATAAGTTTCGGTCCAGAACAGTATGAATTTAACTGATTCCCCTTCCCCTCCCTTCAGTCCCGCTTTCCTTCAGTATCATGTTGGGACTGGAATATTCTCTACATATAAAGCAAATGGCACATTTCATTTGCTTCTGACGAAATTGACCGTAATGTCGTTGAACAGGTCGTATTTCTTGGCACTTAGACTGGCGGAGGCCTGATTATTCGCAGAGAGCCTCGGGGATCAAGATGCCAAACCAGTTTTGTCTCTGGCACACATACCTCCGGGCCAGTATAGATCTGGGTTTTTGTAGGGAAGAGGGAGTGAAGGGGTGGGGTGGTGAATGGGGAGGGGATCAAGGGATGTCACTGAAACGAGTTTTAGGCCTGCAGCTATGTCTGTCCGATTCGTTTGCGCGTTTCTGTGACGGGTGTCAATATTCATTACAGAGCGAGCCAGCCAGAACCGAAGGTTTTTGCCAGTAATCAGCATCGGTATCGTGTTGCCTTCTCTTGTGTTGTGCTTTCGTATATTCTGCTGCGCTGTGTTGTGTCATATTACATTGCGTTGCATTGCATTGCATTGCATTGCATTGCTAAGATGTTTGTAAACTCGATCTTCTATTACACCGAAATGACGTTGGTTGTCAATAACTAGCAAAGGATGGAATTTGATTACGTTGAACTGCGTTTGGGTGTACTGGATTGAACAGTCGTGCCTTACGAATTCCTTTGGTGTACTGTATTCTGTTCTATTGAAAAAGACGTCGGCTGCCAGTAGCCGAACTTTACTAAACCTTATTATACTGTATTTTTTTACCCTTTCAATGATTGTTATATTTCCATTCAATACACATGTTACATTAACAAAATACACATTATTCAATATCCTTACATACAATGTTTAACAAGAGCTGTCAAGATCATACAAAAGTGTCATAATTCGTATGTTTCAATTTCAACTTATTACTCTATATCAATTATTATCAAATGAAATACTGAAAAGCTGCAAGGGTATATACCAATTACAATATATAAACAGAGGCTATGAAAAGAAAAGAAACAAACGAAGCTTTGACAAAATAAGAGATTTCAGGACTGCAACCTTACCTAATGGTGTGCACATCCGTTTGGACCAAGTTTTGAACAACCCTTTCACTTCCAAAAACTTGTCTGATATATTAAGCTCTATTAATTTTGAAAGATCATTTGTAAACTATATTCCAAGAATTTTGAATTTTCTTGGATTCCACATCATGTGTGTTTCAACTAGGTACACTATTTCCGAGTCCTTCTTTTGTCCTAACCATACATTGGAAGTTTTTTTTCGAAATTTAATTTTAAACCCGAAATATTTTCAAATTCTGTTAATGAATCGAAAAGTTTTTCATAAGTTTTTTCATCTCCTTGTAGAGTGAAAGACATATCGTCTGCAAACTGGTTTATCTTGGGCTCTGTTTCCGATATTTTTATTCCTTTCATTTCCTTATCGTTTCTGATTTTGCATGGTAATAACTCTACACATAATAGAAATAGATATGGTGATAGAGGATCCCCTTGACGGCACCCTCTTTTTACTGGAAAAGTTTCAGACATTTTGCCGTTAACAATTACGTGTGTTTTAATGTTTGTTTGTTTGTTGTTTTTTTTTTTGTTTTTTGTTTTGGCTGTCCCAACCTCTGCGCCACCTCAGAGGCAGTGCACCCACGCCGCTCATTCCCACACCCGTCCACAGCCACAGCCCGGCAAGCCCCGCCGCAGCCCCGGCACCGGCAATCCACAGGGAGCAGTCAATGTCAAGCCGTCAAGAGGCAACCCGCCGGAGGAGAACTGCACTGCTGCCGAGTCACTTCGATGGTGTTCAGTGGCGCCTGTTCTGATCTAACATACGCAGGATACCACCTACTAAGCCCCCTACTGACGACAATAATTGCTTAGTCACGGAGCCGACGCGAGTGAGCTCTCCCTCCGGAGGGCGCCACCACGTCCGTCCAACGACAGCCCCCGTGGACTCGCCGATACCGGTGACCCCGACGGAACCAAACCAAGGCCACAGACGTGGAGGGGACATCGAAATTGAGGTTACCATGAGAGCAGGGCATGAGTGGAGGGGACATCGAAATTGAGGTTACCATGAGAGCAGGGCATGAAGGGCCACAGAATTTCAGACATTTTTTTTAATGCTGATCGATGAGAATGAGGATGATTAAGATGATGCTACGGATTTCCATTTGGGTCTGAGACTACATGACAGGGCTGTACTCTACGCTTCTTTTCATAATATATCCCGGCGTCAATCAGGCCCGAGAGATACAGGCACCTGCAGTGTTGGTCAGGAAATTTGAGCAACACTCTCAGAAACGCATCCATTAAGTGGATGAAACTCGACTGTGTGGTCCCAGTCTTCCCAACTGAGTCCGCAGCAAACTCAACTCTGGGTAGGAGCCGATCGGGGCAGAAAAACCCAGATGACTCTGATGGGATTCGAACCCACGACCTCCCAGCCGGGAGTCCGCGACGCTAACCACTTCGCCACGGCGGCTGGTTGTGTTTTGATGTTTTTATAAAAAGTACAAATCCATTTACAAAATTAAAATCCTCACCAAAACCAAAGCATTTGATGGCTTTTACCAAGTAATTCCAGTTAACTGAATCACAAGCCTTTTTAAAGTCTATGGAAACTAGTAGTCCTGTTATATTTTTATGATCCAAATAGTATATCATATCATACAATATTCTCAAGTTCTCCCCAATATACCTCCCAGATATGAATCCCGTCTGATCTTCGTGTATCAATTTTGGCAAGACTGTTTTGGTTCTGTATACATGTTGATCCTATTTTGTAGGTTACATTTAACAATGAAATTGGCCTCCAATTGTTGATAAATTCTCTACATTTGTCTCCCTTGGGTAAACATACTATTACGCCCTCCCTTGTGTTATTGACATTTCCCCTTTACAAAAACCCTCGTTTAAAGAACGAGCAACAAAATCCCCTAGTTGTCTCCAGAAAAAATTGAAAAAGTTCACCGTAAATCCATCTGTGCCGGGACTTTTATTATTCTGCATATTCTGTAATGCTTCTGTTGCTTCTTCTTTTGTTGTAAATCCCTCTAACTTGTCAGATTCAGATTTGTTTAATTTTGGTATTGTTACTTTAAACTTATCCTTTAGTATTGTTTCTTTAAACTTATCCATATTGATATCTTGTGATTCATGTTCTTTATAAAGTTCTTGAAAAACATTTTTAGTTTCTTGTAATATTTCATTGGTTTCTGACAAAACATGGCCGTCGTCCTTCAAAGTTTTAACATCTGCTGACTCACATAATGTCTGTTTTCAAGAGAACAAAAATACTTATTTATTTTCTCCCCTTGAAATGCCCACCTTACTTTTGATCTCAACAGAATTCCTTCCATTTTAGATTTCCTAATTTCTGTGAACTGGGTTTTCTTTTCCTTTAGGACTGTTCTGTCTGTTTCGTTCAGATGCAGAATGTTCTCAAGGGACTGTATTTTGTGTTCTAAGGTTTGTTCAGCCCTTTTCAGGTCTTTATTCTTACTTATACTATATGTAATTGTTTTGGCCCTAATGTCCATCAGCAGCGTATCAAGAAATAGTTGATCTGATATTACAAACTGAACTTGATCATTTGGAATCTGTTTTAAGTTTTCTCTCTCATATGGTACAGCTACATATTGACTTTTAACATTTTCTATTGTATCATTTATGGACTGTACATATGTGTAACTTTTAATAATGTTGAATTAAATTTCCAAAGACCTCTTATTTTTTTCTACCTCTTTAAAGGTAAATTCAACTGTAACCAGCGAATGGTCACTGTGGTATCCAAAAAGAATATCAGAGTTACTTACGTTTCCAATTAATCTTTCTGAAACAATTAGATAGGCTAGGCGGCTTTGCTGGAGTGGATTTGACCTTCGCCAAGTGTATCTGAGAACTTCTGGGTTGAACTCCCTCCATATATCTACTAGTTCAAATTTAGACACCAT
>CM065734.1:36942375-36947375 GCA_033310375.1 Conus canariensis | reverse complement strand
TCTCTGCCGCTTCTGCCATTGCTTTCAGGGCTCTGGTTTTTTCCTTCCCTGCAACTGAGAGCTGTTTCATGAGGCTGTATGCAGACGTTCCTACAAACCCCCTAGCTCCAATTTCTGCAGTGAGGACTTTGACCTGATAGCCTTCTCTCCTCAGGCTGTTTGCCAGATCAGCATACTTTTCAGTCTTGTAGATTTGAGCTGCCTCCATTCTGTTCTCATATGGCACCGTGAGCTCGATCATGATCAGCTGCTTGGTTGACTTAGAGTGGACTACTATGTCTGGTCTCATGCCACTCTTGCTGATGATCTCTGGGTGACTCTTCCATTCTGGGAGGTCTGCAGTGCACTCCCAGTCATCTGCCCCGTCCAGCAGACTCTGCCTGCATGTTTCGAGTGGCACTGTTGTTCTTGGCCATGATTTGCTGCCTCCTGCCGTGAAGAATGTTGCGGGTGCTTTTGGAGTCCTGATTTTCCCTTTTGTGGTGTTGGTACTAGCCCAGACTACTTGTACAATTTCTTTGAGCACTTGGTTGTGCCTCCATGTGTACCTTCCTTGAGCCAGGGCTACTTTACATGAGCTTAGGACATGCTCCACTGTTTGTTTTTCATGGCAGAGGGGGCATGCAGGATCGTCTGTTTTCCCCCACTTCACCAGGTTTGCATTTGAGGGCAGAAGGTCGTATGCAGATCTGAGAATGAAGCTGATCCTGAGAGGGGCCATGTGCCAAATGTCATTCCAAGTGAGACTTCTTTGGAGTGCATTCTCCCACGTTGTCCATTGCCCTTGCTGGCTCTGCTGGACTGCTTTTTGGAGTCTTTTTTGGTCTTCTTCTTTTCTCATCTCCTGAATCATCATGTCTCTTTTGGCTTTTCCTTTGGCCTTTGACCACCATTCAGTTTTGGTCACCCCCAGTCCCTGTCTGTTGGTCTGTGTGTGTCCTGTTATTTCTCTGATCTTGAGACTTTCTTTTGCAGAATCCATCGCCTCTTGAACTTTCCATTTTCTGCCTGTCTTCAGCTGGGGCTTAATTGCTTCTACCACCTTGTCTCCTGAGTCCTCCAGCATGCTTTGAAGTCTGATCTTCCCTGCTTTGTATTCCTCCAGGATGGATTTCAGGGGTAGTTTCAGCTTTGCTTGGCGACAGTACAGCGCTATGTCAGTCAGACAGGGTGGGACACCAAGCCATTTCCTTGTGAACTTGTTGATTTTGGCTTCCATTGCCTCCACTATGCTGGTGCAGATGTCGTATATCATCAGAGGCCATAGCAGCTTTGGTATCAGCATGAACTGCAGACACCAGACCTTGTATTTGCCAGGGAGCCCACACTGGTCAATGGTCTCCAAGCCTTCCTCCGCCATCTGCTTGGTTTCTTTTGCTCTTTGTGTGTCTTTCAGCGTATCATCATACCATCTTCCAAGGCTCTTGACTGGTTCTTCTGTGACTGTTGGAATGGCCTGGTTGGCAACACTGAAGACCACAGATCCGGCCACTTTTCCTTTCCTCAGTGAGAGACTCCGTGATTTCTTTGGCTTGAACTTCATTCTGGATGAGGCAACTATGTCGTTCAGCCTCTCCAGCACATGACGTGTCTCGTCTTCTCTGGATGAAATCACTGTAGTGTCATCCATGAAGGCCTTGAGAGGAGGCATCTTGTATCCATCGCCAAGGTCTGTTTGTCTCGCGTTGTTTGTTGCTGCTTTCAAGATGAGTTCCATTGCCAGCACAAACAGTATTGGGGAAATTGCACAGCCCATTGCAATACCCACTTCCAAGTTGATCCAGTCTGTTGTGTACTCCTTGGTAGAGAACCGCATTGAGAAGCCATTGAAGTACTTCTTGAGCATGTCGCGGATGTTCTTTGGCACATGGTACATCTCAAGAGCCAACTGTATCATCTCATGGGGCACAGATCCATATGCGTTTGCCAGATCAAGCCACACTACGTCCAGGTCTCTCTTTTTTGTTTTTGCTTGTTGGATTGCGTCCCAGATCATTGTGGCGTGTTCTACACAGCCAGCCACGCCTGGGATGCCACCTTTCTGGACTGACACATCCAAGTACTTGTTTTCCATCAGGTACTTGGTCAACCTTGCTGCCATGACAGAGAAGAAGATTTTCCCTTCGACGTTCAGTAGTGATATTGGCCTGAACTGGCTGATGTCACTTGAGTTTTGCTCTTTGGGGATGTACACACCATCTGCCGTCATCCACTGACCGCTGATCTTCTGGTTTCTCCAAGCCGATCGCAGCAGCCTGTGGAGCCACTCCAGCACCTTGGGACATTTCTTGTAAAGCTGGTAAGGTATTCCGTTTGGCCCTGGTGATGATTTGGCTCTGGCTTTGTCGACCACCTTCTTGATTTCCGCCAACGTTGGAGGCTTGCCATTGAACTGTTCCTCAGGGTTGGTTGGCCACACCAGACCTTGAATGTCGAGTGGTGCTTTGCTCTGTGGGTCAGAGTACGTTTTCCTCAGATGCTGCTCAAGAACTCCTTTGTCCACACTTAGGGTCCCAGATTTTGGCTGCTCAAACAGTGTTCTGGCAAACTGGAAGGGGTCTCTGAAGAAGCGCTCTTGTGTCTTCTTCTTTTTGCTCTTCCTCTTCCTCGCAGATTCCGCTTTGCTGAGGGCGCTGTGTTTTTCTTTCAGGTCTTTCCACAGTTTTTCCAAGCCTTGTTTTTCAGCTGGCAGTGCGGTCTTCATTTGCATCTTGAGGTTTTTCTTTTGGACCCTGATCTTGTCCATCTTTTCTTGGCGTCTGGATTTCTTTGGAGGTGTTTTCTCTTTGGGTAGTTTTGCTCCATAGGCGTCTCTACATGTGGCATACACAATGTCCCCATATGTGGCTAGTTTGTGTTCCAGGGTGCTTTTCCCTATCAGTGCATCGAGTCTTTGGACGATTTTTGCATCCAGTTTCTCCCAATCTTCAGTTTCGTTTGCTCGTGGCAGGTTGAGTTTCAGGCGCCTGGCATCGAGGGCCTGTGCAAATTCCTCATCCGAACCAACAGCGTGGATGTCCTTGGCACTGTGGTTTAAATCCTGGCCTTGGTCTTCCGACGTCTTATCTGCTGATGCAGTGCGCTGCTGCTCATTCAGATGAGTCTTCACACATCCCATCTTTGTTCTGTGGATCTTCATGCCACGGGTGGTAGCGAAACGCTTTCCACAGACACATGGATATTCCATTTGGTCCATGTTCATAGTCCGTTTGGGATTTGCAGTCATGATTGGTTGAGCACCGATGGATTCATCATTCTCTCCCCCTTTCGGTGAATCCTGGGAGCATCTTTTCCTTTTATTTTTAGTAGCCACATGTTTAAGGCAAAGTGGGGAGCCAGCCCACAGAGCCCTTGGTTCTGGTCTTTCCCAGTGTCCTCCGGTCTTTCCCGGACGTCCTCCGGCCTATTCCCGGAAGTCAATGGTTTACCCATGCATCAGTAGAAAGAAACTCGTGGAGAGCGTGGCAGCAGAGAGTCCTCAGAAGAGAAGCCCCCTTCAAGCAGAAGAGGTGTGAGAAGGTGTGAGAGGTGTGAGAAGAGGTGTGAGAACTCACTTACTCAGCCAACAGAGGATTACTCTAGTGTAGAGTTTCTACTATAAGTATCAATTTCCAGTCTTGTTTAGAGATGGAGTGGAGTTTATGAAAGGTTAGGAGACAGTAATACAATGTTAAACCATTTTAGTCAAACAACTCTTCAATGCTTCTTAGGAATTCGATTACATTAATTGGAAATGCACTTAGCCCAAGTACACATGTGGTGTAAACTTAAAGTTATACACTACAAAGCATTCTTACA
The DNA here is from genome assembly GCA_033310375.1 of Conus canariensis. Taxonomy (NCBI): domain Eukaryota; kingdom Metazoa; phylum Mollusca; class Gastropoda; order Neogastropoda; family Conidae; genus Conus; species Conus canariensis. The sequence goes on along the minus strand of CM065734.1, from coordinate 36,943,577 downwards.
ATCACCAGTATCCATAACCAAATTAGCAGTTTTCACCTAGTACAGGCATACCGTTTTTCTGATCAAAGTTTATCATTCAGTTATCATCTGACAAAGGTCAGATTGTACATAAAGGATAGTGGTCAGATTGTTAAAAGAAAATCATAACCACATGGTAATAGCTTTTACCACATGGTAGCAAACAAACTATCACAACAGAATACTCATTCATCATTTTGATAAATGTCATCAAGTATTTGCACGAAGTTATGCTGTTAAAACACATGGCATACATACAATCAATGCATAGATTCAAAATGTAAAAACATAGTTTCAACTTAACATTTCTGGGAGAATAGTGAAACTTAGACTCAGAGACAGAGTAGAGCAAGATAAGCATTCACTCTCTCTGTTTCCCCCTTCTCTGTCTTTCTGTGTTTCACCTACAGCTGGTCTGGGGAACAGTGGATGTTAGAGACTATGTGTCTCCTGTATGTATTCTAAACTGTTTATTCCAGTTTGTTCTGGATCAGGGTGACAGTGCGTCACTCAAGATGATGATCGATAGGGAGGGGGTTTGTCTGTCATCCCCCACCCCTTACCATGGATTGGACCAATCATGAACGGGTGAAGCTACACCTGTGTTGTAGTGCATAAATTTTAACGCATGCTAATTCACAAATGCATAAGAAGAACGAATGTTAATTGACCACGCACTGGCTAACACACTGTCGTCACACAGGTACGTGTGGTGGATACGGAGGAAGGGGAAAGTTAGTGAAGAGAAGGCCCAGTGCCTTTGTATTAAGTGAGGAGGGAAGGGGAGTGACGGGGCAACGTATTCCGAAAACGACGTAAATTTTTGTGGTAACATAAGCCGGGTGGCTCTCGCTTGCACACAACTGTGGGGAGTGAGGGGGGCAGGGGATGAGGGTTAGAGAGGGGAAGGAAGGTGGGGAGAGTATGGCGACGTAGTCGCATGACATAAACTTCTGTTAGTGTTCAGTGTGGGGGAGGGAGGGGGGAGAGGGAGGGGGGAGAGAGGGAGGAGGAGGGGGGAGATAGCATAGATTGGAAATCTATTCTGCCATTTGTATTTGTACAGTTTGTACAAGAGGATGGTTGGGACTGATCGGGTGCAGTTGTCAAGTGACTCATCACAAATTGCACCAAGTTTGAACTGTGTATTGATATCATAATAATCATCACCATGATCCCTCATC
>CM065734.1:36927375-36934875 GCA_033310375.1 Conus canariensis | reverse complement strand
CGTTGTCCATCGTAAATTTGAAATATTTGTTGAATTATATGTGTTCTTTTTCGTTACATTTCATGTCTTTATCGTTGTCTCTTGATGCGGTAATTGTAACTCCCCCTTGCCAGCAGGGTTTACCTGCTAATGGCAATAAAATTTGTGTCAGTGTGTGTGTGTGTGTGTGTGTGTGTGTGTGTGTGTGTGTGTGTGTGTGTGTGTGTTTGGATGGGGTGGGGGTGGGGGGGGGTTGCTCCTAAATTCTGACACGAACAGTACGAACAATCCAACCGAACGCTGCTAATGTTTTAAGGGGCGCCTTATTGGATTGCCAAACCTCAACGGGGGGTGAGAGTGTGCGTCAGCAACCATAAAACACGGAGTCATCTTTTGGTTCAGTGACGCCACCTCATTCCCTCTGTGTCCAGTCAAAACCAGTTCTTTACGTTCAGGGGATCCGATCATTAAGACATCCGCTTGAGTAATGGCTACGAAGCCGATAGACTGCGCACTGAGACGTCGGGCTGAGGATGGCTGGCTGGCTATTAACCTGTGGACTGGTCATCAAGACACAGGGTCGACAGCTAGCTAGTAAGTAAACTGCTCATGGAAATGGACTTTTCGTCAATGGGGTGTTCGTCTAACTGTTGATTAGTATAGCTTGCCATTAGACTGATCTATTCGTCAAAACTTCAACAGGAATTAGCTATGTAATAAGCAGGACTAGCACATTTGGTGAAGCGCCGGACTGGTGATCGTGGTGTTCCTGAGACCGGCACTTTGAATTTCCTCCCAGCTGTTTCGGTACAGTCAGGTTTCCCCGATATGTTTATATTCTGCAAACTCGTTCGAATGAAAGCATTTTAGTTGAAATCAAAGTTCCATATGTGAACGTATGCAAAACATCTTGCGCACACTTAAAGATTTCTTCACCAACTTTCGCAAGAGAACGTCAGTTTGGCTGTTGATATGGATAGCACGTAAACACATATCATGCATCATTCGTGAACAATCGCAAAATCAGCGAACAAATTGAGTGATAACTGTTCGACTGACGCGTGAAACGAGTGATTACCACAAGCAGGCTTTCTTCAGTCTACTCTACCCAGGTGGACAGCCCGTTCTGTCAACGAGAACGTGATTTGTGAAGCGCTCAGAGTTTGGGCTCTACCTGAGGATAGGCACTATATAAGCGCTGTAAATAATGATGACAATAATAATGACAATAACGATAATGATAATAATGATAATAACGACGAAAGTAATCATGATGGTGATGGTAACGAAAAACAACAACAATAAGTTAATAATCATAAAAGTGATAATTATAATAGTAGTAGTAGTCATCGCTATTTATCAAAACGTCAGTTGAGGTTTACCAGCCAGTAAGCCTATGGAGTTGTCATCAGAACGCCAGTTACGAAAAGTTAGCCAGAACATTGATAATTTTCTCACCAACATATCTGAAAGGGGGTTGTTAGTTAGATTATATTTTGATGGCTTGAACAGTCATTGATAGTGCACCAACAAACAAACCGACTGATGGTTTGCTTATCTGAGCGTCATTTTAGAACTGTCGCTAATAAACAGGAGGATGGCCATCCACAGCATCAGCTGAAAATTGTTTGCTGAAAGTCCGATTGAAAACAAAGGTCAGTTAGGGATTGCTGGCTAATGAAATAGTGGACTGCTCATCGGAGGAGACAGCATGGGATAGCTAGCAAGTAAAATTAATGACAGTTCGTCAGTTGAGGCCGGCAAGCCAGTAAACTAATGAAATACGTCATTTGGGAACTGTTAACCAACATACCGATAGACTACCAATCTGAACAGAACAGTCACTAGACTGAAGAACAGTTCATGAAAAATGTCAGCTTGATATTTTTCGCCTAGTAATAGAGATTTTTCAACTTATAGACTGATAGACTTCACATCAAAAATGTCATTTAGAGATATTCGCCTGATGAAGGGATCGACTGTTATTACAAAAACGTCATTGAGAAATCTTTTTCCCAATAAAGCGAAATTCTGTTCATTAAAATAACACCATTTAGACATTGTTGGCTCCGAAACTGACGAAAAAGCTCGTAAATACTCGGTTGGGCATTTTTAGCCAATAAACCGACGGACTGATCATTGAAAAATAAAATCAGAGATTGTTGGTTCATGAACTGATGGACTGCGTGTAGAAATTCAATCATAGACAACCAGGCAATAAACTAATGAAAGTCAATCACAGACAACCAGGCAATAAACTAATGAACTGCTAAAATTAGTTGTGATGCACAATCAAAAATCTGATGGACTGCTTATCGCAACATCAATTGGAGACAGCTAGCTAATAAAGGTGATTGACGTCCACCAACCTTTCCTCATCGCCAGACCACACACACACACACACACACACACACACACACACACACACACACACACACACACACACACACACACACACACACACACACACACACACACACACACACACACACAACACACACACACACACACACACACACACACACGCGCGCGCACGCACGCACGCACGCACGCACGCACGCACGCACGCACGCACGCACGCACACACACCTTCCCCGCTTCACTGAAGAAGATTGATTTATGAGAAGCTGATGTCATGACAGTGGATGGCCAGTACAGACCCATACCCCCCTGCCTCCCCCCCTCCCTTCCTCCCCCAGCCCCTTCCTCCACGTAATTAGCAAAAGGAACAAAAAAAGGTCAGTTAGAGATTGCTAACGAATGAACAGATGGTTTGCTCATTGTAAAGATCGAAGAGTGTCGGTTAATTAACTAAGAGACCACTCACAAGAAATTAGAGACTGTTGTTAATAAACTGATGAACTGCTCGTCAAAATCAGATAACGCCAGTGAACTAAGAAATCAATGAACTGCTGATCCAAAACGGGGAATGCTAAGGTCGTAATCCGATAGACTGGTCATGACATCGTCAACCGGAGACAACTCGCCGATAAACGTGATGGACGTCGACCACCCTTTTACCCCCTTTTCATTATCAGACCACACACACACACACACACACACACACACACACACACACACACACACACACACACACACACACACACACACACACACACACACCTCTTCCTGGCTTCATTAACGAAGATTGGTTTGTGAGAGGCAGATATTGCATTAGATGGCCTTTCAAACCCCCAACCCACCCCCCAACTCCCCTTCACGCCCTTTCCTCCCGCGAAAGGCGGTATTAGCGAAGAACCCAAAAGCACATATTAATAAATCTCGTGTGAAACTTGTCGCCACAACATGAAGTCCAGTGTGAATCTGTTTTGACACGTTGTGGATAAAGCATTTTATCTGGTCATCTCTGCATATGGTCAACTAGGATGACGGCAGTGATGCTATGATAACACATTTTATCTGGTCATCATGGTCAACTAGGATGACGCCAGTGATGCTATGATAAAACATTTTATCTGGTCATCTCTGCATATGGTCAACTAGAATGAAGGCAGTGATGCTATGATAAAGCATTTTATCTGGCCATCTCTGCATATGGTCAACTAGAATGAAGGCAGTGATGCTATGATAAAGCATTTTATCTGGCCATCTCTGCATATGGTCAACTAGAATGAAGGCAGTGATGCTGTGGGATTCCATCGAAGTCTGAGACACCAGCATCTGTGCGCCAAGCTTCTTTCCTATGAACAGATTTATAACTCAAACTACAGCGATGTTCATGGTGGTCTGTAAGATTGTAAACAGTCCGTAACATGCATTGCTGGAGTCGTCCGTTAATCTGTTGTGGCCGGGAAACGTGAGGTTTTTTTTTTTTTTTTTTTTTTTTTTTTTTTTTTTTTAACATTCATTGGAAGTGTAAACGTACATGTGTTTGAATGACGTCGTAGTGATTGAACACTAAACTAATGAGAGGAATACAAACACTTACATTTGATGATGCGGGCGGTGTGAAATACGCTTTCGGAGTCAATTTTGTTACAGAAGAGAGTCGATCTTATGGTACCAGATTTTGCGTGTGTGTGTGTGTGTGTGTGTGTGTGTGTGTGTGTGTGTGTGTGTGTGTGTGTGTGTGGTGTATTTTTTCCCAGTCAACACCTCTAAGAGTTAACACCCCTCTTTCTCTCTGTCTGTCATTTTCTCTCTGTCTGTCTGTCTGTCTGTCTGTCTGTCTGTCTGTCTGTCTGTCTTTGTCTCTTTCTCTTTGTCTTTCTTTCTCTCTCTCTCTCTCTTTCTTTCTCTCTCTCTCGCTCTTTCTGTGTCTGTCTGTCTCTGTCTGTCTGTCTCTTTCTCTCTCTCTCTCTCTCTCTCTCTCTCTCTCTCTCTCTCTTTCTCTCTCTTTCTACTGCTACTTCATTTACTACTACACGCCTCTTCTCCTTCTTCTCTTCTAAAAACTCTTGCCTGTCCTCACTCTTTCTGTACTATGATTTCCTCTCTCTACTTTTCTCTTTCTCTCTACTACTGGTACAAATACTACTGCTGCTAATGTTCCTGCTGCTGCTGCTGCTGTCATTGTTACTACTACACCCGTATCCTCCCTATGACCACGACTCTCTCTCTCTCTCTCTCTCTCTCTCTCTCTCTCTCTCTCTCTGTCGCTTGGGCGACGCTTTCAGTCCCATTTTGTTTTCTTTGTTTATTAACGAATTAGCAATTGAAGTAATTAATAATGGTAGACATGGTGCTTCACGTTCGCTTGACGCTTTTGAATTGTTTATCCTTTTGTTGGCTGATGATGTTATTTAAAATCAGAAACTGTTATAGGTTTACAAGCACAACTTAATAGTTTACACCGTGCTGCTAGATCTCTGCAGTTAACAGTGAATATGGATAAAAGCAATATTATAGTATTCTGTAAAGGTGGATATTTAAGTGGTCGAGAAAGATGGTTGTATGACGGTAATCTTATGCCAGTTGTCAATGCCTATAGATATTTGAGTATTTTATTCTCAACTCGTTGGAGTTTTGTTGGTGCATGCAAAAAGACCTGTCAAGTAAGGCTAAAGATGTTTTGATTTGTATCATGAAAAAGTTACATGTTCTAAATAATTCATCTTTTACGTTATTTATCAAACGTTTTGATACCCAGGTTCAGCCTATTGTACAATATGGTTCTGAGTCATGGGGCTTAGATAAAGCGGCGGCCTTCTGTGAATCAGTCCATGTTTTCGCTTTGAAGAAGTTTCTAGGTGTTGATAGACGTACTCCGAATGATCTTATTATGGCGAAACTGATCGATTTCCTATTTACATTGTCTCTGCTGTTAAATGTATCCAATACTGGCTGAAATTATTTTACATGGAAGATACCAGAATACCTCGTAAAGCGTATAATTTGTTGTATGACTTAGATACTAAAGGTAAAAGTAACTGGGTGTCAAAAGTGCGACTCTGTCTGTTAAACTATGGATTCGGATTCGTCTGGTTGAACCAAGATGTCGAGAATATAAAAGGATTTTTTATACTTTTTCGCCAGCGACTCGTGGACTGCAGATGGCAGAAATGGTCTGATCATCATAATAGTGATAGGTTTGATTTTTATAGGAATTTCTCATATACTCGTAACTTGAAAACTTACTTGAACATAGATATAGATAGGCACTTAAAGCATGTAACTGCAAAATTCAGAGCAGGAATTTCAGAATTAGCTTGCCATTGTCTTAGATATCGAACGCATAATATTTGGGATTTGATTTGTCCTTTATGTAGAGATTCACAGGAAACAGAAATACATTTTGTTCTATACTGTCCAGCTCCCAGAAACATCAGAGAAAAGTTCATTAAGCCAAAATGTTATAGACAGCCATCTTTGTTTAAACTGAATCTACTTCTGTCTTCCACTTCTGCTGAAGTTGCTAAACATTTTTCATTGTTTCTATACAAAGCCTTTAAATTGAGAGAAAGTGTTTCTTCTTGAACATGTGACAACGATTTGCTGTTTGTTTCATTGCGTATTATAATTGTTTACAATTATCGCGCTGTATATGTTCACACACACCTTCGTTAGTGGCCTTGGCCTATAACGAATAAATTGTCTGAATTTGAATCTCTGTCTGTCTCTCTCTGTGTCTGTCTGTCTGTCTGTCCGTCTGTCTCTGCCCCCCCCCCCCCCCCTTTCTGTCTGTCTCTCTCTCCCCGACGGCATTTAGCCAGTCCACGCCATGTCTGGTGATAATATTACCTGTCCCACTTTTCTTGATGTTTATCGCAGTTGTCAGTTGAAGGTTCCAGACATGCAGAGTCTGGAAGCAGTATCGATCCTCTCCCCCTGTGACAGGCGGTTCATCTAAACGTCACGGCTGTTCACAGACTCCCTGTCCAAACTGACACCGCGACAATAATCTCCTTCTCCATCGGAGAGGAGGCGTCTTAACAGCTTTGTTGGCGCACCTTTCACTGGAGAGACGAGAGCTATTCTGGTCTCTGGCTTCAAGAGCCAAAGAGGAGGCGGCGGACAGAGCTGCAGCTGTAACTGGCACCGCAAGATAGGATTCTTTGTTTAGAGTCCGTGCAGGCGAATCATTCTTTCAGGACACGACATGTCGACCAGTTTCTGTTTCTGTCTAGATACTTTCAGAGGCCGAGTGGCGTAGCGCCGAATGGCACAGGACATGTCTGACACGTGTATATTACAATCCCATTTGCAACGATGCAGAAAAAGAGCAGTTGAGTTGAATTAATTCGCATTGCTATATAAAAAAACTAACCGAAAGCTGTGATATATATATATATAATATATATATATATATATATATATATATATATATATATAAAACAAAGCTTGCTCTTATGTCTTAGATTGAAGAAATAGGGGGAGATAAGCATTCATATCTGCAGTGGTAGATAATTCTGCCTAACAGTATGTGCTTGAGTGGGTGAATGGGGAATGATCAATCTAAGGCATAAGAGCAAGCTTTGTTTATAATTGAATATTTCTTGCAGTCATTGCAACACCAAGCTGCTCTGTAAGTTGCTGGAATGGTGCTCGGTTACTTACCCTTGGAATTTATTAGTTTATTACACACACACACACACACACACACACACACACACACACACACACACACACATATATATATATATATATATATATATATATACAGTGACGATTGTATTTCTATACTTTTTTTTTCATTCAAGAAGCTCTCAACAAGTAAGCTCTGACTTCAGTTTTCGAATTCTGAATTAAGACGAGCCGAAACGTAGGAAAGAAAAACTTGCTTGTTTGCCTTTTCATTGTGTGGTTGTTATATCTGTATATTTATTTATTATTTATTTATTTATTTATTTATGTTTAAAACAAAATATGTAATATTAGTGCGGGGAGAAGTGAAAAGGTGTTGTAAACGAATGTCCCTATTACAGATCATGCCTTTTCTTATATCCAGCAAATTTTGAGTACTTAGTTGCAAGAACTGAGATTACTTACCACAGTGACGATTGTATTTCTATACTTCTGTTATTCTAGAAGCTCTCAACAAGTAAGCTCTGACTTCAGTTT
>CM065734.1:36892375-36922375 GCA_033310375.1 Conus canariensis | reverse complement strand
GCTGAGTCGACAGCCATGGTCCTGGCTCTTGAAATGGTTTCTAAATCCAAACATAAAGATTTCCTCATTTTGTCGGACTCCCTTTCTGCATTGCAGGCCATCGCCCGCCGTAACCTCAAACACCCTCAACTGCTGAAGTTATTCCAACTGTACACCTCTAGGAAATCCGATGGATATAACATAGTTTTTGCTTGGGTTCCCAGCCACGTGGGCATTCGAGGGAACGAAATGGTTGATCGACTTTCCAAGAGTGCCACAAAGGAAAAGTTGAGCAGGTTGTCTGTCCCTCACACAGATCTAAAACCCAAAACCCAGGCCTATGTCAAAGACCTCTGGCAAGAGGAATGGGACTCGCAGACGGATAACAAACTATTTAATATCCGTCCAAAGGTGAAAGAGTTTTTACAGTGTTCCCAAGGCGGCTGGAAAGAAGAAACAGGTTTGTGCCGTTTGCATACAGACCACTCCTTTTACACCCATTCTTATCTTTTAAAAGGTGAAGAAGCTCCGTGGTGCATTCCACGTCATGTACCACTCACAGTGAAACATATCCTTTTAGAGTGTTGGGACTTGCACAATGTGAGACATAAACACTTTACAGCAGACTCCATGGAAACCTTCTTCAGAGATGTCCCACCTGATGTGACCTTTGAATTTTTGAGGGAGATTAACATTTTTCATCTGATCTAAGATTTTACGGAGAAAAGGTCTTTGATAAAATTTCCGGTGTGTTTTTTGAAAGTGAGTTTTGAAGAGTTGAGTGAAAGAGTTTTCTTTTTTTTAATGACTTGTGAGTTAACTTCAACGCAGTGACAGCCCTGACATGGCCCTTTGCAGTCGGCTGGGCCGTAAGCAACATTGCCATTACCATTAGCTATGTCTCTGTCTGTCTGTCTGTCTGTCTGTCTGTCTGTCTGTCTGTCTCTCTCTCCTCACCACACACACACACACACACACACACACACACACACACACACACACACACACACACACACACACACACACACACACATCGAGCACGCAAACATTTCAATCCATTTCGCTTTAAGAGTTGAAGGGACTTTAGATTCACGTTTTGCCGGCAATGATAATAATTTGTTATATAGGAGATGAATAAAAAAAAAAAAAAAATCCGGCCTCACATCAGATGATGTGCAAATGTTTTGCTGGAGAAGGGGGTTGAGAAAAGACACTGTCGTGTGAGTATATGCCAAATTAAAGCTCCAATTTTATCCAGTAATTATCGCGTCCATAGCCACAGTAATTATAAATGACATGAGAACGTAGTAGGGATGATGATGATGTTGATGACGATGATGATGATAATAACACTGATGATAATAATGAAAGTAATGATAGTAATGATGATGATAATAAGAATAATAATAAAAATGATAATAACAACAACAATAATGATGATAATAATAATAACAACAACAATCATGATAATAATGATAATAATAACAAATTTAGGGTAAACAGTATTCGTAAAGTAATACATCTCGCATTCACAACTGAATGCGTTATCTTGTCATACCTATTCGTCACATGCTGAAGTAAAGCAAACACCCTAACCACATCCTTACCTCTCTTCCCCACCTTCGACCTCACACCAATGCAGCGATCCCTCACCCTCATCCCCTCCCTTACAGTATAGGTCAGGGGGATGGTTGGCGAAAACAGGTACGTCTTAACACGATGTTTAAAACCGCGCAGAAATGTGATGTTGCACTGACTAAAGAACAGTAACTTCCACACTTATGGTGCATGCAGATTAACCAAAATTGCGTTCTCCCATGGTCTTCATCTTGCCCCTAAGAAATTCCGATAGTTGTTTTTCACTGGAAGAACGATATATACCGGAAGAATGGTCTGTGCTAAACGAGGCAGACAAATTCGGCGGAAGTGACGTAATAGAACACTGAACGCAATGACTGCAGTCCAGTGTCGACTCGAACAGTTTGCAAGAAGCCAGTGAAGTGTCTTTAGTGATAGCGTTATGTGTTTTCGTCTGTTTTCTTGTTTCCAACTCGAGTCTTGCGGCACATTTTTTCTAAATGCTTTGCCAGCGGTGAACGTGGTCTGCTGGAACGCGGATAAAAACAGTTGCATCTCCGCCGGGCCGTTTCGGTACAGGCGGATTTTCACCTCGGAGTTAACACTGGTTCTGACTTCATTCCCCATACAGTCCTTCGAATGGGACTATAAACCGAGGTTCCGTGTGTGAACGCACGCATAACATCTTGCACACACGTCAATTCCCATCGCCAACTGTCGGAAGAGTAGGCCGTTGGCATGGATGACACGTTACACATGGCATGCACCTTCCCCGAAGTTGATGTATGGCTGCTTTGATGGCGGGATAAAAAAAAACGGTCATACACACAAAACTACACTCCATTTGTTGGGTAGATGGGATTAATCCTTGCATGTCTATACAGGAAGTGACCGCAGGAGTATCAGCCTGCGTACGCAGAAGAAGAAGAAAAACAGACTTGCAATGATTTACTGTGGGTGCCATTACGCTAGTGATCTTGCTCACCAGTGCGTCATGGGCTAAAAAAAAGACGGGGGGGGGGGGGGGGGGGAATGTCAGGGAGGGGGTGTCTATTGATTGAAATGCATCTGAGATCACGATAATTACTGCTGTTTTGCCCTCGCGTCGAACCCGGCGGATATATTACAGATGTTTTAAATGCGACAATATCACCGCCAACAACACAATCATTGGCCACCAGCCAGTTTTTAGGTCAGGTAACACAATCCTTGGCCACCAGCCAGTTATTCCATCTTGGCAAAATTATTCGGGAAATTTACATGATGAAAATATTACAAACTAAGGGGAAGGAAGACAATGAGAGAGAGAGAGAGAGAGAGAGAGAGAGAGAGAGAGAGAGAGAGAGAGAGAGAGAGAGAGACGGAGAGAGAGATGTTGTATGTGTGTGTGTGTGTGTGTGTGTGTGTGTGTGTGTGTGTGTGTGTTTCTCATGATCACGTTTTCTATACGGATCATGCAAACACACACACACGCGCGCGCACGCGCGCGCGCACACACACACATATAATACACACACAAACACAGACGTAAATTGTACACACACTGACATATGCAAACTCAGTATATTTGGCGCAAGATGTCTGCCTGCCTTATGCAAATCTTTTCAAAATAGCTATCTCCTGCTCTGATTTACCACTTTTCTGATTTACACGGTAGGCCTTTCTGCCTCTCTCTCTCTCTCTCTCCCTCCCCCCTCTCTCTCTCTCTCATTTGTTGTTGTTGTTGTTGTTGTTGTGTGTGTGTGTGTGTGTGTGTGTTTGTGTCTTTCTTCCCCCCTCTCTCTAACATTTCCCCCCCGTTTTATCGCAAAGCCATGAGTAAAATTGTGTCACAGAGATGAATAAATACAAGCCACTAAATAACATTTCTCTCTTTACGCGCACGATTAAGTATGTTAGTGCGCGCGCGCGCGCGCGCGCGTGTGTATATATATATATGTGTGTGTGTGTGTGTGTGTGTGTGTGTGTGTGTGTGTGTGTGTGTGTGTGTGCGCGCGCGCACGCGCGTCTTGGGTGTGTCCTTCCTCAGCATATCTCTTGACGTGTTGCGGAAGCGTCGGGAGTGCCATGTTGATCTTAGCACGGCCACGCGCTCTCCGCACATCAGTTCCGTGGAGGAGTAGCTGTCAAACAGAAACCACAACAACGCTGTCTGCTCCTCTCCCACGAGACAGCGGGCGCCTCTCACACTTTCACCAAACTTCAGGGAATAAAATGCCTATTACATGTTCTGGCAGCGAAAGCCCGTAGATGGAAAGGTCGTGCCAGCTAAAAGCAAAAGGTGTCCGACAGATCTGCTTCTGTGTGTCTGTCAGCACCAGAGACGACGCCGGTGTGTAGGCGTGTATTGGGACATAGGTATAGCGCCTGGTGGCTAAAGAACAGGGACAGCGCTGTGTTTAGCTGAAATCCATCCTGGCACCATCTGCTGCAGAAGCTGCGCACACTGGAGAAGTAAGGGTTACAAAAAGAGTAAAGTGGATCCCACCTGGTTTACGACACAGAACACGGGGCTCGCGACAGCGACAACCCAAAGTTATGGAAGAACATAGAGATGGGTCCCACTCAGTCGACGTGAAGAGAAAGGTGAATCCTATGCAGTCAACGACATCAGAAAAGCGCTGCTCACAAAAACCAGAGATAGAAAAGTGGGTCCCGCCAAATCAGTGATAGAAAAGTGAGTCCCACCAACTCAGTGATAGAAAAGAGGGTCCCACCAACTGAGTGATAGAAAAGTGAGTCCCACCAACTCATTGATAGAAAAGAGGGTCCCACCAACTGAGTGATATAAAAGTGAGTCCCACCAACTCAGTGATAGAAAAGTGAGTCCCACCAACTGAGTGATAGAAAAGTGAGTCCCACCAGTGATAGAAAAGTGAGTCCCACCAACTCAGTGATAGAAAAGTGAGTCCCACCAACTCATTGATAGAAAAGAGGGCCCCACCAACTCAGTGACAGAAAAGTGAGTCCCACCAACTCAGTAACAGAAAAGCAGGTCCCACCACCTCATTGATAGAAAAGTGCGTCCCACCAACTCAGTGATAGAAAAGCGGGTCCCACCAACTCAGTGATAGGAAAGTGGGTCTTACCCAGTCGATAATAAACAGAAAAGTAGGCACCACTCAGCCAACAGCAAGGGAAACATGGGTACGACACAATTCATGGCGAACAGGAGAGTGGGTTCCACCTAATCAATGACAAGAAAAAATTGGATATCGCCCAGTCAGCAGCTCAAATGTGGGCTCCATGCACTCTTTGTCAAGAGACAAGCAGACGACGAACAGAAAAGTGGGCCTCAATTGGTTCATGACAATGAAAAAGGGGACTCCACATAATCGGTAGCAACAGAAGCACGGGCCCCACTTGATCAATAATAACAGAAAAATGGGTCTCACTTGACGACAGAAAACTGGGTCCTGCTTCAATAATAAGAACAGAAAAATGGGCTACACTTAAACAGTGACACCATTTTTTTCTCTCCGCGTACGCAGGCCGATACTCCTGCGGACACTCCCTGCATAGACAGGCAAGGATTAATCCCATCTACCCAACAAAGGCAGTGGAGTTTTGTGTGTATAACCGGTTTTTACCCCGCCATTAAGGCAGCCACACTCCAACTTCGGGGAAGGTGCATGCTATGTGTAACGTGTCATCCAAACCAACGGCCAAACTGGCCTTCTCTTCCGAAAGTTGGTGATGGGATTTTACGTGTGTGCAAGATGTTATGCGTGCGTTCACACACGAAACCTTGGTTTATAGTCTCATTCGAAGGACTGTATGGGAAATGGAGTCAGAACCAATGTTAACTGCGAGGGAAAAATCCCCTTGTACCGAAACGGCCCGGCGGAGATTCGAACCCGCAACCCCAGGATCACCAAGATTACGAGTCCGGCGCTCTACCACTGAGCTATTCTGGTCCCCAGTGACAACAGAAATATGGGTCCTGCTTGATCAGTGATCGTGGCCCCATATAACACTTACGGAAAAAGTGGACCCCGTATGATCAACGAGAATAGAAAGTGGACTCACTTGCAGAAGATTGGCCTCACTCGATCAATAACAGACAAGGCATCCACAGTCAATCAACGACAATAGAAAAGTGGGTCTCAGTCAATCAATAACAACGAAAATTTCGGTCCGCCAAAGCAAGGCTAACAGAAAGGAAGGTCCCACTAATTCAAATGCACACAAAAACTGAATCCCAACCTATCAGCGACAAAAAGTGGCTTCCATCCATCCCTATCCCACGTCTTCTCTCTTCTGACAACAATATGTTTTAAAATTCACTTTTCCATCAGACTATTGACTGTGATCGTGAAAGATACACGAGAAAAAAGACACACTTGACGTCACACTAAAAGTTAGTACGCCAAGTACCAGATAAGAATGCTAATGACGCAGCATAATCATCGTTGTTCATTTTATCAACTAAAATCATCAAACATTTTACGCTTACCCAGTTGTCAGGAATTTCAGTTTAGCAAGTACATGCTAGCCTGCCGCTCCCTCTCCCCCCCCCCCCTCTCTCTCTCTCTCGCTCTCTCTCTCTCTCACCCACACACACACACACGGAGTTATGCTGACGGCAGACCCTCAGAGGATGGTTTAGGGTCACACTGATGGTCAGTGTACACACCGTTATTTGGAGACATACTGATCTGAGCTGACAGCAAACATAAAGATGATGATTCTGAAACACTCAGGGGCTGATACACACTGATATTTTGGCACATGGTGACAGCGGACACGTAGACAGTGATTTTGGGACATCCTGATGGTTGATACACCTATCCTTACTGTGGGAGACCTTGAGGATGGCGTATACAAGGCGAATCTGGGACATCTTGTTGGTGGATATGCATATCTCTTTTGAGATCTTGTCGGCAGACATAATGGCGTTTTGGGGACATCCTCATGGTTGTTATACATATGATTATATGGGGAGATGCTGAAGCTGACACATAGTTGCTGAATTGAAGCCGCCCTTGGTAGTCGATATGGGAATTAATCTTGGGAGACAATGACAGCAAACATGTAGATGGTGATTTGACGACAAAAATTGAGCTGAAATCCACATGCTTATTTTGGGATGGTTGATATAAAAAATAATTCAAGAAAAATAACACAAAAAGAGATTAAAGTTCAACGGAGTTTACCCCTCTTCTTCCGCGGTTTAATCTTCCGCGAAGTACTTCAGGAGCCCATTTACTACTGGAGGACAGAGATGGTTTTCAAGCCGTACAAATCCCATCCCACGAGAAGTACGTCAGGAGCCCATTTACTACTGGAGGACAGAGATGGTTTTCAAGCCGTACAAATCCCATCCCACGAGAAGTACGTCAGAAGCCCATTTACTACTGGAGGACAGAGATGGTTTTCAAGCCGTACAAATCCCATCCCACGAGAAGTACGTCAGAAGCCCATTTACTACTGGAGGACAGAGATGGTTTTCAAGCCGTACAAATCCCATCCCACGAGAAGTACGTCAGAAGCCCATTTACTACTGGAGGACAGAGATGGTTTTCAAGCCGTACAAATCCCATCCCACGAGAAGTACGTCAGGAGCCCATTTACTACTGGAGGACAGAGATGGTTTTCAAGCCGTACAAATCCCATCCCACGAGTGGTTCGAACTCACGACTGTCAGATCCACATTCTACATCTCTAGCCACTCAACATACGCCCCTAGTGTTTAATATATGCGTGGTTATACTTAGAGATGATAAGGCTGACGTACATAGCGAATTTGGGGCATCCCGACGGTTGATATGCGCATTTCTATATTTGAAGATGTTGTGACTGACATACGAATGGTAAAGTGGGTTGACACTCACAGGATTGTTAAAGGTCCAGAGGCTGACGCTCAAGTGGTGAATTTGGAGACACCCTTGTGATTGATACACACATCACTAGATTGGGAAGTTCTTAGGACAACGTACAGGTAGTGACGGCCGGATGGCTGAAACAGGCCACAAAGTTTTGTTTTTAGCACTCCTGACTATTGGTGTAGAGACATAAGATAACTGACGCGGACATGATTATTTCAAAACAACATGATGGCTGACATGCACATGGCTAGTTTGTGACAAGATGATGGTTGACATGCATATTGTTATTTTGAGACACGATGTGGCGGACATGTACATGATTATTGTGGGATAACAAGCGGCTGACATTCATACGTTTATTATGAGACAAGATTTAGCTGATGCACACGTGGTTATTTTGGGACAGAAGTTGGCTGATATGCTCATGGTAACTTCATGGTTATTTTGAGACAAGTTGTGACTGACATGCACATGGTTGATGTGGAACAACGATCTAGCTAACGTTCGTATTCTTGATCTGGGATAAAAAGTGGCTGGATTACACATAATCATTTTGGGACAATATATGTCTGAGTCGCAAATGCATAATTTTTTTTCGACAAGATGTGGTTGACTTGCACGTGGTTATTTTGGGAAAAGATGTGGGCGTCATGCGTATTGTTATTTTCGGACAAGATGTGGCTGACACGTACATATCTGGTTTGGGGACAAGATGTGGCTGACTTCAACATGTTTACTTAAGGATAGTATGTACTTAAGGATAGTATGTAGTCTGACTTAATCTTGATTACTAGCAAAGATTTGGTTGACATGCACATGGCTATTTTCACACAGGGTGATGGCTAACATGCACATGGCTATTTTGAAGTGTGATGGCTAACATGCACATGGCTATTTTGAAGTGTGATGGCTAACATGCACATGGCTATTTTGATACAGCGTGATAGCTAACATGCACATGGCTATTTTGCCACAGGGTGATGGTTGACATGCACATGGTTATTTTGACACAGGGTGATGGTTGACATGCACATGGCTATTTTGACACAGGGTGATGGTTGACATGCACATGGTTATTTTGACACAGGGTGATGGTTGACATGCACACGGCTATTTTGACACAGGGTGATGGTTGACATGCACACGGCTATTTTGACACAGGGTGATAGTTGACATGCACATGGCTATTTTGACACAGGGTGATAGTTGACATGCACATGGCTATTTTGACACAGGGTGATAGCTAACATGCACATGGCTATTTTGACATAGGGTGATGGCTAACATGCACATGGCTATTTTGATACAGGGTGATGGTTGACATGCACACGGCTATTTTGACACAGGGTGATGGTTGACATGCACATGGCTATTTTGACATAGGGTGATGGTTGACATGCATATGGCTATTTTGACACAGGGTGATGGTTGACATGCACATGACTATTTTGACACAGGGTGATAGTTGACATGCACATGACTATTTTGACACAGGGTGATAGCTAACATGCATGTGGCTATTTTGACACAGGGTGATGGTTGACATGCACATGGCTATTTTGACACAGGGTGATGGTTGACATGCACATGGCTATTTTGACACAGGGTGATAGTTGACATGCACATGACTATTTTGACACAGGGTGATAGTTGACATGCACATGACTATTTTGACACAGGGTGATAGCTAACATGCACATGGCTATTTTGACACAGGGTGATAGCTAACATGCACATGGCTGTTGTCACACAGGGTGATGGCTAACATGCGCACGATGAATCGGGGACAAACGTAGCATACATGTACATGGTTATTTGGGGACAAGAAGCGGATGACACGCACTTAAGTATTTTCGGTCAAGATGTAGGTTACATGCGCGTGATTATTTTGGGACAAGATAATGGTTGTTGTGCACTTGACTTATTTGTGACGTTGGAATTGTCATGTAGGTGTTTATTCTGAAACAGCATGATGGCCGACGTAGAGATGGTTATGTAGCGATGGTAAAAATGGGTCAAACAGTTATACTGGACACACGCCGATGACCAACAGAAGAGGTTACAGACAGTTATTTTGGGATACTTCTTAAGTCTGATTATTACTTTCAAGCGATTGTAGAACAAATGATTCGGTGCAGTTACACGTTTAAGTCATCAACGATGCTAACAAACTTCAACGATAAACATACGCAACAGAAACCTGTAGTTCCTTAGAGGAAGGAGTGCGGAGACTGTACTGTTTGATGGCGGATATGAGGGATGATGATGGAGTCATTGGTCATGTCATTTTCCGTCTCACTGAATACCACGGCATTTAATGTGACAGCGCTGTGAAAATGTCTGATATGTAGAGGCAATGATCCTCGGTACAAGGCCCAATAGGAATTCCATCTCTATCCGTCGTTATCTTTACTGCGCGCAGACACGAATGAATTTGCTGCATGCAAGTGTGCTTTCGTGCGCGCGGCCGGGTAAGGCACGCGCGCGCGCGCGCGCGTGTGTGTGTGTTTGTGTGCGTGTGCATGCGAGTGTGTGTGTGTGTGCGTGTGTGTGTGTGTGTGTGTGTGTGTGTGTGCGTGTGTGCGTGTGCGTGTGTGTGTGTGTGTGTGTGTGTGTGTGTGCGTTTGTGTTTGTGTGTGTGTGTGTGTGTGTGTGTGTGTGTGTGTGTGTGTGTGTGTGTGTAAAACTGGTTGTGTTAATGTGTCACTCACATGATCCATTCCATGAAGACGTATATGTAAATCATTCCGCTCTGTGCCCAGTAATACCAAGTACAGGAACTACTGCATTCATACACTTACAGACTCTATCTCTCTCTCTCTCTCTCTCTCTCTGTGTCTCTCTCTCTGTGTCTCTCTCTCTCTCTCTCTCTCTCTCTCTCTCTCTCTCTCTGTCTCTCTCACGCATGCACACATACATGCATGCAAAAGAGACAGAGGTACATGGAACAGAGAGAGAGAGAGAGAGAGAGAGAGAGAGAGAGAGAGAGAGAGAGAGAGAGAGAGAGAGAGCGAGAGAGAGGAATAACTGGATGGTGATCTCTAGGTCAGCCAGTGCGACGTATACGACAAACACTGACGGTCAGTTTCGATCCCATATTGATACACGTAGATAACATACCTCGTAGATGATGCGGATTACAGTATGCATTTACGTAGCATATATGCAGAATATAGACACACATAGCAAACAAGGATACTTCCCGATATAACATCGTTTCCAAGCTTGTCCATCTCCCCACACTAAAAACAGATTTTTAAACATTCGTTTTGTGTAGAAAGAAAATTCTTCAAACTTAAACAATACCATTAAACTCACATTCTCAGTATGCGCTACGTCTTTCGTTATCCGTAAAATATACAGACGAGGATCTACGACAGTTCATAGTTATGCCTTCGAAGCGTACAATCAAGTCGTCACGTCACGCACATGGCCAGTCGCACTTGGAACGTACTAGTTTCCTCAGCCCAAGACAAGACAACTGTTTTTCTTGTTTTCCAGTGGGAAGCTGTCCTTATCTTTCAAGAAATCGGCGACAACGCCTGGATTTCCAGAAAAAAGCACTTTTTAATCATCGTTCTGTTGTAGAACAACTGCCATCCTCCAGGAAACCGTTGTAATTATTGCCTTCCTTATCACCCCACTTTCTGGAAGATTAACCACTGTTTTCCTGGGGAAAGATTCCCATGGGGATGCCGGGGGTTGCTTCCATACAACTTGCCTCCCCGCTTACTGGGAGTTCTGTGCCTGTCACTCCTCTTTTCTGACACCGTTTGACACCGACTTTTTCTTTCTTTCTTTTTTATAACTGATTTTTGTTGTTGTTGTTTCTTAACCATCGTCTACAGTTTTCCTGTCTTCGTGGATCATTGGTCTTTGGTTTGGAACTCCTCTCACATTTTTTGGTCATTTGATAACCAATGCCGGCGTTGTTGTTGTTGTTGTTGTTGTTGTTGTTGTTGTTGTTGTTGCTGTTTTCGTTGTTGTCGTTTTAATCTGGCAGTTAGGTAGTAAAAATTGTACACAGTCACGAGTGAACTCTTGCTCTCTATTGCGCAATGTCTTCCAGGGCATATGGTTTTTTTAAAATGTATTTTCGTGGCTTTTGAATGTAATTTAATTACTTTCTTCTGCTTCTTTTTCAATCTGCGAGTGAGAAGTTTAAGACAATGCCTCACAGCACAGCCTAAATTCAGGTGTCAGATGTCAATAGCTCATCCATTTTCTCATACACTGTTTTTTGTTTGTTTCTTTCTTTTTGATGATATTTTTGTCGGTGATCTGACTCGTTTGTGATGTAACTTTTTCCCTCCTGCGAGTCCCGACAGCCCTGGAAACGGCTCCATGTGTTCGGACGAACTACAATGACCAAAACAAGAAAGCTTAGGGAGAAAACAGTGAAAATACTTATCAGCTTCATCACTCAGTGTCTGCTGTTTTCCCTATTTTTCCGGGGAAAGGCAGGCGTCAAGCTTGAAGAAAACAGTGATAATACCTTTTTTCGGGAGATCACTTTTTATCACTGTTTTCTTGCAAGGAAATAACTTTTCTCCTTGGAGAAAATGAAAAACAGTCATAAAGGGCTTGTGAAGTCTGTAGCACACCTTCTACTGTTACCTGTAAGGTAATGTGGTTCTAACGTTAAAAACTCCACATATGTAAGACTGATTGAAATGTTTGAACAGATCTACCACGGTTTAAAAAGCATATGGAGTACGGTCCATGTTGAGCGACATAATAGCAAGAAGCTTGGCGACGCTTGGAAACAAAGGGTTCAATCATGTTTATTACTTCATTGAGATGGAGCATGACACTACTGAACACCGCATTACAAAGAAACGTTGATTTTTTTTCTCATGTGATTGATACGCTATTTTGTAGAATGTAAGGCCTTATTTCTGTACATTTGTTCACGTATGTATATAAACATTTAGACCCAAACGAAAAAGACTGAAATAGTGGGCATCTATCCTAGCTTCGGTCTTAATATTGAATGGAAAGGATCTGTGTGGGTTCGGGATATGAACTTATACTCACGGATCCATGTTAGTTAAGGATGTAATCCTACACCAAATTGAAACGGACTATCTCCGGTAAGTATGAAGGCCGAAGAGATCGATGCTAGTTATTTTAGTTTGGGTTTTAATTTGGATCTAGGTGGGTTTGGGGGTTGGGATATAATCCTATCCTAAACTCACAATTATCCTTCCTGTTACAAATTAAGACCGAAAAGATAGATGCCCAGTATTTCAGTTTCGATCTTAACTGCCAAAAAAGGGCAACAATTACAGTTCACATATATACAAAAATGTATATCACATGTCCATGCCGTATATACATTGAACGTAATTTGCTAAGGTTGGGAATTATGACATCAAATCATGTTGATTCAATGGTGTTGAAATGGAACAACAATACGTCTTATGACAAAGTAGGTCCTAGATTTGATTACGTGGTCTTTCTTTTCGTACCATTTTGTATTCGGTTTTCTCCGCCTAGGAATTTTCCAGTAATGTTTTTATGGCTGACCCATATTGTGTCAATGTTGTGAATGCACGACACAACGTATTGAGGCATTAACCATGATTAATTCTAAAGTGAGGGCGAATGATATTTAAATCAGCGGTGAAATTTACATGATAATTTAACGATACAACATATCATTGTTCTTGCAGACAGGGTAACATACACATTCACAAACATGACATAAATATTAACGAAAATTACACATTCACGAAAATAACGTCTCTTGGTCCTCACTTGTAGTATGCGGCGTAAAACGAATCGTCTCTCCGACACGTCACACCCAGTACCCTGTGTCATTATGGCATCCTTCGTCGATCACCAATACACAGCCTGTAGCTTTCACCATGTAGCTGTCCTACACGTGTCAGCAGCAGTCATCATACAAGTAACATGCAGCAAGGGCATCCGCTGTCAGCGGGATCTTGCGGTCTGTTCATGACATTACATCGGATTGTGCTTTCTGCCAAGTCTAGCAACTGTGGGGTTGATTACTTACCAATGCATTAAACGACACCTCTCGTGCTCCTTGTTGTATCAGACGCATATCATTTCATCAGTTAACACGAAGTCAGAGAGCTGCAGTTCACATATGGCATCACCCACCGTTGCCTTTTTTCTTAGAAGCCTTCGTAATGTGCTATCGATATTGACCAGTACTCGTGCCATAGGTCACACCAAGACTCTCTAAGCTGTGATAAATCTTTCATTCATTCTCGCTGTAATGCATCATATCTTTCGTCAGGTCTAGTCGTGCCTTGCGATGTTTTTCATCAGATCTCGTTCTTTGCTGTGGTTTACCGCTCGGAAAGTCTAACCTTATCGTGTGATTATCTTTCACAAGCTATCAACACGTCGTGTTATTTTCAAGAAACCACATCCAACTTACGTGTGGTGTGCCCATATCGTTCCCTGGGTGTCGTTGTGTCTTATGGTATCTGTCATTGCATCGCATTTCGCTGTGCTTTACATTTCGCCCGGCTTCGGGTCATCGTGTGATGTATTTCATCCAATGTCAGTACACCTTTTATATTCACCAAGTCACACCGACCCACAATACATCTTTCATTCAGTACCAACCTTATGATATGTACTTACTATTACATATCTATATACCGTGTTATTCTCACCAAATCGCACCAACTCATATATATTTCTTCGAGTCTCAAACACACCAACTTACGGCATGGCTTCCAATGTCCGTATGTTGTTTACGTTTACAATTAACAGCATCGTCATCTTCGTCATCCTGTTGCACATATGCGTTCGGTTCAACAAGGTGTATCATCAACAGTACTCTTTACACAGCCACAGTTCAATAAGTATTTCAGCATAGACCATAGCTGTCTTATTTCTTATTCACTGTGTTTTCCCAACTCAATTATATATGTCCGAAGTGCTACATTTGACAAATGTAGCACACGTGTGTCATCAAGTTGATTAAAAGTTAAGCACATTTGTAATCCTCACCAAGTTCATGTAAAGACAGACAGGTCCTTACAAACTACTGCAGGAATAAGATATTGCCAAGGATCTTTACTGGCACGTAATAAAGTGCTAGTGCAAGCCTTGACAATTCAGAACAGGATTACCCCAGTTAAGGTGCACATTGGTAATCCCTCCCCATTTTTTGAAAAGGAGCGGAGCTTGTAACCACTCACCAGAAAACTAACTGCCAATGCGAAAACGAGCCTCTGAATGACAATGCAAGCCTGATTGGAAAACGTCTCCTTTACATGCAGCGCTACATCGTCCGAAAGAGGACTACTGCGACTGTCGGGTAGGACCACAAGGCAGGTTCAATATTTTTGGGAAACTGGAGACAGTTAGGCCGATCCAAAGTTTTGGTTGCGGGAAACCACACACCAAAGGTGGTTGAAAGGACAGACGGTGCTGTGTTCTTCTTTGTTGGTTTCAAGAGCGGGAGGCCGTGTGAAGGTTTGTTGCCAAGGGAACCCGCTCCAGTGCTCTAAAATTATAAGCCTATATTTTTGATCAACACGGGCTGCGTGACAAGCCTTTGTTAGCAGACGACAGATTTCGCAAGACACCGTGGCATGGTGAAGAAGCAATCTTCGCAACAACCACAGCACGTCATTGCCATTTTTCATACACAGATCTCTCATTGTTACAAGAAGATTACATGCTATTGGGGCGACACCAGAGCAGGCGGACGCATGTTTGTGGAGGAGAATGCAGTGGGGACCGGGCAGGGGACCCTTGTTGAAAGACAGCACGCAGACAATGCAAAAGGCACAGCACAGGGCAGGCCGTGACAATGCCATGTTTGGTTGGGGGAAAAGGACAGCACAGGGCAGGCCGTGGACATGCCAAGTTTGGTGGGGAAAAGGACAGCACAGGGGCAGGCCTTGTGAACCAATGCCAGTTTGGTTGGGGAAAAGGACAGCACAGGGCAGGCCGTACAATGCCAAGTTTGGTGGGGAAAGGACAGCACAGGGCAGGCCGTGACAATGCCATGTTTGGTTGGGGGAAAGGACAGCACAGGGCAGGCCGTGACAATGCCAGTTTGGTTGGGGGAAAAGGACAGCACAGGCAGGCCGTGACATGCCAAGTTTGGTTGGGGAAAGACAGCACAGGGCAGGCCGTGACAATGCAAGTTTGGTTGGGACTAAGACAGCACAGGGCAGTCGTGACAATGCCAGTTTGGTTGGGACAGGACCAAAGCCAGCGTGAATCAGTTCGATCATTCGTGACAATGCCAGTTTGGTTGGGGAAAAGGACAGCACAGGGCAGCGTGACGATGCCAAGTTTGTTGGTGGGACAAGTACAGCACAGGCAGGTCGTGACAATGCCAGTTTGTTGGGGGACAAGACAGCACAGGCAGGTCGTGAAATGCCAAGTTTGTTGGGGGCAATGTCGCACAGGGCAGGTCGTGCAATGCAAGTTTGTGGGACAGACACACATGCAGTCGTGACAATGCCAAGTTTAGTTGGAAAGGACAGCACAGGGCAGCTGTGGCATGCAGTTTGTTGGGAAAGGACAGCCAGGGCAGGCGTACAGCCTTTTGATTGAGGAAAAGGACAGCACGCGGCGTGACCATGCAATTTGGTTGGGGGAAAGGCCAGCAAGGAGGCCGTGACAATGCAATTGGTTGGGGGAAAAGGACAGCTCAGGGCAGGCCATGACAATCCAAGTTTGGTTGGGAAAAGGCCAGCACAGGGTAGCCGTGCAATGCCAGATTTGGTTGGGGAAAAGGACAGCACAGGTAGGCCGTACAATGCCAGTTTGTGGGAAAGTCAGCACAGGGCAGCGTGACAATGCCAGTTGCTTGGGACAAGGACAGCACAGCAGGTCGTGCAATGCAAGTTTGGTTGGGGACAGGACAGCACAGGGAGGCCGTACATGCGTTTGGTTGGAAGACAGCCGGCAGCCGTGCATGCCAAGTTTGTTGGGGAAAAGTACAGCAAGGCAGCCGTGACATGCCAAGTTTGGTGGACAGAAGCACAGGGAGTCGTGACAACCAATTGTTGGGTAAGACAGCAAAGGGCAGCCGTGCAATGCCAAGTTTGGGGGAAAAGGACAGCACAGGCAGTCCGTGACAATGCCAAGGTTGGGGAACAGACACAAGGGCAGGCGTGACGATGCCAATTGCTTGGGACAAGACAGCACAGGGCAGCCGTGACAATGCCAGTTTGTTGGGGGAAAGTGACAGCACAGGGCAGGTCTGACGATGCCAAGTTTGCTGGGGACAAGACAGCAAAGGGCAGGCCGTGGCAATGCCAGTTTGTGGAAAAGGAAGCACATGGCAGGTCTGCAATGCAAGTTTGGTTGGAAAAGACACACAGGCAGGCTGACGATCCAGTTTGTTGGGGACAGACAGACGGAGTGTGACAATGCTTTGGTTGGGAAAAGGACGCACGCAGGCCGTGACAATGCCAAGTTTGTTGGGGACAAGCACCAGGCAGCCTGGCAATGCCAGTTTGTTGGGAAGGACAGCACAGGGAGGGCCGGGCATGCCAAGTTGTTGGGGAAAAGGACAGCACAGGGCAGGCCGTGACAATGCCATGTTTGGTTGGGGAAAGGACAGCACAGGGCAGGCCGTGACAATGCCAAGTTTGGTTGGGGGAAAGGACAGCACAGGGCAGGCCGTGACAATGCCATGTTTGGTTGGGGAAAGGACAGCAAAGGGCAGGCCGTGGCAATGCCAAGTTTGGGCGGGGAAAAGGACAGCACATGGCAGGTCGTGACAATGCCAAGTTTGGTTGGGGAAAAGGACAGCACAGGGCAGGTCGTGACGATGCCAAGTTTGGTTGGGGACAAGGACAGCACAGGGCAGGTCGTGACAATGCCAGTTTGGTTGGGGAAAGGACAGCACAGGGCAGGCCGTGACAATGCAAGTTTGGTTGGGGGACAAGGACAGCACAGGGCAGGCCGTGACAATGCCAAGTTTGGTTGGGGGAAAAGGACAGCACAGGGCAGGCGTGACAATGCCAAGTTTGGTTGGGGAAAGGACAGCACAGGGCAGGCCGTGACAATGCCATGTTTGGTTGGGGGAAAGGACAGCACAGGGCAGGTCGTGACAATGCCAAGTTTGGTTGGGGGAAAAGGACAGCACAGGGCAGGCCGTGACAATGCCAAGTTTGGTTGGGGGAAAGGACAGCACAGGCAGGCCGTGACAATGCCAAGTTTGGTTGGGGGAAAAGGACAGCACAGGGCAGGCCGTGACAATGCCAAGTTTGGTTGGGGAAAAGGACAGCACAGGGCAGGCCGTGACAATGCCAAGTTTGGTTGGGGAAAAGGACAGCACAGGGCAGGCCGTGACAATGCCAAGTTTGGTTGGGGACAAGGACAGCACAGGGCAGGCCGTGACAATGCCATGTTTGGTTGGGGGAAAGGACAGCACAGGGCAGGTCGTGACAATGCCAGTTTGGTTGGGGGAAAAGGCAGCACAGGGCAGGCCGTGACAATGCCAAGTTTGGTTGGGGGACAAGGACAGCACAGGGCAGGTCCGTGACAATGCCAGTTTGTTGGGGGAAAAGGACAGCACAGGGCAGGCCGTGACAATGCCAATGTTTGGTTGGGGACAAGGACAGCACAGGGCAGGCCGTGACAATGCCACAGTTTGGTTGGGGGAAAGGACAGCACAGGGCAGGCCGTGACAATGCCAAGTTTGGTTGGGGGAAAAGGACAGCACAGGGCAGGCCGTGGACAATGCCAAGTTTGGTTGGGGGAAAAGGACAGCACAGGGCAGGCCGTGACAATGCCATGTTGTTGGGGGAAAGGACAGCAACCAGGGCAGGCGCGATGACAATGCCAAGTTTGGTTGGGGGAAAAGGACAGCACAGGGCAGGCCGTGACAATGCCAGTTCTTGGGGGACAAGACAGCACAGGGCAGCCGTGACATGCCAATTAGGATTAGTTGGGGGAAAAGGACAGCACAGGGCAGGCGTGGCAATGCCAAGTTTGGTTGGGGGAAAAGGACAGCACAGGGCAGGCCGTGACAATGCCAATGTTTGTTGGGGGAAAAGGACAGCACAGGGCAGGCCGTGACAATGCCAAGTTTGGTTGGGGAAAAGGACAGCACAGGGCAGGCCGTGACAATGCCAAGTTTGCGTTGGGAAAGGACAGCACAGGGCAGGCCGTGACATGCCAAGTTTGTTGGGGACAAGGACAGCACAGGGCAGGCGTGACAATGCCAAAGTTTGGTTGGGGGACAAGGACAGCACAGGGCAGGCCGTGACAATGCCAGTTTGGTTGGGGGAAAAGGACAGCACAGGGCAGGCCGTGACAATGCCAAGTTTGGTTGGGGGACAAGGACAGCACAGGGCAGGCCGTGACAATGCCAAGTTTGGTTGGGGGAACAAGGACAGCACAGGGCAGGCGTGACAATGCGTTTGGTTGGGGAAAGGACGAGACACATGGCGGCGGACAAGCCAGATAAAAAGTAGTGCAGTTGGGGGGGAACAAGGACAGCACAGGGCAGGCCGTGACAATGCCAAGTTTGGTGGGGGAAAAGGACAGCACAGGGCAGGTCGTGACAATGCCAAGTTTGGTTGGGGGAACAAGGACAGCACAGGGCAGGTCGTGACAATGCCAAGTTTGGTTGGGGGACAAGGACAGCACAGGGCAGGTCGTGACAATGCCAGTTTGGTTGGGGAAAAGGACAGCACAGGGCAGGCCGTGACAATGCCAAGTTTGGTTGGGGACAAGGACAGCACAGGGCAGGCCGTGACAATGCCAGTTTGGTTGGGGGAAAGGACAGCACAGGGCAGGCCGTGACAATGCCAAGTTTGGTTGGGGGACAAGGCCAGCACAGGGCAGGCCGTGACAATGCCATGTTTGGTTGGGGGAAAGGACAGCACAGGGCAGGCCGTGACAATGCCAAGTTTGGTTGGGGGAAAGGCCAGCACAGGGTCAGGCCGTGACAATGCCATGTTTGGTTGGGGGAAAGGACAGCACAGGGCAGGCCGTGACACATGCCAAGTTTGGTTGGGGGAAAGGCCAGCACAGGGCAGGCCGTGACAATGCCAGTTTGGTTGGGGGAAAGACAGCACAGGGCAGGCCGTGACAATGCCAAGTTTGGTTGGGGGAAAAGGACAGCACAGGGCAGGCCGTGACAATGCCAAGTTTGGTTGGGGGAAAGGACAGCACAGGGCAGGCCGTGGCAATGCCAAGTTTGGTTGGGGAAAGGACAGCACAGGGCAGGCCGTGACAATGCCAGTTTGGTTGGGGGAAAGGACAGCACAGGGCAGGCCGTGACAATGCCATGTTTGGTTGGGGAAAAGGACAGCACAGGGCAGGCCGTGACAATGCCAATGTTTGGTTGGGGGAAAAGGACAGCACAGGGCAGGCCGTGGCAATGCCAGTTTGGTGGCGGAAAAGGACGCACAGGGCAGGCCGTGACAATGCCAAGTTTGGTTGGGGAAAAGGACAGCACAGGGTAGGCCGGGCAAGCATGTGCAAGCAAGTTTGGTTGGGGGAAAGGGCGGAACAAGAAGGCCAGCACAGGGCAGGCCGTGACAATGCCAAGTTTGGTTGTGGGAAAAGGACAGCACAGGGCAGGCCGTGACAATGCCGTTTGGTTGTGGGAAAAGGACAGCACAGGGCAGGCCGTGACAATGCCATGTTTGGTTGGCGGAACAAGGACAACACAGGGCAGGCCGTGACAATGCCAAGTTTGGTTGGGGGACAAGGCCAGCACAGGGCAGGCCGTGACAATGTCAAGTTTGGTTGGGGGACAAGTACAGCACAGGGCAGGCCGTGACAATGCCAAGTTTGGATGGGGGACAGGTACAGCACAGGGCAGGCCGTGACAATGCCAAGATTGGGCGGGGATAAAGGACAGCACAGGACAGGACGTGGCAATGCCATGTTTGGTTGTTGGAAAAGGACAGCACAGGGCAGGCCGTGACAATGCCAATTTTGGTCAGGGAAAAGGACAGCACAGGACAGGACGTGGCAATGCCAAGTTTGGTCAGGGAAAAGGACAGCACAGGACAGGACGTGGCAATGCCAAGTTTGGTTGGGGAAAAGGACAGCACAGGGCAGACGTGACAATGCCAGTTTGGTTGGGGGAAAAGGACAGCGCAGGGCAGGTCGTGACAATGCCATGTTTGGTTGGGGACCAAAGGACAGCACATAGCAGGTCGTGACAATGCCAAGTTTGGTTGGGGAAAAGGACAACACAGGGCAGGCCGTGACAATGCCAAGTTTGGTTGGGGGAAAGGACAGCACATAGCAGGCCGTGACAATGCCAAGTTTGGTTGGGGGAAAGGACAGCACAGGACAGGCCGTGACAGTGCCAAGTTTGGTTGGGGGAAAAAGACAGCACAGGGCAGGCCGTGGCAATGCCAAGTTTGGTTGGGGGAAAAGGACAGCACAGGATAGGCCGTGGCAATGCCAAGTTTGGTTGGGGGAAAAAGACAGCACAGGGCAGGCCGTGGCAATGCCAAGTTTGGTTGGGGGAAAAGGACAGCACAGGGCAGGCCGTGGCAGTGCCAAGTTTGGTTGGGGGACAAGGACAGCACAGGGCAGGCCGTGGCAATGCCAAGTTTGGTTGGAAAGGACAGCACAGGGCAGGCCGTGGCAGTGCCAAGTTTGGTTGGGGGAAAGGACAGCACAGGACAGGCCGCGGCAGTGCCAAGTTTGGTTGGGGGAAAAGGACAGCACAGGGCAGGCCGTGGCAATGCCAAGTTTGGTTGGGGGAAAAGGACAGCACAGGATAGGCCGTGGCAATGCCAAGTTTGGTTTGGGGAAAAAGACAGCACAGGACAGGCCGTGGCAATGCCAAATTTGGTTGGGGGAAAAGGACAGCACAGGGCAGGCCGTGGCAATGCCAAGTTTGGTTGTGGGAAAAGGACAGCACAGGACAGGCCGTGGCATTGCCAAGTTTGGTTGGGGGAAAAAGACAGCACAGGGCAGGTCGTGGCAATGCCAAGTTTGGTTGGGGGAAAGAACAGCACAGGGCAGGCCGTGGCAATGCCAAGTTTGGTTGGAAAGGACAACACAGGGCAGGCCGTGACAATGCCAAGATTGGTTGGAAAGGACAGCACAGGGCAGGCCGTGACAATGCCAAGTTTGGTTGGGGAAAAGGACAGCACAGGGCAGGCCGTGACAATGCCAAGTTTGGTTATAAAGGACAGCACAGGGCAGGCCGTGACAATGCTAAGTTTGGTTGGGGAAAAGGACAGCACAGGGCAGGCCGTGACAATGCCAAGTTTGGTTGGGGACAAGGACAGCACAGGGCAGGCCGTGACAATGCCAAGCTTGGTTGGGGGAAAGGACAGCACAGGACAGGCCGTGGCAATGCCAAGTTTGGTTGGGAAGGACAGCACAGGGCAGGCCGTGACAATGCCAAGTTTGGGCGGGGAAAAGGACAGCACAGGACAGGCCGTGACAATGCCATGTTTGGTTGGGGACAAGGACAGCACAGGGCAGGCCGTGACAATGTCATGTTTGGTGGGAAAGGACAGCACAGGGCAGGCCATGACAATGCCATGTTTGGTTGGAAAGGACAGCACAGGGCAGGCCATGACATGCCAACGGCATGTTTGGTTGTAAAGGACAGCACAGGGCAGGCCGTGACAATGCCATGTTTGGTTGGGGGAAAAGGACAGCACAGGACGGGGGAAAAGGACAGCACAGGACAGGCCGTGACAATGCCAAGTTTGGTTGGGGGAAAAGGACAGCACAGGGCAGGCCGTGACAATGCCGTTTGGTTGGGGGAAAAGGACAGCACAGGGCAGGCCGTTTCAATGCCAAATTTGGTTGGGGACAAGGACAGCACAGGGCAGGCCGTGGCAATGCCATGTTTGGTCGGGAAGGACAGCACAGGGCAGGCCGTGACAATGCCAAGATTGGTTGGAAAGGACAGCACAGGGCAGGCCGTGACAATGCCAAGTTTGGTTGGGGAAAAGGACAGCACAGGGCAGGCCGTGACAATGCCAAGTTTGGTCGGGAAGGACAGCACATGGCAGGCCGTGACAATGCCAAGTTTGGTACGGGGCCAGCTGAAGTTGAACTACCCACCAAGTCTGAGACGAACACGGCGCTCTGCCACTAAAATAACCTGGCATCCTGACTGTGCAGAGGTTTGTTTTTCAAAAGATACAGATGTTCTGTTCATTTAAGGCCACGGCACTCCACGAAGAGGTAAACCTTAACAATTAACAAAAGCTCAGTCCTAAAGAGAATAATTAGCAATTATTCATTTGTAGACTACAACAGATCAACAATACTTTTGTTGTTTATTCAATCCTGGATGTCTGAGTTGGACTTGACACAAGAGTTAGATACTTTTAAAACGGTTAAGCTCTCGAATCCTACAGTGTTTGACAGCTGAACACAAACTGCGTTTTATATTCCTCAGCTGATTAGTTTCTAGAACTATCTGGTCTCCTTCAACCAAGAAAGCTGACTGAGACCAGCCGTACAGCACATTAGGCTGCGCACTGGGTTTTTTCTTTCTTTCTTTGTTTTTAACACATGAGCCTCACAGCCTTCACTAATCATAGATCTGTGGCGGTGTAATGAACGATGAAGCAATAAGCTTGTTTGAACACGTTGTTCCACGGGGGATCAATTAGGATGTTTTTCAAAGTTTGGTTTCATAAGTGAATAAACCACACTTTTTTCAACGTGTGGTTTCAATGCTTATCAATCGAGATGATGCTCACAGGCAGTCTTTTCAATTTTGTGGTTGGACCGATGAAACAACACGTTTTTTTTTTCCCCCAAAAGTTTTGTTTTCAGTTCGTGACATCATCGTTGATCGAACATTTTTCAAAATATGTTCTCACAGGAAACCACCTAAAACGTTTCTTCAACACGTCATATCGTGTGCGGTCAAAACAGGAATTTTTTTTGTCAACATACGGTCTCACAGATGACGAGGCATGACGAACTTTTGTTTTCAACACGTAATTTCACGGGCAATCGAAACAGTACTTTTTTTCAACACATGGTTTCAACGATAATCGATACAAGACTTCTTTCAACGCATGGTTTCACGGGCGACCAAATAAGACCTGTTGTAAAAAAAGAAAAAGAAAAAAAAAATGGCTTTTCATGAGCAGTAAAAACAAGACATTTCACAGGTGATCATATTGGTGTTTCCTGTTGTCAACATGCCAGTGCTGTGGTTTCCTTATTCAGCACATTGACTGATAGGCAAATTAGCTAGTTTGATTGTTCGTGTCAACACGTGGTTTCACAGACGAATTAGCCTTTTTGGGGGGGAGGGGGGGGGGGAGGAGGGGCGGAGGGTTGTATCAACACGTGGTTTCCCGGGTGATCAGGCAGGACGTCCTGTGGCTGCTGGCCTGACTGCTGAGGCGTGGGCAGCCGTTGTGTCCGTTGTGCAGCAGGGGCTCCTCCGGCAGGCAGTGGCGCAGGCAGAAGATCTGCTTGAAGGTGTTCCAGAACTTCTCGCTGAACCAGCAGTACAGGATGAAGTTGCAGGCCGACTTGCCCGCCAGCACAATCAGCGCTATGTCGTGCACCAGCTGTGGGGACAGCAGAGCAGAGAGGACAGTGTTAGTGGTCTGTATGCACCAGCTGTGGGGGACAGCAGAGCAGAGAGGACAGTGTTAGTGGTCTGTATGCACCAGCTGTGGGGGACAGCAGAGCAGAGAGACAGTGTTAGTGGTCTGTATGCACCAGCTGTGGGGGACAGCAGAGCAGAGGACAGTGTTAGTGGTCTGTATGCACCAGCTGTGGGGGACAGCAGAGCAGAGAGACAGTGTTAGTGGTCTGTATGCACCAGCTGTGGGGGACACACAGAGCAGAGGCAGTGTTAGTGGTCTGTATGCACCAGCTGTGGGGAGCAAGCAAGACATGTAGTGTCTGTATCACAGCAGGGGACAGCAGAGCAGAGGACAATGTTAGTGGACATAGCACCAGCTGTGGGGGACAACAGAGCAGAGGACAGTGATAGTGGTCTGTATGCACCAGCTGTGGGGGACAACAAGAGCAGAGAGGACAGTGTTAGTGGTCTGTATGCACCAGCTGTGGGGGACAACAGAGCAGAGGACAGTGTTAGTGGTCTGTATGCACCAGCTGTGGGGGACAACAGAGCAGAGAGGACAGTGTTAGTGGTCTGTATGCACCAGCTGTGGGGACAACAGAGCAGAGGACAGTGTTAGTGGTCTGTATGCACCAGCTGTGGGGGACAACAGAGCAGAGACAATGTAGGTCTATGCACCAGCTGTGGGACAACGGCAAGGACAGTTAGTTCTGTATGCACCAGCTGTGGGGACAACAGAGCAGAGGACAATGTTAGTGGTCTGTATGCACCAGCTGTGGGGAGAGCAAGACAATAGGCTAGCACAGGACAAGCATGTAGTGTCTTATGCACCAGCTGTGGGGACAACCAGCAGAGGACATGTTAGTGGTCTGTATGCACCAGCTGTGGGGACAACAGAGCAGAGGACATGTTAGTGGTCTGTATGCACCAGCTGTGGGGACAACAAGCAGAGGACAATGTATAGTGGTCTGTATGCACCAGCTGTGGGGACAACAGAGCAGAGGACAGTGTAGTGGTCTGTATGCACCAGCTGTGGGGACAACAGAGCAGAGGACAGTGATAGTGGTCTGTATGCACCAGCTGTGGGGGACAGCAGAGCAGAGAGGACAGTGATAGTGGTCTGTATGCACCAGCTTGGGGGACAGCAGAGCAAGAGGACATGTAGTAGTCTGTATGCACCAGCTGTGGGGGACAACAGAGCAGAGAAGACAGTGACAGTGGTCTGTATGCACCAGCTGTGGGGGACAGCAGAGCAGAGAGGACAGTGTAGTGGTCTGTATGCACCAGCTGTGGGGACAGCAGAGCAGAGAGGACAGTGATAGTGGTCTGTATGCACCAGCTGTGGGGGACAACAGAGCAAGAGGACAGTGATAGTGGTCTGTATGCACCAGCTGTGGGGGACAACAGAGCAGAGAGGACAGTGATAGTGGTCTGTATGCACCAGCTGTGGGGGACAACAGAGCAGAGACGACAGTGTTAGTGGTCTGTATGCACCAGCTGTGGGGACAGCAGAGCAGAGGACAATGTTAGTGGTCTGTATGCACCAGCTGTGGGGACAGCAGAGCAGAGACGACAGTGTTAGTGGTCTGTATGCACCAGCTGTGTGGGACACAGAGCAAGGACAGTGTTAGTGGTCTGTATGCACCAGCTGTGGGGGACAACAGAGCAGAGAGGACAGTGTTAGTGGTCTGTATGCACCAGCTGTGGGGGACAACAGAACAGAGGACAGTGTTAGTGGTCTGTATGCACCAGCTGTGGGGGACAACAGAGCAGAGAGGACAATGTTAGTGGTCTATATGCACCAGCTGTGGGGGACAACAGAGCAGAGGACAGTGTTAGTGGTCTGTATGCACCAGCTGTGGGGACAACAGAACAGAGGACAGTGTTAGTGGTCTGTATGCACCAGCTGTGGGGGACAACAGAGCAGAGAGGACAGTGATAGTGGTCTGTATGCACCAGCGTGGGGGACAACAGAGCAGAGGACAGTGTAGTGGTCTGTATGCACCAGCTGTGGGGGACAACAGAACAGAGGACAGTGTTAGTGGTCTGTATGCACCAGCTGTGGGGGACAACAGAGCAGAGGACAGTGTTAGTGGTCTGTATGCACCAGCTATGGGGACACAGAGCAGAGGACAATGTTAGTGGTCTGTATGCACCAGCTGTGGGGGACAGCAGAGCAGAGAGGACAGTGATAGTGGTCTGTATGCACCAGCTGTGGGGGACAACAGAGCAGAGGACAATGTTAGTGGTCTGTATGCACCAGTTGTGGGGACAACAGAGCAGAGAGGACAGTGATAGTGGTCTGTATGCACCAGCTGTGGGGGCAACAGAGCAGAGAGGACAATGTTAGTGGTCTGTATGCACCAGTGTGGGGACAACAGAGCAGAGAGGACAGTGATAGTGGTCTGTATGCACCAGCTGTGGGGGACAACAGAGCAGAGGACAGTGTTATTGGTCTGTATGCACCAGCTGTGGGGGACAACAGAACAGAGGACAGTGTTAGTGGTCTGTATGCACCAGCTGTGGGGGACAACAGAGCAGAGGACAGTGTTAGTGGTATGTATGCACCAGCTGTGGGGACAACAGAGCAGAGGACAATGTTAGTGGTCTGTATGCACCAGCTGTGGGGGACAGCAGAGCAGAGAGGACAGTGTAGTGGTCTGTATGCACCAGCTGTGGGGGACAACAGAGCAGAGGACAATGTGTTAGTGGTCTGTATGCACCAGTTGTGGGGACAACAGAGCAGAGAGGACAGTGTTAGTGGTCTGTATGCACCAGCTGTGGGGGACAGCAGAGCAGAGAGGACAGTGATAGTGGTCTGCATGCACCAGCTGTGGGGGACAGCAGAGCAGAGAGGACAGTGATAGTGGTCTGTATGCACCAGCTGTGGGGGACAACAGAGCAGAGAGGACAGTGATTAGTGGTCTGTATGCACCAGCTGTGGGGGACAGCAGAGCAGAGAGGACAGTGTTAGTGGTCTGTATGCACCAGCTGTGGGGGACAGCAGAGCAGAGAGGACATGATAGTGGTCTGTATGCACCAGCTGTGGGGGACAGCAGAGCAGAGAGGACAGTGATAGTGGTCTGTATGCACCAGCTGTGGGTGACAACAGAGCAGAGAGGACAGTGATTAGTGGTATGTATGCACCAGTGTGGGGGACAACAGAGCAGAGAGGACAGTGATAGTGGTCTGTATGCACCAGCTGTGGGGGACAACAGAGCAGAGAGGACAGTGTTAGTGGTCTGTATGCACCAGCTGTGGGGGACAACAGAGCAGAGGGACAGTGTTAGTGGTCTGTATGCACCAGCTGTGGGGGACAACAGAGCAGAGGACAGTGTTAGTGGTCTGTATGCACCAGCTGTGGGGACAACAGAGCAGAGAGGACAGTGTTAGTGGTCTGTATGCACCAGCTGTGGGGGACAACAGAGCAGAGGACAGTGTTAGTGGTCTGTATGCACCAGCTGTGGGGGACAACAGAGCAGAGGACAGTGATAGTGGTCTGTATGCACCAGTTGTGGGGACAACAGAGCAGAGAGGACAGTGTTAGTGGTCTGTATGCACCAGCTGTGGGGACAACAGAGCAGAGAGGACAGTGTTAGTGGTTGTATGCACCAGCTGTGGGGGACAACAGAGCAGAGGACAGTGTTAGTGGTCTGTATGCACCAGCTGTGGGGACAACAGAGCAGAGAGGACAGTGATAGTGGTCTGTATGCACCAGCTGTGGGGACAACAGAGCAGAGGGACAATGTTAGTGGTCTGTATGCACCAGTTGTGGGGACAACAGAGCAGAGAGGACATGTTAGTGGTCTGTATGCACCAGCTGTGGGGGACAACAGAGCAGAGAGGACAATGTTAGTGGTCTGTATGCACCAGCTGTGGGGACAACAGAGCAGAGAGGACAATGTAGTGGTCTGTATGCACCAGTGTGGGGGACAACAGAGCAGAGAGGACAATGTTAGTGGTCTGTATGCACCAGCTGTGGGGGACAACAGAGCAGAGAGGACAGTGTTAGTGGTTGTATGCACCAGCTGTGGGGACAACAGAGCAGAGAGGACAATGTTAGTGGTCTGTATGCACCAGCTGTGGGGACAACAGAGCAGAGAGGACAATGTTAGTGGTCTGTATGCACCAGCTGTGGGGAACAACAGAGCAGAGAGGACAATGTTAGTGGTCTGTATGCACCAGCTGTGGGGACAACAGAGCAGAGAGGACAGTGTTAGTGGTCTGTATGCACCAGCTGTGGGGACAACAGAGCAGAGAGGACAATGTTAGTGGTCTGTATGCACCAGCTGTGGGGGACAACAGAGCAGAGGACAGTGTTAGTGGTCTGTATGCACCAGCTGTGGGGGACAACAGAGCAGAGAGGACAATGTTAGTGGTCTGTATGCACCAGCTGTGGGGGACAACAGAGCAGAGAGGACAGTGTTAGGGGTCTGCTATAGAGCGAGGAGCACAGAGAACACAGAGTGACGTCAGATCATATTCATAGAAACAATGGTAACCACACGTCTTGCCATTCGCACTGAGAGTCGAGAGTTTGAGGAGAGAGAGGAGAGAGAGAGAGGAGGAGAGGAGAGAGAGATGAGAGGGAAGAGAGAGAGAGAGAGAGAGAGTGCGTGTCTGTAGTTCAGCATTTCACAAATTATCTCGGTAAGATGGTCGACAGACAAAACAAACTGTCACATTCTTTTGAACGATATGTGAACAGGGAGGGGTGGGGGTGGAGGTGGGGGGATGAAATACATAGAAGTAACGTTTGGGTTCCGGTTCTGTCAGCATACAAACCTGAGTAGCGTCACGACGTTATCAAGTAAAGCCAAACATTCTGCTGACTGGAGTACTGGTCGGTTCTCGTGAAAAAGATAGCCTATGAGTGACTGAATGTCATCTTAAACAGACAAGTGTTGACATAGGCTTAGGGTGTGTAGGTAAAGTGATTTTAGTTCATAATTGGACGTGCTGTGTACATTTTGTACATCAGGAGCAATGGAAATTGGAGATACGATTGCCAGTTGGTATCAATTCCTGAATATTAAAGCACCTAAGAAAAAAAATCTTGAGAAAATTCTTGGGATAAGGATACCATATATGGAAATGTGTGTGTGTGTGTGTGTGTGTGTGTGTGTGTGTGTGTGTGTGTGTGTGTGTGTGTGTGTGTGTGTGTGTGTCATGGGAGCTTGTGAAGAAATGATATCGCCCGACTGTTCATGCTTATACACATACTTGCATTGTTTCTATCTGACATTCAGAAGGTAGGCTCGGACATATATGCTTACTTTACAAAAACTGAAGAGCTTACATTCTGCGGTCAGAAAACAAAACTGTCTTATTGCCGTTGCATAGTTTCTTAAGCAACAGTTGCTTAAGAATTATTTTCAGATGTTGCAATACGAAAGAAGGAGGATAACGTCTCGCATTTTTTGTTGTTGTTTTTGTATTTTGTGTCTTTTTATTTCGGTTTTAATCATTTTCACACTTTTATTATTAGATGTCTGAATACCTTGAGGTATGTATTGATATTCCTAGTATAGATGTTTTCAACTTTTTAAAAGGAACGTGTGAGAGATAGAGAGAAAGAGAGAGAGAGAGAGAGAGAGAGAGAGAGAGAGAGAGAGAGAGAGAGAGAGAGACAGACAGACAGACAGACAGACAGACACACACACAGACAGACACACAGACAGACAGACAGACACACAGACAGACAGAGAGCGGCCTCTCGCATAAGGTGCGCTCATCATTAATGGACAACTCTGTTTACTTTTATTTCCAGAGTGCTCATGAATTCCGGGGTCATTTTCCTCTACTTCCTGCGATGCCATTCGCTGAAAGCTTGCCAGCATTCTGAGCTTTGTTGGTTTTGTTGTCTTCTTCTTACATGACACAACAATTCCATTGCAGCCGTGTCTCTGGTAGAAATCATTGGATGGAGGATCATAGTGCTTTCTGACGTTTTCTTCAAGAGTTAAAACTAGGTCAAATCTCCAACAAGGCGTGGCGAGGTTATTTTGTTTTTACAGGGAATTATTTGTGGCAATCGCAGTGTAATTAACTCTATTGCTGTCTCTTCAGGGTTCTGTTCAGATATGGACGACACTTTAACAGCCATTC
>CM065734.1:36879875-36889875 GCA_033310375.1 Conus canariensis | reverse complement strand
TGATATTTCCTGACCAATACTGCAGGTGTTTGTATCCCTCGGGCCTGGTTTTGAACGGAAAAGAAAAATACAGTCCTGTCATGTCGTCTCTGAACAGAATTGAACTCCACAGTACGACTGTCATTGCTTTGTTCCTGATCGATTTTCACTAAAAAAAAAGTCTCAGATTCCATGGCCTTTCATGCCCAACAATCATGGAAAATAAGATAACGACGACGACGATGAAGACGACGACAACAGCAACAACAATAACAACAACAACAACAACAACAACAACAACAACAACCAGCTCTGTAATCGAGTCATGCCAGTTTTTGTCCACCCACTCTCCAACAGATCTCCAGATGATCTGAGTGTTAGGCTTTCGAAAGAGACCATAAACCAAGTTCCTGCATGCAAAAAACATAATCGGCACAACACATAAGAAAAATATTTAGCGGCAAGAGAATCATTCCTGGTCAGAATTTTAATGGCCCACATTAGGAAATAAAAAAGAGGGACTGGGGGGGGGGGGGGGGGGGGGGGAGCGGGGAAGGAGGGGGGTAGTGCGTTAACACAGTGGCAGGTTGTGCTCGTTAGAGCGGCCCGAAATTCAGTCAGATGTGTTAAGTTTTGAACAATACAATACAAGGCTGTAGAAAGCAACGAAGTGCACTGCGGTAATATTACAACATATCAAAGCTCAACACGACACAACACAACACAGCACAGCACAGCACAACGCAATACAACAGAACACAAC
This sequence comes from Conus canariensis, assembly GCA_033310375.1. NCBI lineage: Eukaryota > Metazoa > Mollusca > Gastropoda > Neogastropoda > Conidae > Conus > Conus canariensis. The sequence continues at coordinate 36,889,133 of CM065734.1, read as the reverse complement.
GCAGCACAGCACAACACAGCACAGCACAGCACAGCACAGCACAGCACAATGCAATGCAACAGAACACAACACAGCATAACACAACATAGCACAACACAGCAGAACACAGCACAGCACAACACAACACAGCACAGCACAAAACACAGCACAGCACAACACAGCACAGCATAGCACAACACCACAACACAGCAGAACACAGCACAGCACAGCACAACACAGCACAGCACAGCACAGCACAGTACAGCATAGTACAGTACAGCGCAGCACAGCACAGCACAGCACAGCACAGTACAGCACAGCACACTACAGCACAGCACAGTACAGTACAGCACAGCACAGCACAGTACAGCACAGCACAGCACAGTACAGTACAGTACAGCACAGCACAGTACACTACAGCACATCACAGCACAGCACAGTACAGTACAGTACAGCACAGCACAGTACACTACAGCACAGCACAGCACAGTACAGTACAGCACAGCACAGCACAGCACAGCACAGTACAGCACATGATAACGCAACGTAACGCAACGCAGCATAGCACAGCACAGCACAGCACAGGACAGCAATCCACACAACAACAAATTCAATACATTACAACACAACGCAAAATGACTCAACAAACAGTTCATACATTACACAGTAATACAGCCAAACATAATACAGCGAAATAGAGCTCTGTGCAACGTAGCACAGTACAGGACAGCACAGCGCAGCACAACAAATTCAATACATTACAACACAACGCAAAATGACTCAACAAACAGTTCATACACTACACAGTAATACAGTCAAACATAATACAGCGCAATAGAGCTCTGTGCAATACAGCACAGCACAGGACAGCACAGCACAGCACAACAAATTCAATACATTACAACACAACGCAAAATGACTCAACAAACAGTTCATACACTACGCAGTAATACAGTCAAACATAATACAGCGCAATATAGCTCTGTGCAACACAGCACAGCACAGGAGAGCACAGCGCAGCACAACAAATTCAATACATTACAACACAACGCAAAATGACTCAACAAACAGTTCATACACTATACAGTAATACAGTCAAACATAATACAGCGCAATATAGCTCTGTGCAATACAGCACAGCACAAAACGACGAAATCCAATCCAATCCAACGCGACACGATGCAACACAACGCAGCAACGCACCTGTTGAATCACAAACAGAGAGTGTTTTACCTGCACGTGCGGCACTAGGTGCATGTAGTAGTTGTTGATGGCTATGATGGCGGTGAAGACCATGTAGGGGCACTGGCAGATGAAGAAGGCGAAGATGATGAAAATGAGCATTAGCGTGATCTTCGTTTCCTCATGAGAAATGATGGAGTGGATCCTGGAGTTGGCTGCGAGGTGCACTCTAGGACACAAAGAAAGCGCCCTGGTCATCCATCATGTTGAACAGTATGTGTTTAAAACACGACTGTGTTGTGTTGCGTCTAGGATCAACAGGACTAGCAAAAGCCATTTTACAAGGAAAAGTGCGAGGAGGCAGAAGGAGAGGAAGACAGAGAAAGAGATGAGAGGACAACATCAGTGAATGGACTGGCCTCACACTCAGCAACTGCCCAAGAGCGTCTGAAAACCGGGAGGAGTGGAGGAAGCTGGTTACGAAGTCTTCTGTGGCGCCCCAACGGCTCTCAAGACTCCGCAATAGGTGATAGGTGGTTTAAAAAAAATGGCCCATCTTCTAGCTTTCTTATGGACGATTTTGTCTAGAGATCCTGGTCAAGTATTAAAACGATGAATGTAGGCTATGTTGTAGATTCAATAGACTACCGTAAAGCATACATATTGCAAGTATAGGAACCATCGTAGCTAAGATCTCGGCAATGGCGCTGGTTGTAGATTTGCTGATAATGGAGAAATATTGTTAAAGATGGAAATCAACATTTACAAATAGACAATAACGGATTGTTCAAGGTGTATTCACTGAAGGAAAATCGTTCTTACTAAAAAACTAAAGAAGAATTAACCATATATGAAAAACGTATTGATGAAATATTCCTTTTCTTAGGTTGTTTGTTCATTTTTTCTTCTTCTTTTCTTAACAACACCATTATTTACAGACGACGATTATATGCTTTTAATATACAGGCAGCCAGAATTCAGGTTCACATTGGTCAAAATGTTGTTGACACACGTAAACGCTTTGAGAGTCCTGCAAAGTTTTTGATGAAACATTTAATTTCTGACCCATTATCAGGAACCATCCTTCATGGATCTGTTGGTCATTCTGGAGATTTCTTGAAAACAATTGCCTCGTTTGCAAATATTGTATCCATATTCCCCACCCTGATCATAAGAGCTTAACGATATTAATGTACAGATATGATAGGCATATGAAGGGCCATCAGCATATTCCCTTTACGTTAACGCTGGTTGATACAGAATATGTCCAGTAAAATACTTTATTGGTTATTCCATCGTTCTTTGTACAGTTCTAGCTTGATGTAGACTCACTCTGCAACGTCATAAGGATGTTTTGACTCAGCTCTCTACTGCGATTTTATACTTGAATTCAGTGAATGGGTTTTGTACACTGTCGCACCTGCGCATCAAAGATGTTAATCTGTACAACTAGCGATCGCATATGACTCCTGCACGAGTGACTCTTAGTCTAGAATCCCATTTGAGCCTCGCTGTTTTCTGCTGCTGATCTGTCTGACTTACGGATATCTATCTAAGAAAAAAAACCAGAGCAAACATTTGGTGGACCTCAACGAAACCTGTGTACTTGAGGTATTCGGTAAAGGAGCGAATACACGTAACGGTAGCAACTGGAGGAGCAGCTTCTAAAAGAACCTTATGATGTGAATGGAGCTGAAGTATCGGGTGGACAATGTTTAAAAAACAAAACTGTTTTGTACAGACCTGAGGCACTTGATCGACAATAAAACCATTCAATACATCAGAGCCAACCATGTATCTCTGAACTGATTTATGTATAGATACACATGGCTGTGGCTCTGATGTATTGTATGTTGTACGCACGTGAGGTACTTGACCGACAACCCCCTCAAATAAGAGCGCTGTGTGCACGCACCTCAGATAGCGCGTGGACTTGCGAATCTCCACCACCAGCCGGATGTTGAGGACAGCGAGGGCCAGGAGCGGGAAGAGGCCCGCCAGCAGCCCGGCCACGATCATGGAGTACAGGGCGTTGTTGTACAGGTCCTCCTTGCGCCACTCCAGCACGCGCTTGCTGACGGTGACGTTGTGCTGGTCCACGATCAGCTTGTCCACCATCTCCATGTCGAAGAAGTTGGGCAGGCGCACCACGCAGCCGGCCAGGAAGATGAGGGCGATCATGATGCGGGCCCTCCTGGTGGTGCAGATGGACATCGCCTGCCGTAGACAGGGGATGCAGAGGATAATTATGGCGGCAGCAGCAGCAGCAGCAGCAGCAGCAGCAGCAGCAGCAGCAGCAGCAGCAGTAGAGGTAGATGTAGTAGTAGTCTTAGTAGTAATAGTACTAGGAGTAGTAGTAGTGGTTGTAGTAGTTGTAGTTGTAGTAATTGCAGTAGTAGTACAGTAGTAGTAACAGCAGCAGCAGCAGCAGTAGTAGAGGTCGTAGCTGCAGCAGCAGAGGCAGCAGCAGTAGAAGTAGTAGTAGGAGTAGTAGCAGCAGCAGCAGCTGCAGCAGCAGCAGCAGCAGTAGTAGTAGTAATAGTAGTAATAGTGGTAGTAGTAGCAGCAACAGCAGCAGCAGCAGCAGCGGCAGTAGTAGGAGTAGTAGCAGCACCAGTAGTAGTAGTAGTAGTAGTAGTAGTAGTAGTAGTAGTAGTAGTAGTAGCGGTAGTAGTTGTTGTTTTTGTTGTAGAAGTAGTGGTTGCAGTGGTAGCAAATGTACAAGTTGTTACCGCAGCAGCAACAATAGTAACAGTAGTTGTAGAAGTAAAGGAAGAAGAAGATGAATGAGGAAGAGGATGAGAAGGAGGAGCCAGAGAAGAAGAAGACGAAGAAGAAGAAGAAGAAGAAGAAGAAGAAGAAGAAGAAGAAGAAGAGAGAAGAGAGAGAGAGAGAGAGAGAGAGAGAGAGAGAGATTGATTTGTGCGTTAACGTGCCTACCAGTGTGCACATTTCCTAATTCTTTTATTCCTTCGTGTGTGTGTGTGTGTGTGTGTGTGTGTGTGTGTGTGTGTGTGTGTGTGTGTGTGTGTGTGTGTGTGTGACTTTTAACACTTTGCGCACGCGGAAATGTGTTTGTGCATGTGCACACCGGTGCGCAGGCGCTCAGAGGCGCATCACATATTCTCTATGCGACTCTGCCTATGGACCCATTCCCTAAGTTTCAAAGTAGGATAACTGCCAGGGAACGTAAACGCATGAAAATGTATGTTGAAGTTTCGAGCTGCCAAAAGGACAAAACAAACACATACATAACCAACGTCGTCCTATTCTTCTACGGGTAGGACAAGAAGAAGCAACCTAATAGTTCGAGGCCGGTGACCTTAATGTTTGTTACGTACATTCGGCGCCTGAGGACTTCAACTTTTGTGCCCATTAACTTGATAGAAGCAAACTAGCTTCCTGCTTGCCCTTCATATCAGGTCCGTTACCAGACACATATTGTCTCTGCACTAGTTGACGCTATCCAATTCTCAGTTTTACATACAGCCTATACCGTACGATCCCGAATTGACATATGCGATTGAAGTTTAACAACAGGGACAATACTATATCCACACTGTTGTACCCGAACAACAGGGATCCAAACTGTTCTACCCGAACACCTGCTAGTAATTTGGTATTCTTGTTGCTTTACATCTCTGCCCTTGCTACGACACGGGCCCACCAGAGAGAGAAGACAATAGACAGGATATACTTAAGCGGCAGCGTGGATCAGACTGTCTCGTTTCAAGGAATTGCGTTCAGCGATTTCCCGTCTGTCATAACTAAACACGTCGCAGTCGTCATTTGACTTGCAAACAGTTGGGCACGTCTGACTTCCTTGTAGAGATAGGAGGAAAATAAGGGAGACGGCCGTGCTTCAGTCAAAGTGGATCCAAGTGTTTGCTAATCGTAATCACAACAGAAACGAGACCTTGTTTTCTTATGCTGCCCTTTTGGTATTATCTTGTGTGCAGCATAGCTGTAAGCACGGCATATGTATTCAGCTTGTTTGTGTGACAGGAAAGGGCTCTCGTCGTCACTCTGTCTGTCTGCTGTCTGTGTGTCTGTCTTTTCCTCTCTCTCTCTCTCTCTCTCTCTCTCTCTCTCTCTCTCTCTCTCTTTCTCTCTCTCTCCTTGATTGTTGTGCTCTCTCTCTCTCTCTCTCTCTCTCTCTCTCTCTCTCTCTCTCTCTCTCTCTCTCCTTGATTGTTGTGCCATAAATCTATCGATTATTCAACAAGACTATGGTCTATTCGGATTAATTACATCTAACTGGAGTCTTACGATGCCATTGCTGTACCTGTTTCTATGTGGCCACCGCCTAAGATCAATTTGTTATCCAGATTCCTTTCTCTCTCCCCACCCCCTTCTCTGTCTGTCTGTATTCCTCCACTCAGCATACACTGCCCCCACCCCAGCGCGCACGCACACACACACACACCACACACACACACACACACACACACACACACACACACACACTCACTCACACACACACACACTCTCATACACAACCACTCTCTCTCTCTCTCTCTCTCTCTCTCTCTCTCTCTCTCTCTCTCTGTCACTGTCTCTGTTTCTCTCTCTCACTCTCTCTGTCCCATCCTCTTCAAGATGCAAGCGCGCGCGCGCACATACACGCTCGCGCACAAGCGGGCACGCACGCTCAGAGACTCACAGACATACATACATATTCGTAAACATACTCACAGATGCACAGACAGACAGACAGACAGACAGACACACACACACACACACACACACACACACACACACACACACACACACATACAGGCGCACGCGCACGCATGCATACAGAGTCATTCCGACACAGATACAAACGCATATATATTGTTGCTGTTGCAACAGTGAGCTGATGAAGACAGGGCGACCCTGTCGAAATATTCTCCAAGTAAGTTTTGATTCCGAGTCTTTAACTACTTTTCTAATGTTGAATCCAGAATCCAGAAACCTATATTCTTATGCATATAGACATATTCTGCCAAACATGCAGACAAGAGAGACATGCAGAATCGTTAAGCCACATCCTATCTACACTGCCATGCAACTCCGTCCCCAGCCCCCTGCTTCACCCACGCTTCTTCAAACTCTGTCTGCATATACGGTATGACTCTCACTAAAGAGAGAGAAGAAAGAGACAGAGAGAGAGAGAGAGACAGAGAGAGAGAGAGAGAGACAGAGAGAGAGAGAGAGAGAGGGGGGGGGGCGGGGTGGGGTGGGGGAACAAAGAGAACAAAAGGCAGTGTGCGAAAGAGAGAAAAAGATGACGGAGAAATAGAGATAGCGACAGATGCGGAGAAGGGGTGGGATGGAATGGGTAAGGAAAGAGAGAGAGAGAGAGAGAGAGAGAGAGAGAGAGAGAGAGAGAGAGAGAGAGACAGACAGACAGACAGACAGACAGACAGACAGAGAAAGACAGAGACAGACAGAGACAGAGAGAGTGAGAGAGAGGTTCAGAGGTAAGCGGTGGGGGGAGGAGGGAGATTTTCCATCAGACACAACCTCGCTAACGCCCCCCCCCCTCCCCGACTAACCTGGCATCCAACTGACAGATACCCTCACCCCCCCACCCCCACCTGCCTTCCTCTCACCCTACACCACCTCGACCCCTACCCCCCACCCCACCTTCACCCCATCTTCCCACCTGCATGGGGTGGCAGATGGCGATGTATCGCTCCACGGCCAGCACCACGGTGATCCAGACGGAGGCGAAGAGGGCGATGTTGAGGAAGATGGTGGTGATGTGGAAGAAGGCGAAGATGCTGTCCTCGTGCTCCAGGTAGCAGGACATGATGTGCTCGGTCAGGATGTTGACCGACAGGATCACCAGCACCATCAGGTCCGCCACCGCCAGAGCCGTCAGGTAGCAGTTGGTCGACCTGCGCACACCACACACCAAAGGCCTGGTCAGTTTGCTCATCGCAACCAGTTGTGCATGAGTCGACCGGACAGGGCACCATGTATGCGCCACTTGTAGTTGATCGTCGTTTGCATAACCATAAAATTGCGCGGCTTCTTTCAGCTCATACACTCGAAAGAAGATTTTAAAAAATGTATGTAGCCACTTTTAACTGATTTTCCTTTGCACGACCGTTAACTTGTGCGGCTTCTTTCAGCTGATACACTCGAAAGAAGATCCCTATCAGACCCCTTTACAATAGCCAGGTTTGCTTTGCCCCCTGCTCACTAACAGGGAAGGGTTTAATCTCTGCACAGGATAAATCTAATGTATGTATTGCTAATAATCAATAAGAGTGGAAGCAATACAGAATAGGTCAGAACAACAAATGTTAAATGATTCAAATTTTTAAAAGAATTGTTAGTGATTCGCTACATGATCCGCCCTTTCAGCCCAATCCCCGACATGAATCCACTCCAAAACTGAACGGCTTAGGCCTTGACACACACCTCATCTTTACGCCACGTTCAGTTCACATTGGTTCAGTAATGTTTAACAAAAACATCGTGCACGTTACATTCCTGGCTATGAATGAAATAATTCAAGCAAACAAGTAAAAAAGTATAAATCTTTACTATGTACTCTCTCTCTCTCTCTCTCTCTCTCTCTCTCTCTCTCTCTCTCTGAATGAAGAAATTGAACTACAATCAATTTTGTGTTGTCCAGCACTCAGAGATATTCGTGAAAGTTTTATAAAGCCTAAATACCATCGACAAGCGTCGACTTTCAAACTCAACTTGCTAATGTCCTCATGTGGGTCTCACGATGTACGAAATTTTTCACTGTACCTGTATAACGCATTTAAGCTAAGAGAATTGGTAACATCACAGAGATATGTATTTCATTTGTTTTCGTTTTTCTTTCTGTGTTTGATTACTGGCGTTTGTTGAGGAATTTCACACGCTGTATTCTTGCTCTTTAGATTACGATCACTAATATGTTGTTCACACACCCCTTCATAAGGGGCCATAGCCTGTTATGAATAAAAATTTTCCGAGTTCCGAGTTCTCTCTCTCTCTCTCTCTATAACTCTGTCTTTCTTTTTCTCACAGTGCATGTGTGTGTGTGCGCGTCCGTACGCGCGCGCGCGCGCGCGCGCGCGCGCGTGTGTGTGTGTGTGTGTGTGTTGTCTGTCTTCTATTTCAACTGCCTGTCTGTCTGTCTGTCTGTCTGTCTGTCTGTCTGTCTATGTTGAACAAATAGACAGTGGGGAAAGGAATTGCAGCTATGAATTCTTTCTGACAAGACAAAGATTAAAAAAGAAGTGGGAGGTGGGGGTGGGGGCGGAGTGGAGTGGTTGGAAGAGGTGAGGGGTGGAGCGTGCGGAAGAAAACAGGAATGGAAAAGAGATCGTTAAAACAAAAACATAAAATACTTTACCAGAAGTATCTGGAGACTATCATTGTCCGCCTTGAAACAGAACCATTCCTTCCGCCTTCCCAAGGGCCTTAGGGTATGATGATGGTGGTGATGATGATGATGATGATGATGATGATGATGGTGATGATGATGATGAGGAGGAGGAGGAGGAGGAGGATAAATGAATGTGTGTGTGTGTGTGTGTGTGTGTGTGTGTGTGTGTGTGTGTGTGTGTGTGTGTGTGTACCGACGAGGTTGTGGTTCCATCCTCGGTAAGCTTTTCTTTCCATGAGCAAGAGTACGCAAACCACTGAACCGATTTGCATGAACCTCGGCCAAAAGATGGAACACGGCCCACGAACGAAGCCATAAAACTCATCTTGTACTGATTCGTATTTGGAACCAGAATCAAAGCGCAGATCCAGGATCTGTTCTGCCTTAGCCACGGACTGCGCTCTCCCCAGTGCCCTTTTCCGTTATTTTCCCCTGACAGCAGGTCGTAGGGGTGCCGTTAGGGACTCGTGGCAAGTGAAGCCCACCGTCTGCACGGCTCTCTCTCTGCCCTTAGTCAACACAATAAGAGACGCAACTTGTCCAGTCCTTTTTCCTGTCATTCGGAGCTCGAAAGTTTCGGCTTCTTGCTGTCAGACTAGTACACGCACACGCACACGCACACGCACACACACACACGCGCAACACACACACACACACACACACACACACACACACACACACACACACACACACACAATCACGCGCAAACGTACGCATAA
>CM065734.1:36867375-36874875 GCA_033310375.1 Conus canariensis | reverse complement strand
TAATAATAATGTTGATAATTATAACAACAATAATAGTAATGATAATAATAATAATAATATTAATAATGATGATGATAATAATGATCATAATAATAATAAAAATGATAATGATGATAATGTAATAATAATAATAATAATAGTGGACATCATTATGGCATTTTCTGAGGCGCAAAGCACTGTACAATGCACACAGAATGCGAAAATGATAAGTAAAAATGTGTACAAATTTCACACTGAATTATAAAGCTTACAAAAAATTTAAAACCATGCAACCTCTCTCCCCCCCCCCCTTTCTCTCTCTCTCTGTTTATCCATCTATCTCTATCTGCCTGTCTGTCAATCCATCTATACATCCATTTCTCTCTCTCTATTTGTCTGACTGCCTGTCTATCTATCTATCTATCTGTCTGACTGTGTGTCCGTCCGTACGTCCGTCCGTCCATCCATCCACCCATCTATCTATCTATCTATCTATCTATCTATCTATCTATCTATCTATCTGTCTGTCTGTCTGTTTGTCTGTCTATCTGTCTATCATGTATCTATTTGTCTGTCTGTCTGTCTGTCTGTTTTTCCGTCCGTCTGTCTACTTAAGATTGCATGTATAAACAGTACAAATACATCAACGTCCACAGGAAGTTTTAACATTGGCACATTCTGGGCTTCAACGCCTTCTGCAGTGACGTGGATAGAGACGAAAACGGGCCCCTCCTGGCTGTCTGTCTGGAAGGGAGGGAAGGTCGATGGCAGTGTATTGGAGCTGATAGTATCGGGGAGGAGACACGGGGTTGGAGGGAGGATGGCCACATGAACTCTGATTACTCCGCGATGAACTTTTTGAGACAGACAGCAAACCTTGCTTTAAGGGGAGACGGATGGTCAGGGTTGGAGGGGGGGGGGGGGGGGGGAGGCAAGGAGTGGGCAAAATGGAGGGAGCAGGAAGGAAGGAAGGAGAGTAGAGGCATAAGTGAGTTCCAGCCCATGGTTCTGCATAAAACAGTCTGGAGAGCAGAACCAGAAAGTGAGAAGAAACAGAAACGTGATCCAGAAAGAATTTTTCGTTTGCCTGGTGGCCTCAAAGAAGACACATGTTGCACTGAACTGGGTTACATGGCTTCGCATTCATGTTCTTCCATGTGGCAATGCATTAGAGCTGATCACCACTAATATCAGATCATCTGTCCAAGAATCCTTGTCAGCTGGCCCACTTAGCCCCAAACATGCACAGGGATATGATACAGCTGCAAACTGAATTAAGACTGACATCAGACTGTTTGTCCTCAGAACCTCAATGTCTCTGGCCGGTCTGAATGACACACGCTGCCCGAACACTCGGATATCAAACTGAGTTAACGCTGACCCTTTGTCCCTGAATTCTCGGGCCTTGCCTGAACAGTGTCTGTTTCACCGCACGTTTTGCGGAACGACGACTATTGGACCGTGTGATCTTATTACCATGGAAAGCTAAAGGGAAGAGAGGAAAAGAGGGAGGGGTTGGAAGGCTGCTGACCAAAACCTGGTTAGAGCTTCCATCTTGCATGGAATCATTGCCATGTGAGTTGACCCAGGACACGATGCTAAATCAGTCTTTTTTTTTTTTTTGAACAATTTCTTTCTTCATGTAAATTCACAATTAATTTCATATTTTCTTCTCTCATTCTTCCTTATTAATAAGTTTTACATATTTGTTCATTCATTGCACATATTCATCATCATATTTGTATCTATGTCAGTAACAGTACTAACACACATCAGTAAATAAAGTTTGTGTATAAATCAGAATTTTGTCATTTTGTGTAATCATAATTATGATGGATGAGTGAGAAAGATGAAAGAAAAACAAAATATTTGTACTTAAAGAAGATATTTTGGTCATTTATTTACACAAAGTACATACAATACATAAAAAAAAAACTGTCTTGAAAATCCGGCCTAATTGGGCCTAATCAAGAACCAGAAGAAAAATATTTCTATATGTACAACATCGAAGCTAAATCAATCTCAGTGAAGAGGAGATGCGTAGATGATATTCAGCAGCTTCTGCTGCTCTTCCTGGACGTCTGTCTGACAGACACCCATCAATTTCTGTCGTGCAGTCTTCGCAAGGTTTGGACTTGCTAGAAGTGCACCAGTGTGGTATGGTGCTTCAACAATCATAGCTGATTGTCAGTACTTTGGTGTATGTGTGCCATCTTATAAACGAATCAAAGGAAATTAAATCAAGTCGTCATGCATCCTGTTAGCTTGTTGGGACCGGGCAACTTCACAGAGACCAATAAAAAGAACCCCACTGTGCAGTACTGAAGTCTTTGCAAGGAGACCTCAAGAGATGCAATCCCTGAATGATTCACGTGTGGGTGAATACTAAATTTATGGACTGAGAGGCGGAGGGGCACAGGGGTAGGATGGTCATCTTCAGATTAGTAGGGCTCCATCTAATATTTGTATGCATACGTGGAACCTGCAGTTTTCTCCCTTTTATTAACACCCACTTTGTTCGTTCCTTCCAGCTTTCCCCTGTGTGTGTGAATGTGTGTGTGTGTGTGTGTGTGTGTGTGTGTGTGTGTGTGTGTGTGTGTGTGTGTGTGTGTGTATATATGTGTGTGTGTGTGTGTGTGTGTGTGTGTGTGTGTGTGTGTGTGTATATATGTGTGTGTGTGTGTGTGTGTGTGTGTGTGTGTGTGTGTGTGTGTGTGTGTATATATATATATATATATATATATATGTGGTGTGTGTGTGTGTGTGTGTGTGTGTGTGTGTGTGTGAGTGTTGGTGTAAGTGAGTGAATGAGAGAGAGAAGGAGAGAAGAGTGTGTGCGTGCATGTGTGCATGCGTGCATGTGTGTGTGTGTGCGCACGTGCGTGTGTATGTGTGTATGCGTACGTGCGCACATGTGCGTGTGTGTGTGTGTGTGTGTGTGTGTGTGTGTGTGTGTGTGTGTGTGTGTGTGTGTGTGTGTGTGTGTGTGTTCAATATTAAAGGAAAGAAATTTCCCGATTTCTGTCCCATCTATTTCTACTTTTGTTTTCTTCTGTGCACTCATTCATGACTGCAAGCCTGTTTCCTCTACATCACAATTTCTCCGTTCGTTACTAGTGTCAATATAAAAACCTTTGAGCAGTATCGACCGCTTCGGTTTTTACTACGTAAAACGTATCCAAATGAGAAGCATTTGGCCAGCATCTTTTTTTTTCTTTCTAGATTTCAGTCCAGTTTGGCTTTCAAGAATACTACAATATATTGGTGCATGAAAGATTTGTCATGTTCGCAGAACACACACACACACACACACACACACACACACACACACACACACACACACACACACACACACAGACACACACTCTCTCTCTCTCTCTCAGATCTATCTATCTATCTATCTATCTATCTACCTATCTATCTATCTATGTATCTACGTATAAACAGTAAACATACATAAAATTCCACAGGAAGTTTTGAAATTCCCATATTCTTAGCTTTACCGCCCTCTTCAGTGAAGTGGATAGAGACGAAAGCGATCCCCTCCAGGCTGTCTCCTTGTAAGGGAGTGAAAGTCAATGGCAGACTATTAGAGCTGATAGTATGGGCAAGGAGGTGCGGGGTGGGAGGGAGGATGGCCACATGAACTCTGAGTACTCTGAGGTGAACTTTTGGAGACAGCTAACCTTGCTTAATGAGATGGAGGGAGTGGGAGGGGGTGGGAGGGGGAGGGGAGGGTTGGTGGGAGGCAAGGAGCAGGCAAAATAAGGGGGTGTGGGGAGGGTGAAAAGAGGAGTGGGGCATAAATGAGTTCCAGTCCTTTGTTCTGCATAAAACAGTGTGGAGAGCAGACACAGAAATGACAAGAAACAAAAACGTGAACCTGAAACAACTTTTCCATTCTTTAAACTTTCTCCTCTGCGTTTGCCTGGTGGCCTCAAAGAAGACACATGTTGCACTGAACTGGGTTACACAGCTTCGCATTATGTTCTTCCATGTGTCAATGCATTAGAGCTGATCACCACTGATATCAGATCATCTGTCCAAAAATCCTTGTTAGCTGGCCCACTTAGCCTCAGACATGCACAGGGAAATGACTTAGCTGCAAACCGAATTAAGACTGACATCAGACTGTCCTCAGTACCTCAGTCTCTCTGGCCGCTCTGAATGGCACACGCTGCCCGAACACTCGGATATCAAACTGAGTTAACGCTGACCCTTTGTCCCTGAATTCTTGGGTCTTGCCTGAACAGTGTCAGTTTCACCGTACGTTATGCGATGACTATTGGACCGTGTGATCTTATCACCATGGAAAGCTAAAGGGAAGGCAGGAGGAGGAGGGGGTGGGGGGTGGTGGTAGTGGAAGGCTGCTGACCAAAACCTTGTTAGGGCTTTCATCCAGCAGGGAATCGTTGCCATGTGAAGTGACCAGGAGACAAATTAATCTCAGTAAGAGAAGATGCATTGACGATATTCAGCAGCAGCAGCTGCTCCTCCTGGACGTCTGACCAACAGACACACCCGTCACTTTCTGTCGTACAGTACTCGCAAGGTCTTGGGCTTGCCAGAAGCGCACCAGTGCTGCGTGATGCTTCAATAATCAAAGCTGGTTGTCAGTATTTTGGTGAGTTGTCTGTGCGCCATCTTATAAACGAATCAACGGAAATTAAATCAAGCCGTGCATCCTGTTAGCTTGTTGGGACCGGCCAACTTCACAGACCAGTAAACAGAGCTCCACTGCACGGTACTGAAGTTTTTACACGGAAACCTCAAGAGAGGCAGTCCCGACATGATTCACGTGTGAGTGAATACCAAAGTTATGGACTGTGAGGCGGAGGGGCACAGGGGGTGGGATGGAGCAGTGCGTTGGTCATTTCCCGATTAGTAGAGCTCCTTTCAGCATTTCGGTTTGCGTACGTGAAACCTTCAATTTTCTCCCTTTTCTTTTGCATAGACTTTGTTCTTTTGTTGGTTCAAGATCTCTCCTGTGTGTGTGTGTGTGTGTGTGTGTGTGTGTGTGTGTGTGTGTGTGTGTGTGTGTGTGTGTGTGCGTGCGTGCGTGCGTGCGTGCGCACGTGCGTGCTTGCGTACGTACGTGCGAGCGTCTTTGTGTGCTCTCTCTCTCTCTCTCTCTCTCTCTCTCTGTACGTGTGTGTGTGTGTGTGTGTGTGTGTGTGTGTGTGTGTGTGTGTGTGTTGTGTGTGTGTGTATTGAATGTAGTATAATTATATGTAATGTTGTAGAATATATAACACTGAATGTTGAACAGAGTACACACACACACACACACACACACACACACACACACACACACACACACACACACACACACACAAACACACACACATATCTATCTATCTATCTGTCTGTCTGTCTGTCTGTCTGCCTGTCTGCCTGCCTGTCTGTCTGTCTATCTATTGTGTACTATAGCAAGTGTAATGTCGCTTTCGTATGGGAAAAAAGCCTTGTACATCTCATGTACATTAACTTTCGCACATAGTAATTCATCCACAGAAATGCATTTCCAAGACAACTGTTCGTTACTTTTTCCTACGTAAGCTTGCATTCAATTCTAGAGGAGGGAATTTTGTTAGAAATGTTTGTGTATTGCCAGCTGTTTTGAAGCATCCGAAAAGAAATCTCCATAAGGTAATATAAAAGTCGGAAAACATCTAACTGTGAAATGAAATTAAATTCTTTGAATATTCGTTGAATGGATATTAGGTCATTGTCCATAGCTGCGTAGTCGAGTCAAAGGCGAACTCTCACTTTCGAATAGATTTGAGGTTGCATTTGCTAACTGATCACATCATAATGAATTTAGGACATTCTTCAAAGCTTTAGTTGTGTGCTGTAGAAGAGGTTTTTTTTTTTTAACAATACTTGCATTTGCATACCTCGTGGAACACGTTGTGCGCACTTCAAGGCTATTACAGGGTTGTACCGTGCTTGTTCCAAGTTTGCGAGCCTCTCGTCGGTTTCTTTCCATGTGTGGTGGTTCAATGTACTGGAAGGTTCTCTCTGCCTTTGCTGGACTTTTCGCACGAATACCAACCTAAATTGTTATATTTTGATTTTAACTGCAAAAGGTTTAACACCTTTGATTACCTCTGCCAACCGTTACTGTAAAACATGTAAACGACTAGACTAGCTGATTTTACCTGACGCCATTTAGCAGATCCACCGAAATTTGATAAATGTTTGACAAAATATATTTGCTGAATATTAAGCAAACTGGCAGCAACCGGTAGGGACTGTATCAGATCTTGATTCGGTGAGAGTAATACTTACTGCAGTATTCCACATTGAACATACATATATTACTGTTTAAAGCAATTTCAATAACAATTATAGGTAAAAACTGATTTTATTATTATTATTTCTATAAGTATTCACAACAAAAATCTGTTGAGAAATGACGTCATTTACGCTGAGGAGATGTTTTCCTGTATAGAATGGCTGTAAAAGTTTTGTTCATATCTGAACAGCAGCCTGAAGAGACAGCAGTAGAGTTACATTACACTGCGATTGCCACAAATAATTCCCTGTAAAAACAAAATAACCTCGCCACGCCTTGTTGGAGATCTGACCTAGTTTTAACTCTTGGAGAAAACGTCAGAAAGCACTATGATCCTCCATCCAATGATTTCTACCAGAGACACGGCTGCAATGGAATTGTTGTGTCATGTAAGAAGAAGACAACAAAACCAACAAAGCTCAGAATGCTGGCAAGCTTTCAGCGAATGGCATAGCAGGAAGTAGAGGAAAATGACCCCGGAATTCATGAGCACTCTGGAAATAAAAGTAAACAGAGTTGTCCATTAATGATGAGTGCACCTTATGCGAGAGGCCGCTCTCTGTCTGTCTGTCTGTCTGTGTGTTTGTGTCCGTGTGTCTGTGTGTCTGTCTCTCTCTCCCTCTCTCTTCTCTCTCTCTCTCTCTCTCTCTCTCTCTCTCTCTCTCTCTCTCTCTATCTTCTGTCACACACGCGCATACCCACAAACGCGCGTGTGACCTTTATCAGCATTTCTTTGAACATGATTTCTAAAAGCACAAACACAAGTGGGGAACTCTTAATCCAATGAATGAAGATTGTCGCTATCCTCGGAGAACGCGCCGCACGGTTTGAAATATGGTCGTAATGTTTTTTTTTATTTTTGTTTTCTGCAAGTAAACTCCATCTGGGTAATAGCACTAGATTTGGTTGTGTTTTGAGTGTTAAGTGTAAAGGAAAAGTAATGATAATCTCGTGTTATTTTCGTTTTCTTATAACTTATGTGAGCTTGTGAAAGAATTCTTGAAAGATATTTCTTTTTTTTTAACGCAGACCACTCAGCAATTTGTTATTTTGACGGCGAGAGAGAGAGAGAGAGAGAGAGAGAGAGAGAGAGAGAGAGAGAGAGAGAGAGAGAGAGAGAGAGAGCGAGCGAGGGAGAGAGAGAGAGAGAGAGAGAGAGAGAGAGAGAGAGAGAGAAGAGAGAGAGAAATGGGGGAAGAGATGGACTGGCACTTCGCTTATTC
>CM065734.1:36859875-36862375 GCA_033310375.1 Conus canariensis | reverse complement strand
CAGGAAATATAACTTTTACCACAACATGCCGATAATTACATGTATCTTACTCCAGACAGTACGAAACAAACAGGAGCGATAACTTTTACCACAACATGTCAAGAATTACATCTATCTTACTGCCTAGGGTACCTGTTCACCCGGCTCATAAGCAGATAAAAGGCACACAGAACAATACAAGGAAACTTCCCGTCCACAAAGGAATCCCCAGGCCTGCCCATGGACCCCCCCACCCCCACCCCACCCACCCTACCCCCACCCCCGGAGCCGACACATGCGTTGGGCGATAGCCGTTAAAGGTTCGTCAGGCCCGTCGGCATGGGTGAGGTCACTATCTGTCAACGCCGCAGGCAGCTGTGTGCCCGAGCTCCTCCCCCCCCCCCAACTCCTCCTTCTACCCCCTTCTTCCCCACGAATCCCTTGTCCCCCACCCCCTCTCTTCCATTCCACCTCTACCCATCCCCCCATCCGCAGTGCCGCAATTCAATTCCTCCCAATCCATTTCCTGCAGGAAGGCGGGAAGCAGTGCCGGTGTCATAGAATGGCGGTTTTTCAGAGAACAAGATTATTTTTCAACTTCAGGGGGAGACGGGAAGCACCACCACTAATCGGGTCTTTCCCCCGTGGATGGATCTCGGCTTCTTGTGAAGCGGTAAAGTGAGTTAACTGAGGGTCTGGACTTTACGTCAGTTCTCTCTCTCTCTCTCTCTCTCTCTCTCTCTCTCTCTCTCTCTCTCTCTCTCTCTCTCTCTGCGCCATTTCTTTCTCTCTCACTCTTTCTCTCTCCCACACACACACACATACATACATGCGCGCACGCGTGCACGCACACACACCTTTTAACACACGCACACGCGCGCGCGCGCGCGCACGCACACACAACACACTCACACACACTGGAAATGGAAATCATCATTATTATTAAGCAACAGCACCCCAATAGAGAATGTAAACAAAACATCAGATTGCCTGTAATGGACGAGTAGATATGCAAGCATATTAAATAGGGAGAGAAGACATAGACAATGTCTATGAAAACGACAGCACCTTTTGCTATCATATTGAAAGCAGTTGCATGCCACAAACTCCGGAAGTATTGAATAAGGCAATGTTGGACACGCATTTTTCATCAGAAGGGAAAGTTGCCAGTTACTAGAAATAAAGCTCACAGTAATCTTAATTCATTCTTCATTCTCAGACATGCAATTGGTTTTATTAAGCTCTGGAGTTTTTTTTTTTACCCATAAACCAATCGGATATCTAAAAGCGTCTAAACAGAGCATAATGGTATAACATTATACGTTAATTCATTGCGTGGGCCATTTAAACCCAACAAGAACCTTGACGTTCTTTCGGAAACAGTTTGGACTGTAACCTTTACTGTTGTGAGAATTACATAACACAGCTCTTATTGAACGCTGTGTGTGTTATCCATTCACGTTTTGTCCTTGGTGAGAACGGGGCACACAAAACAAGGTAGTTCCAGTGATAATTCTAAGCTCGCCAATGCTCTCCAAACTTATAACACACAGCAACAACCCGTTGTAAGGTTTTTGTTATTGTTTGTTTGATTTTGGCCCGTTGGTATGCACTGGGATGTCCGTTATCAACACGACAGGCAGCATGTCAGCACACGTCATCTTTTTTTTCTAAAACATATACGTATACCTCACTCACATCACGAATACAAGGCAAGAGAGAGAGAGAGAGAGAGAGAGAGAGAGAGAGAGAGAGAGAGAGAGAGAGAGAGAGAGAGAGAAGCTAAACAGGCAGACAAACAGACAGACAGACAGACAGACAGGGAGTTTCAATTTAGGACAGATCCTCAGCAAACTCACTTTGCTGCCAGAGACGAGGTCGAATTCTTTCCCCAGGAAAAGTCCCCGAATTAGTCACGGTGGTTTCCCCTCCCGCCGATCCGCTCCCCGCTCCGCCCGAAGTGGAGAAACAATTTCCTACTCTGTGAAAACCCCGTTGCCGCGATACCGTCACTGCTTCCCACTCTCCGGGAGAAAACAGATTAGCTGGAACTGAATTGTGGTGCTGCAGATGAGCGAGGGATGCAGGGTTGGGGTGGAGGGAGGTGGGGGAGGGGGGGGGGGTGCACGGGTATTTGAATGACTCCGGCGTTTACAATTGGCGGTCTCCTGTACGCCAGCGAACTGACTAAAACGTAAGCTGGCTGACACAGTGCGATAGGTCTCCAGACTGATGTGAAGCGGCGGTGGACATGGAACCGTAGTGGTTCCTATGATATCTCAGTTGCAGCATCGCGCGGGTCTGCCTGCTTCTACTGTCACGCTTGCGTCGAAAGTGACAAGCCCCCCCCCCCCCCAACCCCCCCCCCCTCGTTTTTATAGACTAAAACGTAGAGCGTTAGAAACGTAAGTCCTTGTGAAGAAATAAGTTCATTAATTACATACACACTCCTGTACACAGAAGCAGAATATTAATTGCGAAAAGACAAAGGAAAAAGGAGCAATTTCAACAAATGCTTGAT
>CM065734.1:36842375-36847375 GCA_033310375.1 Conus canariensis | reverse complement strand
CTAGTGGTAAAAAAATGATGAAGATGCAGAGCAGTAGAGAGCAACGTTTTGGAGAAGTGTATGGAGCTCACTTTGAAGGGTGCAACGTCAGGGAGCAAACCCTGTATTTACTCCCACCTACCCCCTCCCTCCCCCCTCCCCCGACTCTTATCCTATTTCCCATCCTTCTCCGGCCCATTCCTCCCCTCCTCTTTACCATCAGCGCCTTGCCCACGCCCCCGTCAGCGTGGTATGGACATATGGCCCCACAGCTCACAGATCAGATCACCAGGTCTTATTTGTCAGCCCATGAGGTGGCCATCAGCCAAGAGGCAGTGTCCATGAGGTGGCCATCAGCCAAGAGGCAGTGTCCATGAGGTGGCCATCAGCCAAGAGGCAGTGTCCATGAGGTGGCCATCAGCCAAGAGGCAGTGGCCATGAGGTGGCCATCAGCCAAGAGGCAGTGGCCATCGATCAGGACGCTTCCATTTCCGAGCGGCGTTTCATCAGTTCCTTGACTGAGTGGACTGGAGGCTGAAGTTGGGTCTATGTATGAATGTGGCGGGACGGGGTGGTAGTGAAGGAGGGCCAGGCGGCAAACAAGACCAGCATATATCCCAGTTGAAGGCATTGAAATACGGTTTTGATGTTCCCATAACGAGTGTCTTGTCTTCTTGTATCCAACCAAAAGGTACGTTTTGATTGAATGCGATTTAATTAAGTCTTCTGTGAAAAATACTCATGTTATTTTTTGTGTGTGTTCTCTTTCGACCATTTCTTTGGTTAAAGTAAGGACCAGACATCTATATAGTCCATTGAGACATATTCGCCGAATCTCCTTCTCCGTTTTTCCTCATGTCTGTACTACGAGTCAGATGTTGATGTTAAATGATTGTGTTTCAATGACAACAATCGACTACATATGACAAGACATCAAACTAAATTTCCCCAACCATTACCCATCCATTCATACACGTGTGTTTCACTCGTCCCCCTTCTCCCATGTTCCCTCTTCCCCTCTTCACTCCAGCTCTCCCTCCTGGCGTACGTGTCCTGGCCGTGGTTTCGTAGGTGTCGAGTGGTGTACACTAATTATCCCCCTTGCAGTGAGGCCCCCATGGGGGAAAAGAAAGCAAGACTAAAACTTTGCACTGATTGTTTCCGGGGCACCATGGTGTGACGTAGTGTCGCCTGACGCCGGCCGCCGTGGTGCAGTGATTATCATCGGGTACTGCAAGCTTGGGAGACGGAGGGGGGGGGGGGGGGGGGGGAGTCGTGGGTGCATGTTCTATCACAGACGGTTAATTAAGGAGTTGTCTAGGCGCAGGATGGCTCCTACTCGAAAGTGGAGGATCCTATAGCCTCCAATGGGAAGAGAGGGACCAAACGGTCCAGCGCCATCCACTTAGTCGAGTCGTGTCTCTGACGGGGTTGATCAGATTGTCTGGCCAACTCTACAAGCGTTTCTATCTCACAGGCCTGGTCGACACAAGAATACATGATTAAAGAGAGCGTCGTTCACAGCACTGCCATGCAGTCTCAGGCCACAATGGAACTCCGTGGCATCATCCTCACCATCTTCATTCTCACTGCTCATCATCAAAATGATCGAAAATTCTTCGTCGCTTTACATCATCGTTTTCTGGTAATGCTACTTCTATATTGTCTTCAAAATTCTGTGTCCCTTCATGCCTTGCTCTGCCTGTAATTGTAGATCCCTTTCTTCATCGGAATTCTGTGTCCGTTCTTGCCCTATCTTTTGGTGACTAAAGTTCGATTCTCCCTTTTAAATTCTGTGTCCTTTCAAGCCCTGCTCTTTCCGTGACTTTAGTTCCCCTTCCTCTTCGGAATTCTGTGTCCCTTCAAGCCCAGCTGTTCTGGTGACTTACAGTCGTTTCCTCTTCAAATCCTGTCTCCCTACATGCCGCGTTCTTCTTGTGACTTTTAGGTCGATCTCCCCTTCACACAGCGCTGAAGACAACAGACGTGATTTAGCAGAGCAGTGTCTTCTCCGGTGAGCTGCCTCACGGCGGCAAGATAGAGTCATTGCTCCCAGTGGACTACCGGTGCTGGGGCTGCGACATGATAAGCATGTGTGTCGCTGTGTGGGGGTGGGAGCCGGAAGAGCGGAGTAATCTGAGAGAGCGCGGAATATGAGACAGAAATAGGTATCAACCCACATGATTTTCATTCTCGAATTTTGTATGAAAAGCGGAGTAATCTGAGAGAGTGCGAAATAGGAAAAGAAGTGGGTATCAAACCACAATGTTTTCATTCTGGAATTTTGTAAAGTACCTCTGAATACTGGTAACACACGAAGTACAACTCCTGTAAATCTGTCAAT
Source organism: Conus canariensis (assembly GCA_033310375.1). Classification (NCBI taxonomy): domain Eukaryota; kingdom Metazoa; phylum Mollusca; class Gastropoda; order Neogastropoda; family Conidae; genus Conus; species Conus canariensis. The sequence continues at coordinate 36,845,052 of CM065734.1, read as the reverse complement.
AAGATAAGGAATGTTTTTATCACAAAAACGCTATGACGACAACGACAACGATAATGATAATGACAATAATGATGAGGATGATGTAAGATCACCATCATCATCATCATCATCATCATCATCATCATCATCATCATCATCATCATCATCATTAGCAGCAGCAGCAGCAGCAGCAGTAGCAGCAGCAGTAGCAGCAGCAGAAGCAGCAGCAGCAGCAGAAACATTGTCCCTAACAACAGATGGCAGAAATTCCATGACTGACGCCAGGACAACCAGAGATCTCCACATGTCCACAACCGTCCTCCAGACGGTTGAGGCAATAAAACCATTTCTGCTGGATCACTCCTAGATAGTCACCTCTCAGTGTCTATTTGTTTTCGTCTTTTTTTTCCATTCTATCTGATGATGATCTGGCATTAACTCACGCAAGTCTGGCTTACAGTGACAAATCTCGGGAAGCTGCCATCCTAGCGGCATTAGGGCTGCGAATAGTATGGCTTCTTAAGGACATTGTCCAGTTAATCATGGATAACCCTCAGGAAGCCGTCATCAAAGCATCATTTTGGTAGTGAGTGGGAGGGGGGGGGGGAAAGGGGTGAGGGACGGAGTGGTATTTGTGAGGCGATGGACGCATAGATTGTTGGGGGGGGGGGGGGGGGTATGGGGGGTTGGGATGGTTGATGGTGTTGGGGATAAAGCACTTATAATCTACAGTATATGCTTGTCTGTGAGCTGTGATTAAAACGATCTCTCTCTCTCTCTCTCTCTCTCTCTCTCTCTCTCTCTCTCTCTCTCTCTCTCTCTCTCTCTCTCTCTGAAGAATGGTATAGCTGTTACATTTCGTTCGTATTTTCGTCGGGGGGAGGGGGGGGGATGGCTGATGGTGTTGGGGATAAAGCACTTATAATCTACAGTATATGCTTGTCTGTGAGCTATGATTAAAACGATCTCTCTCTCTCTCTTTCTTTCTCTCTGAAGAATGGTATAGCTGTTACATTTCGTTCGTATTTTCGTTCTGTCTGTCTGTCTTCCTGTCTCGTTCTTTCTTTCTTGGCATAGATGTGTGTTTGCCAGTCTTTATGCTTCCATCTGTATTCAGAAGAAAACGGCACAATAGCTGTTGCACGCTATGTAGTTTTGTGAGCAAGTTGATGCCATAACATACAATGGTCGTTGCATGTACTTTTATCATATTCAGTCACAATAATTATAGTAACTCTGTTCTACATAATGATGCGTGTCTTGGGCAGCTGCTGGAATATCAAATATAACTTCATCGGGTTTACTCGGCTGGGATTCGACCACCCACACTCGAGGCAGACGCCAATCCACTGTTTACTGGCACACAAGCACACATATGCGTAAGCACGCGGGCACATGCACGTACGCACTCACAATACAAACGGAGGCGTACACGCTCGTGTACATATTCATATGAACACACACACACACACACACACACACACACACACACACACACACACACACACACACACACATCCCTACCTCCCCCCCCCCCAACACACACCACATCCTAACACACACACACACACACACACACACACACACACACACACACACACACACCACACACACCACACACACACACACACACACACACACACACACACACACACACACTTGCATACCCACAATTCACAATTATGTACCCAACACAATAACCCCCTCCCCTTCCCCAATTCCTCCCTAACACATGCACGCACGCACACACTCACACACACACACACACACACACACACACACACACACACACACACACACACACACACACACGTTCACACACACACACACACAGACACACAGACACACACACACACACACACACACACACACACACACACACACACACACACACACACTGCGAGTGCGAAGGCGTACATACGCACATAACCGTACACGCTTGCACCCTCGTAGTAGTATCCCAGTAAGCACAGAATTTTATCTGATGTAATATGATATTCTCAAAACCACGTGATACGCAATGCTTCTTGAAAATCTCTGCAGTTGATACCTAGGCAATCATGTTTAGGAGAGAAATGGGGTTGTTGTACGAGAACAAGCCGGCAAAAGTAATCCCTCTACAAATTTTGTTGTAGAGATGATTTGACGCTGAACGCGCAGAGTTCCAAAAGTGTATTGATGGAGCCTAGGTGGAAATAGGAACCTATGAATATGCTACGATTAATCTATAGATAGGAATCTATAAAGATGCTACAGTGAATCTTCAGAATAATTAGCATTTAGATGGACTACAAAAATGTCCATTTTAACCTTCGCCGCGTATTGCCTAAAACCTTGTCCGCCATACGTCTTGGGTCTCCAGGAACCATTTTTTTGTTGAAGGAATATTATAAAACCATGCTCTGTGTGTGTGTGTGTTGGGGGGGGGGGGGGGGTGGTGCGTGCGTGCGTGGGTGTGGTGTGTGTGTGTGTGTGTGTGTGTGTGTGTGTGTGTGTGTGTGTGTGTGTGTGTGTGTGTGTGGAAACAAACTTTTTTATGAGTGCAAGTGCGGGGCCATGCTTCACTGACAAAGTAGAAAGATTGTGCTGACAGCTTCATTACTGACTCAGTTATGAAGTGCAAATAACGACTGTGGGTCATTTGATACCCATGACGTTCGGCAAAGATGAATCAGTCTGATATTTCATGTGGGAAGGA
>CM065734.1:36819875-36829875 GCA_033310375.1 Conus canariensis | reverse complement strand
AGAGACCTGACAAAACCATGGAACATGAAGCACTACATGTTCTCTCCATGTATCAAGTCACAGACAGGAACATGAAGAGAGAAAGAGACCTGACAAACATGGGACATGAAAACTACATGTTCTCTCTCCATGTATCATGTCACAGCCAGGAACACTGAGGAAGAAAGAGATCTACAAACCATGGAACATGAAGCACTACATGTTCTCTCCATGTATCAAGTCACAGCCAGGAACACTGAAAGAGAAAGGACCTGCAACCCATGGAACATGAAACACTACATGTTCTCTCCATGTATCAAGTCACAGCCAGGAACACTGAAAGAGAAAGAGACCTGACAAACCATGGGACATGATGCACTACATGTTCTCTCCATGTATCAAGTCATAGCCAGGAACACTGAGGAAGAAAGAGACCTGACAAACCATGGAACATGAAGCACTACATGTTCTCCTCCATGTATCAAGTCATAGCCAGGAACACTGAGGAAGAAAGAGACCTGACAAACCATGGAACATGAAGCACTACATGTTCTCTCCATGTATCAAGTCATAGCCAGGAACACTGAGGAAGAAAGAGACCTGACAAACCATGGAACATGAAGCACTACATGTTCTCTCCATGTATCAAGTCACAGCCAGGAACACTGAGGAAGAAAGAGACCTGACAAACCATGGAACATGAAGCACTACATGTTCTCTCCATGTATCAAGTCACAGCCAGGAACACTGAGGAAGAAAGAGACCTCCTGACAAACCATGGAACATGAAGCACTACATGTTCTCTCCATGTATCAAGTCACAGCAGGAACATGAGGAGAAAGAGACCTCCTGACAAACCATGGAACATGAAACACTACATGTTCTCTCCATGTATCAAGTCACGGCAGGAACACTGAGGAAGAAAGAGACCTCCTGACAAACCATGGAACATGAAGCACTACATGTTCTCTCCATGTATCAAGTCACGGCCAGGAACACTGAGGAAGAAAGAGACCTCCTGACAAACCATGGAACATGAAGCACTACATGTTCTCTCCATGTATCAAGTCACGGCCAGGAACACTGAGGAGAAAGAGACCTCCTGACAAACCATGGAACATGAAACACTACATGTTCTCTCCATGTATCAAGTCACGGCCAGGAACACTGAGGAAGAAAGAGACCTCCTGACAAACCATGGAACATGAAGCACTACATGTTCTCCATGTATCAAGTCACGGCCAGGAACACTGAGGAAGAAAGAGACCTCTGACAAACCATGGAACATGAAGCACTACATGTTCTCTCCATGTATCAAGTCACGGCCAGGAACATGAGGAAGAAAGAGACCTCGACAAACCATGGAACATGAAACACTACTGTTCTCTCCATGTATCAAGTCACGGCCAGGAACACTGAGAGAAAGAGACCTGACAAACCATGGGACATGAAGCACTACATGTTCTCTCATGTATCAAGTCACAGCCAGGAACACTGAGGAAGAAAGAGACCTGACAAACCATGGAACATGAAGCACTACATGTTCTCTCCATGCATCAAGTCACAGCCAGGAACACTGAGGAAGAAAGAGACCTGACAAACCATGGAACATGAAGCACTACATGTTCTCTTCATGTATCAAGTCACAGCCAGGAACACTGAGGAAGAAAGAGACCTCCTGACAAACCATGGAACATGAAACACTACATGTTTCTCCATGTATCAAGTCACGGCAGGAACACTGAAAGAGAAAGAGACCTGACAAACCATGGAACATGATGCACTACATGTTCTCTCCATGTATCAAGTCACAGCCAGGAACACTGAGGAAGAAAGAGACCTGACAAACCATGGAACATGAAGCACTACATGTTCTCTCCATGTATCAAGTCACAGACAGGAACACTGAAGGAGAAAGAGACCTGACAAACCATGGGACATGAAACACTACATGTTCTCTCCATGTATCAAGTCACAGCCAGGAACACTGAGGAAGAAAGAGATCTACAAACCATGGAACATGAAGCACTACATGTTCTCTCCATGTATCAAGTCACAGCCAGGAACACTGAAAGAGAAAGAGACCTGCAACCCATGGAACATGAAACACTACATGTTCTCTCCATGTATCAAGTCACAGCCAGGAACACTGAAAGAGAAAGAGACCTGACAAACCATGGGACATGATGCACTACATGTTCTCTCCATGTATCAAGTCACAGCCAGGAACACTGAGGAAGAAAGAGACCTGACAAACCATGGAACATGAAGCACTACATGTTCTCTCCATGTATCAAGTCATAGCCAGGAACACTGAGGAAGAAAGAGACCTGACAAACCATGGAACATGAAGCACTACATGTTCTCTCCATGTATCAAGTCATAGCCAGGAACACTGAGGAAGAAAGAGACCTGACAAACCATGGAACATGAAGCACTACATGTTCTCTCCATGTATCAAGTCACAGCCAGGAACACTGAGGAAGAAAGAGACCTGACAAACCATGGAACATGAAGCACTACATGTTCTCTCCATGTATCAAGTCACAGCCAGGAACACTGAGGAAGAAAGAGACCTGACAAACCATGGAACATGAAGCACTACATGTCTCTCCATGCATCAAGTCACAGTCAGGAACACTGAGCAAGAAAGAGACCTGACAAACCATGGAACATGAAGCACTACATGTTCTCTCTATGCATCAAGTTACAGCCAGGAACACTGAGGAAGAAAGAGATCTACAAACCATGGGACATGAAACACTACACGTTCTCTCCATGTATCGAGTCGCGCTCTGTGGTCTGACCTTGCAGCGTGTGAGGATCCTGCTGTACAAACATCTTCTTCTAGAGTGTTGGGACTTGCATGATGTGAGACACAAACACTTTACAGCAGACTCCATGAAAACCTTGTTCAGAGATGTCCCACCTGACGTGATCTTTGAATTTATGAAGGATTGTTTAACATTTTTCATCTGATCTAAGATTTTACGGAGGAAAGGTTTTCAACAAAATTTCCGGTGTGTTTTTAGAAGGTGTGTTTTAAAGGGTCGTGTGAATGAGTTTTCTTTCTTTTTTTTCATGACTTGTGAGTTGACTTCAACGCGGCGACAGCTCTGATATGGCCCTTTGCGGTCGGCAGGGCTATAAGCAACATTACTTGCTTACCTTCCTTCCTGCAGCGCAGATTTTGAGCTAAACATAGGAAATAATCCTGACTGTTCATATAGCAGGCAAATGGAAAGCATCAACAAATGTTAGCAAAGCAACATTACTTGCTTACCTTCCTTCCTGCAGCACAGATTTTGAGCTAAACATAGGAAATTATCCTGACTGTTCATATAGCAGGCAAATGGAAAGCATTAACAAATGTTAGCAACAACGGCTGATTTCACAAAGAGAGTTTTCGCTCATGATTACGTATGACTACCATCCTCTTTGTATATAGATTTGTGTTCTACATTTCAGCGGAATCCAACAAAGATTTATACGTTTGATTCCGTTTGGGCTGCTGTCGCACGTATAACACGTAACTGATAGCGTGAATAGCTGAACAGGGGGTGTAAAAAAGAGGACACTTGATATCTTAGCTGATTGTGCGAATAGCTACACGCGAGTGTAACAATTAAGACAAATGATAATTTGACTGAAAGTGTGAATGACTGAACGGGAGTGTAAAAAAAAGAAGAAAAAACGCTAAATGATGATTTAACTGACAGCGTGAATAGCTGAACGGTAGTGTCAAGCAGTAAGGCAAATCAGAGGTAGATTCGAACGTTACTGCAAAGTGATAAGAAATCCTAATAATAAGGAATAAAATGAACGTTACTGCAAAGTGATAAGAAATCATAATAATAGAGAATAAAATGAACGTTACTGCAAAGTGATAAGAAATCCTAATAACAGAGAATAAAATGAACGTTACTGCAAAGTGATAAGAAATCCTAATAACAGGGAATAAAATGAACGTTACTGCAAAGTGATAAGAAATCCTAATAACAGGGAATAAAATGAACGTTACTGCAAAGTGATAAGAAATCATAATAACAGGGAATAAAATTAAAAGGAGATAGAGACCAGAGTAGCTCAGCTTGCAGAGCGTCGGACTCAAGATCCTGGTGTATCTGGAGTTTCGGGTTCGAATCCCCACCAAGCAGTTTCGGTACAATTTTTTTTTTCTCTCGGAGTTTAATAGGTTTTGACTCTAATTCCCCCAAAGTCTCTCGAATCTATCATCTATCCAACGAGGCTATAAACCGAAGTTCCGTGTGTGAATGCACGCATAATGTCTTGGGCACACGTAGAATCCTGTTCCCAACTTTCGGAAGAGAAGGCCAGTTTGGCCGTTAGTGTGGATGACACAGTACACATAGCACGCATCCTCCGTGGAAAATGGTTGGACTGATACTTTGAGTGACATGGGAGTTTACAAAGGTATGCAGCCTGTGGTGTAAACGAGGTGGCCTGTAAAGCGCTTCGGGCTTGGTCCTTCTAACCGCGCGTCAGTGCTGCCGAAGTACTGTCGATAATAACGGTAATAACAAACTAAGCGCAGTGAGCAGTTGTGACCAGAGCACCGCTGGTAAGCGCCCACATTGAAGCACGTGTTTTGTATGTCATGAACATGCGTTTTCAAGATAAAAAAAAAAGCGCCCGCATGTCTTTGTAAGATACGCGCCCACATAGAAGCACGTGTTTTGTACGTCATGAACATGCGTTTTCAGGATAAAAAAAGCGCCCGCATGTCTTTGTCATTGTTATGCTAAGAAACGCGTTTGGTTGAAGCTGTGTCCACCACCCCTACCCATGAACATATGCATTTTGTACCACCCCTACCCATGAACATATGCATTTTGTACCACCCCTACCCATGAACATATGCATTTTGTACCACCCCTACCCATGAACATATGCATTTTGTACCACCCCTACCCATGAACATATACATTTTGTATTCGCGCGCCTGCTTGAACCTTTTTCTTTACATTTCACTCATCATGAGAAATTACTTGAAATTAATGCTTGCTTTCGCAACTGAAATAAACAAACGCTAACTTTCTTTATTTCATGTTTCCGGTACTGATAATTTCCGTGATGGTGACAAAAACAACTACAAAAAAACCCAGAGACAGCTACAGAAATCCATGATAATGTAGACTCCGTAAAAGTCAAAACACCTGTAAAGACAAACCGGGCAATCTAGGGCAATGGTGACTTCTACCGCCTTCCTGAGACGTCGACTTAATCAAGTTGCCATTCAGTTACGGTGGTTTGTGTTTGAATTAATGTAGCTAACACAACATGCCGCGATTTTCTTCTCCTTTTGTTTGTTTGTTTGTTTGTTTGTTTGTCTCTCTCTCTCTCTCTCTCTCTCTCTCTTTTCTCTCTCTCTCTTTTTCTTTTCTCTCTCTTTTTTGAGACAAAGAGAGAGAGAGAGAGAGAGAGAGAGAGAGAGAGAGAGGAGAGAGAGAGAGAGAGAGAACGTCTGTTGGTCTTCACAACCCATGTTTTCAATATCAAAATTAATTTTTAAAAAGATTATTTAATCCATAGGATGTTTTAGCGTTTGCGCGTTTAGAGAGAGAGAGAGAGAGAGAGAGAGAGAGAGAGAGAGAGAGAGAGAGAGAGAGAGACTCATTTATCTTCCAATAACAAGTAATAAGTTCGGTTTTGGCATTGTGATCACTCACATGTTACATTGCGCTCTTTGGGGACACGCACGCTGCCTCTCAATTAGATAAATGCACTCTTCTCGGCCAACCACTGCGATCTTCAAGACACACAGTTCTGGCACGCGCACATGTAGATGATAGAAAAAAATGCAGTTTATTGGATGCGCCCGACATACGCACAATAGGCGACACAATAATAAAACGACTTCTCCCCGTTTAAGGCCTCGGCAGTCCACTGAGCGATGAACACAATGTCCTGGTTGAAAAATGCCGCACAGCCTGGCCTGTCCCACTGTTATAATCAGTAAACAATAGAATGATAAGAACGTGTAGCTCACCGCTAACGGCATGCGATAAGCACTAGTCTTGACATTTTGCCCAGATATAGCTGTCAGCCTGCACGTACACGCCAAATTACGGGTACTTGCATTGGTATTACTAAGAAATACTCGGTTTCCTAAGTAGCTGGCTTTCCTTGCTGCTTGGCGTGTTTAAGACCAAGATTGTCCAAACTGTGTCACCATTATACGTCATGTGAAGGTCGAGCAGTTCTTCTCAAGGACAGCAAGTCCCCACACATTCATGTTTTGTCGTCTTCAGAGGTCAGGGGTGTCGTTGGTGCCGACTAGGCTATATACATACAGCGCCTATGATGAACATAAAGGTACCCGACAACCTCCCTTTCGCAAAATAAATGTCTGATTTCACCCCGGTTCCCACCAGACAGTGTAAACAATCTGCGCTGAAAATCTGTTCAGTTTTTCTTCATTCAAAACCCCCTTCAATCATTTCCGAATTGCAATCGCCCCATGTGGGCGTGGTGGTCCATAAAGTGATTGATTTGAATTCGAGTTGAATGGGTTGGTTTGTGATGTATATGCTGCGCAATCCAATCGCCTATGTTTCTTGTCAAACGCTCTTAAAGAACAGGATTTCTAAATTATTTAACGATATTATGCAATTAAAAGAATGAAAAATAAGACTGGAATCTTTCTTTCGAAAAGAGTGTCAAATCACATATCTGGCTGTTACTAACATCGCGAAAAACAGACAATCGTCAGTTTTGGGAATTTCATGCAACGAACGACAGTTCTTGTACTTTCATTTTAGTGTTAGAAAGCATAGACGTCAGTCACAAGAGCCTAAAAGTCATACGTAGCAAGAATTGCACAGAGCGGCGTGTTTCCGAGTAAAAAAACAAATCACCATGTTTTAGAAAGGTGAATGCTAACTCCATTTTGCCCTGGGCACTAGACTCTTCCTAGGAATGCATGCAATGCTTTTGAAGAAGAGAAGGGGGTGGAGGAGGGGGGAGGAGATGGAAAAGAAGTACAGAGAAAGGCTGACAGAGATGCAGACGTGGAAAAAGAGCTATCGTAAAACACCCTTGCACGGCCGGTTGTTTTAAAGGTAAACACAAAAGCGTAAGGACTGCCTTCAAGCTCCGCTGGCTCAGTCGAGGAGTAAATGAAATAAGTAAAATGTAGCAGACCACATCACGGCGCCAAATACACGGCCGTCGCCAGTCTAGTGGATGGGAACGGAGGGGAGACCGGGGGGAGGGGGGGGGGGTGGGTGGGCATGGGTTGGGGTGGGGCTCGAGGGCGGATTATGGGGTAGGGATTGGGGCGGACTTTACCTTTCAGTCCATTAGAACTGTCATTCGCCCGAGGCATCCGCGGCCTAAAACAAATCTATCACCCATATAAGGAAAACACGTATCAATCATAGTCACGTTCCATTTATTTGGTAAAATGTGATCGTTAGAGTACAGGGCGTTCGATTTCTTTGTATTTTCAATGTCTTTTTTTCACAGTTAACATTACTTCTCTCTGCTTATTTTTCCCGCCTCAGCTCTCATAATCCCGCAGTGGTATGACTCAAACTCGCCGCTCATCCCATTTTCAATGCATAGCCACACCTGGTTTTGTCCTTGGTAGATCAGCATTCTACGCGGATCTTTAGGCCTGCGTCTTGGACACCCCACTAGCACGTGACCCTGCATTGTACTGTATGTGCCACTCTGGTGGCGCATTCGGTAAACCCTATGAAGAGTTCTAAAAAATGCAGGACACCAACTCCTACATAATTGCCAAGTCGGGGATCCAGACAGAATCAATGTTCCCCATCCAAAGACTATCCGTCTAATCCGGCGACTCCACTGAAAACTAACAACTAAGACTTGCCAAGTCGGGGATCCGAACTACATTAACGTTACTCTACAGCCATTGTCTCGGTAATCTAGCGACACCACTGAACTCTATTTGCCCCTAACATTTTGAGCACCGTCTGTCTTGGGTCTCTGCGAACCCCCCTTTTTTTTGTATAGGACCAAAAGCTTCGCACTACATCGTGGGTCCGCAGGAGACTGAAGGACTAAAGCCTTGCCGCTTGTCGTGGGTCTCCTGTGACCCATACTTTTACTAAAGGACTAAAGCCTTGCCGCTTGTCGTGGGTCTCCTGTGACCCATACTTTTACTAAAGGACTAAAACCTTGCCGCTTGTCGTGGGTCTCCTGTGACCCATACTTTTACTAAAGGACTAAAGCCTTGCCGCTTGTCGTGGGTCTCCAGAGACCCATACTTTTACTAAAGGACTAAAACCTTGCCGCTTGTCGTGGGTCTCCTGTGACCCATACTTTTACTACAGGACTAAAACCTTGCCGCTTGTCGTGGGTCTCCTGTGACCCATACTTTTACTACAGGACTAAAACCTTGCCGCTTGTCGTGGGTCTCCTGTGACCCATACTTTTTACTACAGGACTAAAACCTTGCCGCTTGTCGTGGGTCTCCTGTGACCCATACTTTTACTACAGGACTAAAACCTTGCCGCTTGTCGTGGGTCTCCTGTGACCCATATTTTCACTAACAGTATAGAGCCTTGCCAATTAAAAAAAAAAAAACTCTTTTGTTTGCAAACCAAACCAAACATTGTTTTGCTATAGATGCGGGCTCGCTTCATTGCCAGAGTCACAAAATTTTCAAGAGATAGCTCAAAAACTGACCCAGTTGTTCACTGAACATCATGACCGTGGATCATTTCTTACCAACGATGCACAGTGAAGGTTAAGGTCAGTGAGCACAGTGAAGGTTAAGGTCAGTGAGCACAGTGAAGGTTAAGTTCAGTGAGCGACACCGAAGAATTGATATGACTGTGACTTGCCACTGGCATAAATAAGGATGGAAAATGGGAGCAGGGTGCAAGCTGAAATAGACTTTTAAGCTGGTTTTTCTTTATTCGTTTATTTACTTTTTGTTTTATTTACTTCCTTTCTGATCGGTGAGGACGCTGACAAAGAAGCCAATTTTAAAGGGGTTGAAGGAGTGTGGCGTCTGAAGATTGTTTGACAGGACTGTACTCCACGCATATTTGATCTGTATCCTGGTATCAACCAGGCCCGAGAGATGTGGATGCCTGCAGTGATGGTCAGCAAACTGGAACAGGACATCCGCAAAGGGGGTGAGGCTGGTATTCTTTGACGATGCACTGGTCGCCATTTCGATATTGTTGATTCAACACTGCTTAGGCCACCGAAAACACAGGAAAAAGTACGGATGATTTTCTTTCCTGTTGGAAGGAGGCTTGATTCACAAAGCACAGGAAGAAGATCTAAGTTTGCGCTTGACAACAGAATGTCTACAGAGACCTCCCTCTCCACATTTCTGATAGGTGTTTTGGGCCTGAACACCGTACCTCTAAGGGGGCCAGGCCGCATCCACGTCATGACTTCTACATGCCCTTGTTGCCAGATATTTTGTTTCTGGCGTTGCCTCGATTCGAACCAGTAACTTGTGGATAAGTGGGCAACTCAGGGCGTTGCCATTTTAGACGGATGTCTTACCCACATCGCTATCGGACACCTGTTCTTAGTTGGGACACTGAAGCCATGTGACGTGCCTCCTCGATCAGAATCAAACTGGAAATACACTAAGCAGAGGGTAGACTTCTCCTAAGGTCAAACGGATCGTGGATCTGGCCTTTGTGTCCCGATCCGCACCATGGACTGGCAGCAACAGTTACTGAATTTGTGCACGGGCCACATGCTATTTTCCCACCAAGTGTTTAGCAAATTATCGAGACTCTTCTTGCCTAATGTCGCTGAAGAGACCCTCGATCCGCCCTCTGATCCCCAGCCACACCAACATTTAACGGCATTTTGAAAAACACACTATTTCAACGCTTTGTATTTCTGAAGACGTCAAAACACAAACACATGCATGAAAAAGGAGGAAGTGGGAGTGGGAGGGGAAGGGAGGCGTGGGGAGGGGTGGTGGTGGTGGTGGCTTCGGGACGGAGACGAAGCCAGGATCAAAATAATCCACCGGGGGAAAGTTTTGGCTTCGTGTTTG
>CM065734.1:36807375-36814875 GCA_033310375.1 Conus canariensis | reverse complement strand
TACATCAGTCTCTACGATCGAATTCATCATGAACTGGGAATTATCCCAAAACATGCCCCGCCCACGTCATGTACTCTATGGAATGGGACAGAGGTACCCCCATTTAAAGATGTCTGTGCCGGAGAATATGACTAAGATATATGGCAGTCAAAAAGTACCCCTTCCCACAACAACAGAAACGATGACGATAAAACTGAACAACCTGCTGTCATTATGTCAGTCAGTTTGAAGACACATCATTTCCTGGGCAGCTGGACAGTCCAGCGACTTTCGTCCTTCTCCCTCCTTCAGGCGGCCTCACGCGGCACGGGACCATCGCCACCCGAGCATGAAGAAGGCCACCCGGTGGTCCTGAAGACAGCCTTCAGTTTGGGGAAAGGAGGCAACATACACCGACGCCCATCGTCGGTCGACCAACAACCAAAGTTGAATCAACGTTCAAGAGGAACAAGAGCTCAAAGAAGAGAGAGAGAGAGAGAGAGAGAGAGAGAGAGAGAGAGAAAACACGATGACCCCACATGAAACTCACCCACTGCTGCCAGCGACAGCAGTTGCCACTAATGATGCGGACCTACGTCTGCAGTGCTCTTGTCCTTAAGGGCCTCTGGCCGATAGGATGTTAATCTAACCCTCAACGTCAACGACAGTCAGGCAAGGAAGCACATGACCGAGTCTGTGAAGCCGCCGTATCTGCAGGCCTTCTGAGGAGGGAACGTGGGCGGAAAGTCTCGTCACACGCCATACGCTGATTGTGGGGGTGGGAGAGACAGGGTGCAGGAGGGGGTGGGGAGGGGGGCTCAGTGGAACTGGACTTGAACCAGCAGTGTTTTGTCACCATGTCGGGAGACCAACTGCTCCAGAGAGAAACAAACAAGCAAACGATTTTTTTTTCAATCCGTGTTCAAAGTCTGACAGTTAACAAACGCCGACAGACAGGCAAAGTGAAGGCAAGTAGACAGCCTGTCCGATCATTCTCATCCACGCGAGCACACACGTCTACCCAGGCGAATGCACACACACACACACACACACACATATATATATATATATATATATATATATATATATATATTTTAATAAACTAATAAATTCCAAGGATAAGTACCGAGCACCATTCCAGCAACTTACAGAGCAGCTTGGTGTTGCAATGACTGCAAGAAATATTCAATTATGAACAAAGCTTACTCTTATGTCATAGACGGAAGAAATTGGGGGAGATAAGCATTCATATCTGCAGTGGTAGATAATTCTGCCTAACTAACAGTATGTGCTTGAGTGGGTGAATGGGGAAAAATAAAATAAATGCTTCTCAAAATGAGCCTTCAGCAAGCTTATAGTCTCCAATGGGGAGGAAACTCACTAACATATAACTCCTGGTCAGATACCAATATTTCGAAACCTGATTGTTTCTCTCAGTGACCGCAGAAAGTGGTAATTTAATTCCTCTGCCTTTTCGGTTTTTAAGAAGAATGCTATCCCAGAAAAAGGCTGGTGTGCAATACCGTAGTGTGTTTGTTGAGTTTTCAAAAAACCAACCAAAGGTGCCACCTAAGAAGCAAAAGAAAATCATGAAAGAGCAAAACAAGCTACATTTTTTTGTGAAAAGTAGAAAATATAAAAAAATAACCTCTTAAGACACAAGTGCTGAGGGCTAGTTCTTGGAATGAATCCGCAAGGGACTAAATAACAATAAACTAATAAATTCCAAGGATAAGTACCGAGCACCATTCCAGCAACTTACAGAGCAGCTTGGTGTTGCAATGACTGCAAGAAATATTCAATTATGAACAAAGCTTACTCTTATGTCATAGACGGAAGAAATAGGGGGAGATAAGCATTCATATCTGCAGTGGTAGATAATTCTGCCTAACTAACAGTATGTGCTTGAGTGGGTGAATGGGGAAAAATAAAATAAATGCTTCTCAAAATGAGTCTTCAGCAAGCTTATAGTCTCCAATGGGGAGGAAACTCACTAACATATAACTCCTGGTCAGATACCGATATTTCGAAACCTGATTGTTTCTCCTCAGTGACCGCAGAAAGTGGTAATTTAACTCCTCTCCTTTTCGGTTTTTAACAAGAATGCTATCCCAGAAAAAGGCTGGTGTGCAATACCGTAGTATGTTTGTTGAGTTTTCAAAAAACCAACCAAAGGAGCCACCTAAGAAGCAAAAGAAAATCATGAAAGAGCAAAACAAGCTACATTTTCTTGTGAAAAGTAGAAGATATAAAAAGATAACCTCTTAAGACACAAGTGCTGAGGGCCAGTTCTTGGAATGAATCCGCAAGGGACTAAATAACAATAAACTAATAAATTCCAAGGATAAGTACCGAGCACCATTCCATATATACATATGTGGGTGTGTGTGTATGTGTGCGTGCGTGCGTGCGTGCATGCTTACGTGTGTGTGTGTGTGTGTGTGTGTGTGTGTGTGTGTGTGTGTGTGTGTGTGTGTGTATAAACATACATTCATTGGACTCATGACATAAGCATCATAGTACTCGCGTATGCGCGTACGCGACCGAAATAAATGTAATCACACACACACACACAGACACACACACACACACACACACACACATATATATATATATATATATATGTATATATATATATATATATATATATATATATATATTTGTTAAAAAATATTTTTAAAATGAAGTGGTAAAATGATGTGATAAAAATATTTTTTAACAGATGTTGCTCCCCAAGGGGTTGAGCACCTTCAGATTTTTTAAGAACTTTTTTATATTGTTCATAATATATATATATATATATATAGGTTACATTTATTTCAAAAGAGAAAAAGTCCGACCACCTAGTGGTCTGTAACACAAGTCTCTTAAAATCTTTTAACGTCAGTTTTATTTATACGTTTGCTTGTGTAAAACACACACACACACACACACACACACACACACACACACACACACACACACACGCACGCACGCACGCACGCATGCACGCACACGCACGCACACGCACACACACACACAGTCATGCACACACACACACACACACACACACACACACACGAGAGACTGAGAGAGAGAGAGAGAGAGAGAGAGAGAGAGAGAGAGAGAGAGAGAGAGAGAGAGTTTAATCGTACACAAATGCAGAATTCAGAAAATGGCAAGAACCAGTCTTACTTTTCATATCCTAGCCGACTACGAAGGGCATTCGGGACTGAAAAATCACGTAAACGCACTCATCAAAATCAAAGGTTGAAAAATGAACCAGAACGTTCAACAGCCAAACAAACTGACTGAAAGTAACAGCACTTGCCTTGATAGCTACACTTCCATTACTGGAAACACATCAGCATCCCTTCCTAGCTCTGCTTACAGCTCCACTCCGTCGTTGGCTTTGTTGTCAGTCCGCAAGATTCGTAACAACACTTCAGTGCAATTGTCACTGAAGGCACACCGTGTCACCATGAGGTCAGCACTTCTCTGTTTCTCTGGGTTTGTTGCTCTTTCGCTGCTTTATCTGTGGTTGTTATTTTCAATTTATGTGTCTACAAATTCCTTTCACTTGCTTGAAAAAGATAAAATCTCCGTGGAATGGTACTCAGTAAATCGCGATGTATATTGTTGCTGGAAACCTAGAAATCTAGCCTCTGAAACTGTAAAATTATTTTCTTCAATTTCTAAAAGCTGAACCACAAATGAATACTGAACATTCCGATTCCTTAAAAAAAAAGTCGGAGATGCGCAGTATGAAGAAACCCACTCTGCGTTTCACATAGCTTCAAAGACAGCTTCAATATTTCGGTACATTGGAACTGCAAGATGGATGGACGGAGGACCGAACAAAGTTCTAGGCTGGCAAGCCTGCGGTTGTTTGGAGGAGACAGGCAGAACAAACACGGTGCTGTCGCTGTGCTGACTGGTCTGTCCCTATCCCTCCCGTCTTCGTGGGCCCGCCACATGGACCCATCTTTCACCCGACATGAAAGCCGTCTTGCATGGGCCCTAAGTCACTGTCTGGCTGTCCGTCTCGCTTTACATGTGCCGCACGTGCAGTTACGTCAAACCTTCTGGACCCGCCCTCCCCGTCACGCGTTCCTCATTTGTCACCCCGATCGTGGCTTGGCACGCATGCGCGTCAGATCACGTCACGTCCGGTTTATTACTGTCATTATTCAAAGCGATGCACGTTCAGGTGGATGGGTTTTTTTAGGATCGGGTGACACGAACTCGCAACACACACACACACACACACACACACACACACACGCATTTACGCACGCACGCACGCATGCACGCACGCACGCACACGCACACACACACAGAAAGTGGGGGGGGGGGGGGGTGGAGGGAGTTCTTCAGAACTTATCATAAACTAGATGATGAATGATGTTAGGGATTGCCTTCTTGAGTTAATCGATGGCATCGCAATTTCAATTGAAATAGGAATCTCTCTCTCTCTCTCTCTCTCTTCTCTCTCTCTCTCTCTCCTCCCTCCCTCCCTCCCTCCTCTCCTCTCTCTCTCTCTCTCTCTCTCTCTCTCTCTCTCTCCTTTTTTCTTTAAAGAAGGAATGACACTTTCAACACAAAAACAACGGTCTGATTGTCTATATCTTTCAGACTTTCAGCTACAAATAATACTCTGAAAGAGTATTCAGTGGAAATTGTATTCGTTTTCCTCCAGATGTATTAACAACTAAACGTGGAAGATTTTTTTTTAATCGTCTTTTAAGCGGCATCGTTTGATAACACATTGTCGATCATCTCCTTTACATTGCCCTGTGACAGTGACATTAAGTCGATCATCTCCTTTACATTGCCCTGTGACAGTGACATAAAGTCGATCATCTCCTTTACATTGCCCTGTGACAGTGACATAAAGTCGATCATCTCCTTTACATTGCCCTGTGACAGTGACATAAAGTCGATCATCTCCTTTACATTGCCCTGTGACAGTGACGTAATGTCGATGAGCTCCTATATATTGCCCTGTGACAGTGACGTAATGTCGATGAGCTCCTTTACATTGCCCTGTGACAGCGATATAAAGTTGATCATCTCCTTTACATTGCTTTTTGACAGTGACATAGAGTTGATCATCTCCTTTACATTGCTTTGAGACAGTGACATAAAGTCGATCGTCTCCTTTACATTGCTCTATGACAGCGATGTAAAGTCGATCAGCTCCTTTACATTGTTCTATGGCAGTGACTTAAAGTCAATCAGCTCCTTTAGATTGTTCTATGACAGTGATATAACGTCGATCAGCTCCTTTACATTGTTCTATGACAGTGATATAACGTCGATCAGCTCCTTTACATTGTTCTATGGCAGTGACTTAAAGTCAATCAGCTCCTTTAGATTGCCCTATGACAGTGATATAACGTCGATCAGCTCCTTTACATTGTTCTATGACAGTGATATAAAGTCGATCAGCTCCTTTACATTGTTCTATGGCAGTGACTTAAAGTCAATCAGCTCCTTTAGATTGTTCTATGACAGTGATATAACGTCGATCAGCTCCTTTACATTGTTCTATGACAGTGATATAACGTCGATCAGCTCCTTTACATTGTTCTATGGCAGTGACTTAAAGTCAATCAGCTCCTTTAGATTGCCCTATGACAGTGATATAACGTCGATCAGCTCCTTTACATTGTTCTATGACAGTGATATAAAGTCGATCAGCTCCTTTACATTGTTCTATGACAGTGATATAAAGTCGATCAGCTCCTTTACATTGTTCTATGACAGTGATATAACGTCGATCAGCTCCTTTACATTGTTCTATGACAGTGATATAACGTCGATCAGCTCCTTTACATTGTTCTATGACAGTGATGTAAAGTCGATCAGCTCCTTTACATTGCCCTATGACAGTGATATAACGTCGATCAGCTCCTTTACATTGTTCTATGACAGTGATATAACGTCGATCAGCTCCTTTACATTGTTCTATGACAGTGATATAACGTCGATCAGCTCCTTTGCATTGTTCTATGACAGTGATGTAAAGTCGATCAGCTCCTTTACATTGCCCTATGACAGTGATATAAAGTCGATCAGCTCCTTTACATTGTTCTATGACAGTGATATAAAGTCGATTAGGTCCTTTACATTGTTCTACGACAGTGACGTAAAGTCAATCAGCTCCTTTACATTGTTCTGTGATAGTGACTTAAAGTCGATCAGGTCCTTTCCATTGCTCTATGACAGTGCCTTAAAGTCGATCATCTCCTTTACATTGCTCTATGACAGTGCCTTAAAGTCGATCATCTTACATTGTTCTATGACAGTGACTTAAAGTCAATCAGCTCCTTTAGATTGCTCTATGACAGTGACTTAAAGTCGATCAGGTCCTTTACATTGCTCTATGACAGTGCCTTAAAGTCGATCATCTCCTTTACATTGTTCTATGACAGTGACGTAACGTCGATCACCTCTTAAACATTGCTCTATGACAGTAACATAGTCAACCAGCTCCTTTACATTGCCCTACGACAGTGTTTAGCTGTCAATTGATTCCTTTACACGTCACTATGACAGCGTTAAGCTGTCAATTGATTTCCTTACACTTCATAACGACAGTGTTTAGCTGTCAATCGATTCCTTTACACTTCAGTGTGACAGCTTAGCTGTCGATCGGATTCTTTACACGGCATAATGACAGTGTCTATAATGATATTGATCAGTTCCCTTACTCTGCACCACGACAGTGTCTAGATGTTGATCAATTCCTCTACATTTCTTATCACAGCGTCTAGATATCGATCAGTTCCTTACATTTCTTATCACAGCGTCTAGATATCGATCAGTTCCTTTACATTTCTTATCACAGCGACTAGACATCGATCAGTTCCTTTACATTCTCATGACAGTATGTAGATATCAATCAGTTCCTTTACATTTCTTATGACAGTGTATAGATATCGATCAGTCCCTTTACATTTCTTATCACAGCGTCTAGATATCGATCAGTTCCTTTCCATTTCTTATGACAGTGTCTAGATTTTGATCGGTTCCTTTAAACCGCACCATGGCAATATTTGGCTATTGATCGCTTTATAAAAAATGTCATATGATAGTGTCTAGATGTTGATCGGCGCCTTTATTTCAACAAGAACGTCTGCAGTAGTATGTACGTGTCTCCAGAAAGGACGAAAGGCAGCTTTTGTTTTGCTGCTTTCTCTATTCATCTTTCTCGAC
This sequence comes from Conus canariensis, assembly GCA_033310375.1. NCBI lineage: Eukaryota > Metazoa > Mollusca > Gastropoda > Neogastropoda > Conidae > Conus > Conus canariensis. The sequence goes on along the minus strand of CM065734.1, from coordinate 36,807,696 downwards.
CAATATGCCTTTTATTCGTTGCACCCACCAGCCCATCACCTCACGCTCTGTATAATTTTCGTATTGATTATTAGCGTTGTGCCCATGGATTGGTGTTCTTTTGCTTCTTGTTAAGGAGGGGAGAGGGTGTGAGTGAGACGGTGGCTGTGCTGTTAGACCAGGACCGGTTGTGTCACTGGAACCACGGGTATCAAAAACTAAACAATCAAACAAACAAAGCAACCGAGAAACAAACAAAAACCCCAGAGGAAAAAGTTCTCCTCTCTCTCTCTCTCTCTCTCTCTCTCTCTCTCCTCTCTCTCTCTCTCTCTCTCTCCCTCT
>CM065734.1:36794875-36804875 GCA_033310375.1 Conus canariensis | reverse complement strand
CTGTCGACAGGAAATGATCCAGTCATAAATGGAGTCCTCTAGAATCCTTCTGTCGACAGGAAATGATCCAGTCACAAATGGCACAGGTCTCTCTGATCTCCTATCAAGTCATTTTAATCTGCTTCTATTTCCTGGCGTCTCCAGTGGCACCTGAACCACCAGTGTGTTAAAACTGAATTTTGCCCTTTCGGACCCCCTCCCCCACCTCCTCCTTCTCCCCAGCTCAACCTCTCTCCCCTTCCTCCCCTCTCCCCTCCTTTATCTTCCCCCTCCCCCCTCCCACCTCCCTTCCTATCCTGCCCCAACCATTGACGTCTTATCAAAAGCTCAGTTTACGCGGAAAGGAAAGATAGTCTTCTTTGCTGTACACACTGAAAGAAGGCAAGTACACTTTGAATAGTTTCAATTTCATTGCCAACTTTGGAATGATAAAAAAACTGGAGAGAGGAGAGGGGTACGAAGAGAAGAAGGGGAAGGGAGTGGCGAAGAGGAAGAGGAGGAGGAGGGAGGGGGGGGGGGGGGGGAGGGAAGACGAAAAGGCAGAAATCTCTATTTTTTTGTAAAGATGAATTTCTGTATGAAGGACATTGACTGGACTCGTTGTCGCTGTTGTTGTTATTGTAATCATAATCATCATCATGAATTTCTTGTATGAAGGACATTGACTGGACTCGCTGTCGCTGTTGTTGTTATTGTAATCATAATCATCATCATGAATTTCTTGTATGAAGGACATTGACTGGACTCGTTGTTGTTATTGTAATCATAATCATCATCATGAATTTCTGTATGAAGGACATTGACTGGACTCGTTGTTGTTATTGTAATCATAATCATCATCATGAATTTCTGCATGAAGGACATTGACTGGACTCGTTGTCGCTGTTGTTGTTATTGTAATCATAATCACCATCATGAATTTTTGTATGAAGGACATGGACTGCACTACAGAACGAGCTGTAATGATAGCTTCACCCCCGAGCTTATCATGCCAAAGTGTATTTCTTTACGTTCTCTCTGTCTCTCTCTCTCCTTTCCTCCCTCCCTCCCTCTCTCTCTCTGTGTCTCTCTCTGTCTCTGCCTGTCTCTCTCTCTCGGTCTCTCTGCCTCTGTCTCTCTCTCTCTCTGTCTCTCTCTCTCTCTTCTCTCTCTCTCTCTCTCTCTCTCTCTCTCTCTCTCTCTCTCTCTCTCTCTCTTTGAAAACTACTACGGAGTACAGAGTCTTTCACACGTATATATCTGATCTTCTGTGTTTTACACACACACACACACACACACACACACACACACACACACACACACACACACACACACACACACACACATACACACACACACACACACGCACACACACACACACACACACGCACAGAGAGAGAGAGAGAGAGAGAGAGAGAGAGAGAGACAGAGGAGACAGAGAGACAGACAGAGAGAGAGACAGAGAGAAGACGAGAGAGAGAGAGAGAGAGAGAGAGAGAGACAGAGAGAGACAGAGACAGACAGACAGACAGACAGACAGACTGACAGAGATTATTTTACCCGTCAACTGCAGTCAGAGCGTAGACCGCTAGCTGGAGTTGGCGGGTCTGAAGCCCCGGCCACTCGGCGGCTATCGCTTACGTCCCTTGATTCCTAACTTCAGACTGTTGCTGCCATCTTTTCTGCCTGGCTGTCTCCAAAGTTCTGACATTCTCACTCACTTTCTTTCTTGAGCGGATTTCCGTCATTTCCGAAGCCGAGAGATCGTTGGCCTACTGGACTTGAAATAATCAAGCGCAGATCAGTTCAAGCGGGAAAACAGCAAAATTCGATCTCATTGATTATTCATTTTATCCAGTTCCAGCCCAGTGTCACATCGACTCCAGAACGGAATGCATTGGGCAATATTCCAAAGCACGTGATTTATTCAATTGTATCATTTCATCCCTGATCTGGGGCCGTGTGATCGGGTGATTATAAGCAGCATACAAAATCTCTGTATTCACTCATCTTCGTTTTGGTTGTTTATTTATTCTATTATTCATCCAGTTCCCCTCCTCCTTCTCCTCCTCCTCCTCCTCCTCCTCCTCCTCCTCCTCCTCCTCATTATTATGGTTATTGTTATGGTTATTATCATTATCATTATAATTATTATAATTATTGCCATTGTTATCATCATTACTGCTGTTGTTATTATTGTTGTCCTTGTTACTATATTATTATATTATTGCTGTTGTTGTTGTTGCTGTTGTCGCCGCCGTCGACATCATCATCATCATCATCATCATCATCATCATCATCATCATCATCATCATTACTTTTATTACCGTTTTTGTTATTTAATCATAACCAACATCATATTGATGGTCAATGGTAATGAAAAAAAGAAGAATATGATAATGATAATCATCACTATCATCATCATCATCATCATCTCCATCATTGTTGTTATTGTTAGTAATAATAATGATAATGATATAGAAAATGATAATGATTCTAATAGTAGTAGTAGTAGTAGTAGTAGTAGTAGTAGTAGTAGTAGTAGTAGTAGTAGTAACATCATCATCATCATCATTGTTATTATTATTATTATCATTATTATTGTTATCATTATTACTATTATCATCATCATCATCGTCATTATCATTATTATTATTATTATAAATATCATTATTATCATTCTGTTGTTCGTGTTGTTGTCACTGTTGTTGTTGCCTCAGAGTACCTTAGCTTTTCTAAGCAACAACAACAACAACAACAAACAACAACAACAACAAACGTTCATTTCTTTATCGACCTCCCTCTGGCACCGTGGTAAACACGTACAACCAGAACTGCTCCTGTCTGAGCATCGTTTGAATCCCTTCTCACATATCAGACTGCTAGAAATCACGTTCATACCCACAGACCAACACAGCTCCGTTTCACAATCCCTTCTCACATATCAGACTGCTAGAGACCACGTTCATACCCACAGACCAACACAGCTCCGTTTCACACGCACGCTTGTAAAACTTCTGATATTGTCTGAGTTGTGTAGGGCTGAAACCCATTGGAGCGGTGTCAGAATCATGCAGACGCGTATTGTGGCTGTGGTGCAAGCTTTTTACGGCAGGCACTTGCTGGATGTGTGTGGTAATGCTATAGGTCTGGTTCTGCAGGCACTTGCTGGATGTGTGTGGTAATGCTATAGGTCTAGTTCTACAGGCACTTGCTGGATGTGTGTGGTAATGCTACAGGTCTAGTTCTACAGGCACTTGCTGGATGTGTGTGGTAATGCTATAGGTCTAGTTCTACAGGCACTTGCTGGATGTGTGTGGTAATGCTACAGGTCTAGTTCTACAGGCACTTGCTGGCTGTGTGTGGTAATGCTATAGGTCTAGTTCTACAGGCACTTGCTGGATGTGTGTGGTAATGCTATAGGTCTAGTTCTACAGGCACTTGCTGGATGTGTGTGGTAATGCTACAGGTCTAGTTCTACAGGCACTTGCTGGATGTGTGTGTGGTAATGCTATAGGTCTAGTTCTACAGGCACTTGCTGGATGTGTGTGTGGTAATGCTATAGGTCTGGTTAAGCAGGCACTTGCTGGATGTGTGTGGTAATGCTATAGGTCTGGTTCTACACTCTCTTCCCTGCGGCGTCTGACTGAGGACAGCATGTAGTGGAGAGGTCTGTGCCCAGCATCATTCACCGCAGTCCTGCCAGCTGCAGCTCTGCTACTATGATGAGGAGTCGTACAGAACTGGCCACAGTTGGTTTCTGCTTTGTATTGCGTAATAGATGAAAGAAAAGCCACAAAGAGACGTTAAGTTGAATTTGATAAATAAAGAAAGAAAGAAAGTAAGGAAAGACGGAAGGAAGGAAGGAAGGAAGGAAGGAAGAGTGAAAGAAAGAAACAGATAAATAGATAAATAAGTAGAGAAATAATTGACTAAATAAGTAAATAAATCACTAAATAAGTAAATGAATAAATGAATGAATGAATAAATAAATAAATGAATAAGAAATGTCAGACAGTTCTTCAAACAGACAGCAACAATCTTCTATTACCAAGTGATGCCAGAAAAGGATGCATTTTGTTCGAATCGAAAGCTTACCCTTGCGTTCAAATACTTCTGACAAATATTGATGGATTTTAAAAACAGCGCTATAGTCAGTGCTCTACTCAGACTTGAAATTATCCCTAAATTCATCATCAAGGATTACAAAATGTGGGGACAAATAAAAACGCCATTCACCTGACTTAGGGACTCGGGAAACATAATGTTTATGAGATTAATTAAGACCCAGCCGGAGATTGTCAGAACATGGAAAATTCAGGAAGTAGTTAAAGTGGCAAAGCAAAATCTCAAGATCCGGAAAGTAACCAAATACACATAAAAACCCAAACTTAAGATTGGGACAACAGAAATAATGTCCCATTTAAAAACAATGGGAAAGCAAAGAGAGACATGAGATCCAAAAGTTTAGGGATAAAAAGAGGATGCCAAAAGAATGTTGCTGGCAGACAAGCATAACGTAACAGGCCAGGGTAATGGACAACATGGGAAAACCTCCCTCCAAAGAAGTCTCACCTGGAATGAAATGTGAGAGAAGGCCCCTTTGAGTTCTGCTTTATCTTCAGATCTGCATACAACATCTTGCCTTCGAACAACAACCTGGCAGAATAGTTCATTTTTTAATTTTAAAAACCTTTTTGAAATGGGGAAATTCAAATGACCCTGCACTTCCGCTCTGCCGGGATAAACAAACAATGGAACATGTCCCGAGGTCAGGCAAAGCAGCGCTGACACAGCAACAGAAAATGCAGATGCATGACGAAGCGCTTTAGGAGATGACACATGAGGTCAGTACTGCAAGAGGAAAACTACGCCACCAGAATCTCCAGAAACCAGATACCGCAGGAGGCCACAAAATCACGGTCTGGAGCAGGTGTTACATCTAGAGCATAGAATCAGGATTTAACAGATGGAGCAGATGACAGGAAGTGCACAGTAGATCTTCAAGAATAGGACCATCATTCTAGATCATCAGGAACAGTGGCATGAGATCGGACATTGTCCTTCACTCAGGTTCATCAACGTTAATGATTTTGATGTGACTCACTTTGCCGTATGAAAGCTGAAGGCGGGAAGTTTACGTCTAAAAGAATGAGGAATATGCCAGTCTAGCCAGCAGCTTGACGGATTTAGCGTCCAAGGCTAAGTCCTCATCATTACGGCTGGAGCATGCCAAGGGGCATTGTAGGCTTCTATGCCGGTAAACTCATGAAACAGCTCTTGGCTTATCGTAAGAAGAGTACCAGAGTCTTCAAGACAACGACAGAGAGTTCCAGCTGGGTCTGGTCGGGGAAGAATACAAGTGAACTTCATGAATGTTGAATTTCCCAACTTAGCTATGTGCGTACGACATCCGTCACCTTGGTCTTGAGGCACTCCATCCAAAAGGTGCAGGTGCGAATCACAGAGGAGCAAAAAAAGGAGCTTAAAGACGACAGAATGGAATCTACGGATCAGGATCTGGATAGGGCCTTGGCCTCTTCCAACGCAAAGAGGTCAGGGACAGAATAGTTGAAGAAGTACCGTGGGAGGAAGACGGGGGCATGGACGGTGATGGGGAATGGGATGAGGGGGTAGGGAGCTTATTCTGTGAAGACCTGCTGCCAAACTCTCCCTGAACGCTCTTCTTTCAGCAAACAGCAAAAATGTGGTCTGTGCTACCACGTCCTCTTCATACCCACAGTCCTCCATCCCCATCCTTCTGGCCTACCCATTCCCAAGGGAAGGGAAAGTCATTTCCCATTTGTCGTTGCCCCACTGTGACATCGCCACCATCCCTCCTACCCCACCCCTTTATTGTAGTCTTCTGTCCACTTCCACCCCAAGCACGCAGTATGCAGGCGAAACATTGACAGATTAGATGTCTTCCATATAGCTTTTTTACTATTGTATTCGGGCACACACAAAACAACAACAACAAAAAAATGTGCATAAAGACATACCTCTGTTCAGAGACCTCACCACACACACTGCTGCAGTTACCAGTAGTCTTCGAGCATCGTAACCTCCTCTTGTTACCACGCTGAAGGAAAACGAACAAACATGCAAAAACGCGCGCGTGCACACACACACACACACACACACACACACACACACACACACACACACACACACACACACACACACACAACAACACACACACACACAAACTGACCGGTCACTTCTCCATGGTAATTATAGCCGCCCCGAAGTCCCCTCACGGATTGTGGGTGTGAAGAAGCGGCGCAATGTTCCCCTCTGTGTAACACCACTCACCACCACACACTGGCAGCGACGGCACGATCACATTGTCCCCCTAACTAGCTGGCAGACCACCACTAGGCCTACTACACCTCGCAGCCCCAGCCAAGCACGCCCAGGCAGCGGAAGCCGGCGAGTCCTCCCCATCTCGCCCCATCACTGGTTAATTTGCAACACTGACACAGTGGCAGAGCTCGCCAGTTTAAAAGTCGCTTCCCTCAGACAGCACCGAAACAGCGGGCTGACCTTCCCTCCCACCCCCACCCTCACCCCCTCTTCAGCAACACCCACTCACACTCCCTCCCTTCCGTACCTGCTCCAACCCGCTGCCCTTGCCCCCCCCACTCCCCCCACTTCCACTTCTCTCCTCTCTCTCTCTCTCAGTCGCTTGCTCTTTCTCTCGTTTTCTCTCTCTATTATCTCCCTCTCTCGCTCTCGCTTCTCTCTCTCTCTCTCTCTCCTCTCTCTCTCTCTCTCTCCTCTCTCTCTCTCTCTCTCTCTCGTCCCACTCTCTCTCGCTTTCTCTCTTTCTCTCTCGCTTTCTCTCTCTCTCTCTCTCTCTCTCTCTCTCTCTCTCTCTCTCTCTCTCTTTCACACTCACTCACACACACTCTCTCTCTCTTCTGTCCCTCTCTCTCTCGCTTTCTCTCTCTCTCTCGCTTTCTTTCTCTCTCTCTATTTCACACTCACTCGCACCCTCTCTCTGTCCCTCTCTCTCTCGCTTTCTCTCTCTCGCTTTCTTTCTCTCTCTCTCTCTCTCTCTCTCTCTCTCTCTCTCTCTCTCTCTCTCCTCTCTCTCTCTCTCTGGCTGGATGTAAAAAAAGCAGTGATGCTTATTCCATTACCCTCTGAAAATAAAAATTCGTTCGTTCGTTCGTTCGTTCGTTCGTTCTCTCTCTCTGTCTCTCTCTTTCTCTCTCTCTTTTTCACACTCACTCGCACTCTCTCTCTCTCTCTCTCTCTTCTCTCTCTCTCTCTCTCTCTCTCTCTCTCTGTGTCTTTCTCTCTCTCTCTCCACTGGCCTCAGCATCAACAGGTTTGTGGCACATGCTGAAGATTTCCACTGATGGCCCATTCTTGATCAGTACGTGAAGCGGCTGAGGGAGACAGTTTGTAGTAAAGGATAGGGAAAGAGGGAGGGGGCGTGCCCAACAAGCTCTCTCTCTCTCTCTCTCTCTCTCTCTCTCTCTCTCTCTCTCTCTCTCTCTCCCTCTCTCTCTCTCTGTGTCTCTGTCCTCTGTCTGTCTGTCTGTCTGTCTGTCTGTCTGTCTGTCTCTCTCTCTGATCATTCCTGCCACACAGCATTATCACGCATGTGTGACTCATGCTTTCAAATATGAACCAATCACAAATGACAGGTGTTGTCTTTCTTGACTTCAAAAAGGCGTTTGATCTTGTTGATCATTCCATTCTTCTAGAGAAACTATCTGTCTGCTTGAACCGTACCCCGACAATCTCATTATTCCAATCATACTTGAACGACAAGACTCAGTATGTGGTGCTTAATGGCAAAACCTCCGCTTCAGACTTTGTCAGACATGGAGTCCCACAGGGCTCAGAACTAGGCCCCCTACTATTCTGCATCTTCATCAATGATTTACCATTGTCCGTATCAGATGAAAAGGTCACGACAGATTTATTTGCTGATGGCTGGTCACTCCAAACGAATGGCGGTGATCTACAGACAATAGAAACTTCTCTCCAGGAAAGTCTAAACGACGTGTCAGACTGGTGTCATTCAAACTCAATGGTCATACACCCAGCCAAAACCAAATCTATGATTATAGCTACCCGCCAAAAACACCAGTTGACTCCTCTTTGCCTAAAACTTCAGTTGAATGGCACTTTTATCTAGTAGGTAGATGAGCATCATGTTTTAGGGTTAACGATAAATTAAGAATTGAAACGGCAATCTCATCTCAATGACGTATGCAAGGTAGTCTCAAAACACCTTTTCCTGTTATCTCAGTTAAAGCGCTACGTCAACAGCACTGTGCTTAAACTTTTCTTCAATGCACACATAATGTCACGTATCAATTACATTTCAACAGTGTGGGACGGAAGTAGTGACGTCCACAAAAAAGGCTGAATTCTCTCCATGGACGTGCAGCAAAGCTACTCCATCCAGCTGTATCTTCTAACAACAGACGAAAAACTAAAAGCGCTGAACATACTTCCTCTGAATAGGCAATTGGAATTCAACAAGGCATCATTTATGTTTACAATCTTGACAGGTGTTATGCCATGTTATATCAATGCCCTTTTTACAAGATTGAACAGCTTTTCTGGCTCGAAGAAATGCCTTCTTCCCTACCCACGCTTTGATCTATACAAAACAAGCCTAGCTTACTCTGGACCATATGTCTGGAACTCACTTCCATGGAATCTACAAAACATGAATACTTTAAAACTTTTCAAGGAACATTTGCATAAACATTTTATGTCTCAGTAATTTAATTATTCGATTACAATGATTAGCGCCCATTCGCAAAGTCTTCCTGTGAACCATACTTTGAATAAATCGTCTAAACATAAAACCTACTCCGTTAAAATCGCTCATCCCCACTCCCACTCTGTCTACCATTCCTTTTCTCCTCCCCCTACCTACCATTCTCTCTTCCCCACCCTCCTCTGACCTCTCTCTTGTAGTTTTGTTTGTTTGTTTGTAAGTTTCCTTCTGTTTTACCATCCCCCATCTCATTAGTACTTTTATGAATAGTTTGCTTATCATTGTAGAATTAGATTACCATGTTGCTATGTTGAATTGTCAGTATGAATGATATGTGTTGAAATAATGTATGCATGACAAGGACAGATTGTAAGACTAGGCTTTGGCCTAAAATCTTCATCCTTGTGTATTAAAAATCAATCAATCAATCAACCAATTAATCAATCAGTCAATCAATCTCTCTCTCTCTCTCCGTCCCACACATCTCTTTTTCTCACTCTCTCTACACCCCCTCTCTCTACGTCCCGCATCTTTCTCTCCCTCCTTCCCCCTCTCTCTCTCCGTCTCACACATCTCTCATTCTCTCTCTCCCTCCCCCTCTCTCTTTTTCTCCGTCCCACCTCTCTCTCTCTCTCTCTCTCTCTCTCTCCGTCCCACATCTCCACCCCCCTTTCTCTCTTCCCTCTTTCCCTCTACGTACATCTCTCTCTCTCTCTCTCTCTCTCTCTCTCTCTCTCTCTCTCTCTCTCTCTCTCCCTCCCTCTCTCTCTCTCTCTCTCTGAACTGAACAAAATTCTCTCAACAGATAGATGGCACAGAATAAATTACGCAAGATTTAGGTTGCGAACTTTAGGTTTTAATGCGAACAAAAGATGGTTTGAATGTGAAACATCCACAGAATGTCCTTGTCCTGCATGTAGACACATTATTGATGACGAAGAACACTTTCTGTTCCACTGTACTGCTTATAATGAAGTGCGGACAAATTGTTCACTTTTCCAGTTAGATATAGCGAAAAGACAAAATGTTGCTGTCGTGTTATCATCAGATGATGAACCTGTAATTAAATCAGTTGCGAAATTCATCGCAGAAGCATTGAAAATTAGACAGATGAAGGATAGTGAAATTTAAGATAATGCATTATAAGAGATATCTGAATGAATATTATCATTCCACGCAAGTGGAAGAGATCAGTAAGATACATTGTCATCATTTGATCGAGTGGATGGTCGAGTCAGTCTTAAGGGTTTTTTTTTTTTTCTAATTGCATTA
>CM065734.1:36787375-36792375 GCA_033310375.1 Conus canariensis | reverse complement strand
TATATATGTACCTCTAATCATCCCTACAACATACCTACAAATAATCTTAAAGCAAATGCTTAAATGGACTACAAATTAAAGAGAAAACAACATTGAAGGCAAACTTTAAATCTGAAAAGACATCACACAAAGACATGTCTGATAATGGTGGTAAATGAGCTTGAAGAGGTAAACAGCCAAACAGCAGATGCTTGCTGGTTATTCTTCGTTCTCCACAAATACATTTTGTTTCGTTTGTGTATTTAGTTTTTAAGACATCAAGTTTTAATCTATAAAATATTGAAACGAAATTTCTGTATTGGTACATATACTACTAAAAACAATTGAAGTACCACCCCTAATTTTTGTATGCAATTTTTAAAAAGCTCTGATAAACCAATTAATATTGATAATTGAATAAACTCTGCTGGATAAGCTTACCCGGTTCTCAAATACTACTCCTCGTGCATTTTTGTTATGTTAAAGTCGGTCAGCAGTTATCTACCGCGTCGCATCTGAGGCAAAAAAATCCCGAGAAATTATCGAACTTGTGTCGCTCCCAGATTTTGACACAGACACAGCAAGAAAAAAAAATGTGATGCACGTGAAAGCAAGGTCTTTTCTGAGCAGAATTGCAATCAGTTAGCACATTTGACGGGTATAAAAAGTCGCGAAATTTAGGAAGATTTAACCATGTCTGCGAGACAACGACTAAGCAACACCGACAGAGGAAGAGCGATAGCATGGTACCAAGAAGGTATTGGCTTGAGGGAGATTGGTCAACGGCTTGGAGTGAGTCACCCAGTCATTCTGAGGCTCAGAGACCGTTGGCTTAACACTGGAAGTGTTGAAGAACAGCAGGGACGTGGACGGACGAGAAGCACCTCCAGACAGCAGGATCGGTTCATTGTTATCGCTTGTCTGAGAGACCGTTCAGCCAGTGTCACAGTACTCCGAGACCAGCTACGACAAGCCAGCAACGTCAACGTCAGTACCCAGACAGTTCGGAACCGGCTCCACGACGCCAACTTGAGGTCAAGGTCCCCAGCAGTGAGATCAATACTGACCCCAGCGCATCGAGCTCATCGTCGGGCCTGGGCAGCATGTCATAGAAGGTGGACAAGAGCTGAATGGGCAACAGTACTCTTCACAGACGAGTCAAGGTTCACCCTCAGGTTCAACGACGGGCGGGTTCGCGTCTGGCGACGTCCTGGAGAACGCTACGTTGACGCTGCCGTCAGGGAGCATGACCGCTATGGAGGTGGGTCCGTGATGGTGTGGGGTGGGTTCAGCCTACGTCACAGGACCCCCTACACCGTGTTGAAGGCCGCCTGACCGGTGCCACCTACCGCGACACCATCATCCGCCCCCTTGTGATGCCCACCCTGAGGGCAGTTGGCCAGGGCGCCCAGTTCCAGGACGACAACGCGCCGTGCCACCGCGCCGCCATCGTGAATCAGTTCCTACAAGGGCAGCAGGTGACAAGAATGGACTGGCCTGCCAGGTCACCAGATTTGAACCCCATAGAGCATCTGTGGGACGTGCTGGGGAGGCGAGTGCGGGCCCACAACCCTCCAGCAGACACCGTGGACCAGCTGTTTCAGTTGCTGGAGCAGGAGTGGCAGGCGATCCCCCAGGACACTCTCCGCCGCCTGGTGCACTCCATGAGACGTCGATGTGACGCTTGTTTGAACGCGAACGGTGGTCATACCCGTTATTAACATCATGACATCTACCATAGACTCTTGTTACTTTTCATTTTGGGGGTATGCCTCTTTAATCAAGTGTAAAACAAAGATAATTTTTTGTCACGGTGTTTGAATAAATTTGAATGGATTGAGGAATAATAAAAATAAAATATTCAATCATTAAATTATGTTCAGCTTTGTTTTCTTTCGAATGACAGCAGTTTTCCTAAGTGGTACTTCAATTGTTTTGAGTAGTGTATTTTTCACTTGTAAATGAGGAATGCTGTTTACATGTTCATAATTAATTAAATGAGTGTTTTTATCAGCCACGTCAAGCAACGTAGTGTGTGTGTGTGTGTGTGTGTGTGTGTGTGTGTGTGTGCGTGCGTGCGTGCGTGCGTGCGTGCGTGCGTGTGTGTGCGCGCGTGCGCGTGTGTGTGTGCGCGCGTATGTGTGTATATGTGCGTGTTTGTGTGTGTGTGTGTGTGTGTGTGTGTGTGTGTGTGTGAGAGAGAGAGAGAGAGAGAGAGAGAGAGAGAGAGAGAGACAGACAGACAGACAGACAGACAGACAGACAGGCAGATAGACAGACAGGCAGACAGACAATGAGACAGACAGACAGACTGACTGACTGATTGACCGACCTATCGACGGACGGACAGACAGAAATACAGACAGACAGACAGACGGGCGGGCAGGTATGGAGGTAGGCAGACAGACAGTTGAGAGAAAGACAAAGAGAAACAGGACCTCATCCAGTGGGAAGGTCAACATCTGTCAGAGATCAAGGGCAGAATATTCACCGTGCATCTGTCGGGGTAGAAAGAGGTAGGGAGGGAGGGAGAGAGAGAATAGACAGACAGACAAAAGATGTAAAAGATCAGGGGCAAAATTATGAGAACATTAGTGAGCGAACCAGTCAGTGAACCAACTAGCCAGCGCGAGATCAGCCGAGAGAGAGAGGGGGGGGGGGGGGAGAAAGAGAGACAGAGAGAGAGAGAGAGAGAGAGAGAGAGAAAGAGAGAGAGAGAGAGAGGCGGAGAGGAAGAAAGAGAGAGAGGGAGGGAGGGAGAGAGAGATTAGACAGACAGATAGACAAACAGACGTCAAACCAACTTGTAACCAGACAGTAGCAAGAGAGAGAGAGAAGAGAGAGAGAGAGAGAGAGAGAGAGAGGAGAGGGGATGGGGGGAGGGGAGAGAGAATAGACAGACAGACAGACGTCAAACCAACTTGTAACCAGACAGTAGCAAAGAGAGAGAGAGAGAGAGAGAGAGAGAGAGAGAGAGAGAGAGAGAGAGAGAGAGAGAGAGGGAGGGAGGGAGGGAGGGAGAGAGAGAGAATAGACAGACAGACAGACAGACAGACAGACGTCAAACCAACTTGTAACCAGACAGTAGCAAGAGAGAGAGAGAGAGAGAGAGAGAGAGAGAGAGAGAGATGGAAGGAGGACAAAATAAAAAACAAACAGATAGACAGACAAACAGATAGATAGACAGATAGACAGATAGACAGACAGACAAACAGACGTCAAGCCTACTTGTAACCAGACAGTAGCAGGTCATTTGGCAGCTGAGCTTTGACACAACGTCAAATGTAACAGTACAGCAGTCTTCACAAAAAGTAACCATGCTTCGATTCTGATGCTCTGTCCACTGAAAATGTAATGTGGCATTCCTTGTGTGCAATCCATAAAAAAGTTGTCTATTGTCATATTTCTCTCGCACTAAGCACGACCAACAGTTCCTAACTGGGCTGCAAAATGTGCGAGAGAGTAGTGTACTGTTTTCTGTTCTTCAACTGAGCAGCAGAATGTGCAACAGCTGTGCATTTGAGTGCTGCCAGAGAGATGAGATAGATGGAAGGGATATCACGTGTTGCCCATCAATAGCAAGAGTGTAGAGTCTGAATATTCTATCGGGTTCAGGAACTGTCGAATAAACAAACCTGAATAAAGCAAAAGTCTCATCGAAAGCTAACTTTTTCTTTTTACATTGTTGGTACGTCCCGTATGATTCGAATCATTTCGCATTTCAGTTTCAGTTTCATCAAGGAGGCGTCACTGCGTGCGGACTAGTCCATATACGCTACAACATGTCCACTAAATTTTGAGACCAGACTGTGCATGATTTTAAGCTGATGGATGAATGAATTAATGACTAAGATGACAGAATGTAAGAAAAGGGTCTCGTGACTCCGACTTAGCAGATGTCTGACCTACGCATTAGCCCAACGTGCCGGTCAGACCTAGAGTGCCTACCTAACATTGGTTGCGCCTTTTTTTAAAATAATTATTATTGTATGTGTGTGTAGTGAATGCAAATTTCGCATTATTGTAATCAGTGTTACACTTTCCGTGGACACTGCTACACTGCTAGTTTTTACGTTGTTTTGCGGAGTTACATGCACCAGCGTAAAGATCAAAACACCCAAGGGTGTCTTCAGGTGGTTCAGTGAAAAGACATCGTCAGAACACTGTGTTCGCAGAAGGGAGGCTGTCTATACACAATACATGGTGTCATTTAAGCTAAGGGCAATATGCAGGGAGGAAAAAACGAGTTTCTTGGATGTAATGCAGAAGTTTGCCAGCTTCAGTCCAACATTAAACAAGAAAACTGCTTGATGTCAACATCCAGCAAATGGCCTGCCTAATGACGACTTTTGGCAATGAGCTCGCCTGACGTGAACACGACGCCATTGTCAACATGTTATTTCTTCACTGTTGGATCCGTTAATAATGATTAGATTGGCTTTGTATCTTGGGCAAGAAAACGTGTTTTCTAACATCTTATAGAGAACCTTTCCACATGTATAATATGTGAGCAAGAATTTCAGTTGATGTCTTTCAGCAAACTTCTTCAGTGTTTCTCATTCGTTCCACTGGGGTTTCTGCAACTTCTTTCCACTCCGAGCAGGGATGAGATGGAATGCAACAAACATCAGTGCTGATATCTTGGGCTGCCCAGTGAAATGAAGCGATGTTTTAAATATTTTGTCTTTTTTTTTTTTACCTGGCGCCCACATGGAGTGGTTAGAGTTGCGGCGGGCAGCGGCTTTGGAGGCCATATGTTTGAGTCTAGTCAGAGCGACATATTGGTGAGATGATCCTGCCCCTGCCTGCTTCTGCCCAGCGCTGAGAGAGTTTCAGCTAGAATGGAAGACAGGAACCGCACAGTCACATTTTACTCATGCAGTGGAGCGTCTCAGGAGAGTGTTGTTTACGTTTTCTGACCAGAACTGCAAGGTGTTGGCAGCAGCCGCGGCGAAATGGTCAACGTCGCGGATTTCCGGAGGTCGTTGCTTCCAAGAGGTCGTGGGTTCGATTCCCATAAA
>CM065734.1:36777375-36784875 GCA_033310375.1 Conus canariensis | reverse complement strand
AATGACAACAACAATAACATCAACAAACTATACAGTACTGTTTAAACATGACAATAGTCACAATATCTGTTATATTCTTTCTTTCGCGTCATATGGCATGGAGAGGAATATAATGATGTCTAAGATATGTAGTGTACTTTTTAAAGTTTTTAGTTCCTGAAAGAGAAATGTTTTGTAAGCTGATTTAAACGAGAATACTTTTTTATTTTTTATCTTTCATGTAATTTGGTAAGGAGTTCCAAAGGGCCCCTCCGGAGTAGGCGAGGTTTGTCTTAAAAAGATCAATTCTGGGTTTTCTAATTACAATATTATTCGTGTATCTTGACTGATTTCGCAGAAATCGTGTGGCTAGTGTACAAGGAGCAAATCCGTTCATTATTCGATACATCACAACTGCTTTGTTAAACTGTAGTTTATACGATAATGGAAGGATATCTAGCGCTAAGTAGTCTTCAGTCGTCAGACTAGCAACTTTTAAAAAGTATTGACTTCAGAGAGCGTTTATAGATCCTGTTTAGATATGTTAATGTGTTTGCAATCATTGATCATAGAGCCTTGACGCATAATTGATAGATGATGAAATAAATGCATGAAAGAATTTCTTTCGAGGTGTAACATCAAGAAACTTCTTAATTTTTGAAAGTTGAAAAAACTTTTGGGAAACACGTTTGCATAAACTATCAATATGGGGTGATCAGAAAAAAATCGTTGTCGATAGTAACACCTAGAACTTTGTGAGTATCAACTTCATGAATGACTGTATTACCTATGTATATAGAAGGTAGACTGAAGGTCATTTTTGCCGTTTTTGTCGCAAAGTTATTATCGTGTATTTAGTTTTTGGGTCGTTCAATGACACGTGATTAACATTGTTCTGCAGAGTCGTGGATAATTGCTTCAAATTAGAATGGCTCGAATGAATAGACGTATCATCTGCAAACAGTTCACATACGCCTCCTGTAACGTATAAAGGAAGATCATTAATATATATAGAAAAACGTAGAGGACCAAGAACGGATCCGTGGGGAACACCAAAGTTTTGTGTCTGGAATTTGGATTGTTGATTACCCAAGAAAACCTTGTGATGACGGTTAGAAAGAAAAGATCTAACAAGAGAAAGAGCTTGGTCGGAAAGCCTGTACAAGACCAGCTTACATAGCAGCAAATTATGGTCAATGATATCGAAAACTTTTGCAAAGTCGACGAACAATACTCCCGTGAATTTGTTATCATTGATATTAATGAGCCTATCCTCGACGAGGTTAGTTAAAGCAGTGTGGCATGAATGGGTTTCTCTAAATCCTGATTGATTGGGATGAAGCACGTTGTTCTCCAAAGCATGTGACATTAAATGTTTATAGACATGTTTTTCCAAAGGTTTCGACAGGACTGATAATATTGAAATTGGTCTGTAATTTGATGGGTTAGTTTCATCTCCAGATTTATAGACAGGAATAATTTTGGCTCGCTTTAGAATATAAGGGAAATAGCTTTTGTCAATGCAGAGATTGTACTAATACGTTAAAGAGTCTGTGATGATAGGAGCACATGATTTAAGAATCTTACTATCTAAATCATCAAGGCCACGTGTGCCTGTCTGTTTGAGATGTGTGAGATGAACGTAAACGTCAAACACCGTAATAGGAGGAACGACAGCGTCCGGGGTTATATTTTTAGAATGACAAAATTCTTTAGGTAACTCAAGATCATTAAAGGAGGACTTATCATTTGTTACGGTTGAGGAAGAGATATTAGAAAAATTGTAGTTTAAATCATCAGTAGAAAGCCCCCATAATAGAGGCAGACATTTCGTCGACTTCCTTTTTTGTGAGAATGTAAAAAGCTTTCCAAATCGATTTAGAATTAATCAGAACCTTCCAATACAAGATCTCAGAAATATTTCTTTTTCGCTGAACGTAACATTGCCGTAACTTTATTTCGTTGTTTTTTTTTGAAACCTTGAAATTGTTTTGCTTTTAACAGCATATCTCTTTCACGCATCGCATCCTGGATGGCATCAGTCAACCAAGGAGGCTTGGGGGAATGTTTACTCTTTTATTTATAAAGGGAGCATGTTTGTCATAAATATAAGTAAATGACTTGTGCCAGAATTGAGATGAGGATCAGTGAACTGATACACGTTTGATAAAGATGAATGTGTTAAGTCGAAAAGAAATGCGTCTTTCTCAAAGTTAGCAAAATATCTATAGGTATTTTGTCCAGGCCTAGGAATTTTTGTGCCTTTCCTGAACCAGGTAAGACAAACAGGTAAGTGATCACTGCAGCCACAATGTGGAGAATACACTTCAACAATGTTTTGTTGTGTGTTGTTATAAATGTGATCAATCTGTGTTTCAGAAAACATAGTAATTCTAGTGGGCGTTTCAATTAATTGATGAAGTCCAAAATTCTCAAATGTTGGAATCCCATCAATGAGTGGGCTTTAAAAGATCAATATTAAAATCACCGAGAAGGATGATTTCATTGTCAGTGAGTGTTACATCTTCAAGCATATCAGTAAATTTATTAACCCATTCTAGATGTTCGGCGGGGTTTCTATAAATGAATCCAATGAATAATGGCTTGTTTCTTTTCAGATTAATTTCGACTCACATACATTCTACATTGTGGTTTTCAAGCGATATGATACATTCATACGTAACAGACCGACTGATATCTACGATTAAGCCAGTTTGTTTTGGTAGAATGGGATCGAGTCTCACGGTGTTGTAACCGGGAATAGATACGTCTGCATCAGATATATTCTTCGATAAAAGTGATTCAGCACAACAAAATACGTGAAAATGTCGGCCAGAGTTATATATTAGAAGATAACTGATCCAATTTGTTGAGAACATGGTTGATTTTTTTTAAAACCTACTCAGAGACCGTCCCTAGAAGGGCACGCATTCACCGTGGGTATTCCGACTGAGGGATGATCAGAACCAAATAATACAGGTTGCAGCTTCAAGGTCAACTAGTATCTGGTTCAGCCAGCGTAAATGGAAACACGTACGATATATGCAACTAAGCAGTGAATCTTGATAGGAATGCACGAAAAGGAAGATAGCAATGTAACGCAAAAACTGGGTAGTACAGTTGCAAGACTCAGTTGGACTCACAGGAAAAAAGAAGAAAAAAAATCCAATAACGAAAAACCTCAAGTGAGAATCAAATGATCAAGTAGCAACCCCAGTAATTACCACAAAGCAAGCAATTACGCATAAAGCACGTAAACAGATCAGGAAAATAAAGAATGACACAAAGTATGCTATCGAATATTCTGAAAATATCTACAAAACTAATAAGCACGATTCGTAATGCGCAAAATGTTTTTAGTAAAAAACAAAACAAAAACACAAACAAACAAACAAACAAACACGTGTTTAGGTACACAGCGAGAACAAAATAGCTGGCTTCAAGTTACAGTTGCAAATATAATGCATTATGTCAACGAGTACGGCAAACCTGCAGTACATACACACTAATGTTCTCACTCATACATACCCACGCTCATATATCAGCATGTAAACATACACGTATGTGTTCTGACATAAAGGGTTAGAAGCCTGAATTATGCATGATTTTATCTTTGAATGTTCTGCTGCAGATTTAACATGAAAGAAGTCATCATGTTTAATAAGTAAAGATATTGATATTATGCTGAGGAGTAACTGCCCGTGTATTCAGTACTGTGTTTGATTCTGGGGGTCAATAGGAAAGCACTGGATTCCCTTTGACACAATGCGGGGAACTGGATTCCCTCTCCAGGTTGGGATAAACTGATCTCTCATGGAGAGGGTGGAGTGGATAAGAGGGTGGTGTGTCAGAGTGCTCAGTACGGGGATTGATCAAGGGAGGATAGTGGGTCACGGACCGCAGAGAGGGAGGAAAGTGCCCATAGTCAGGACCACGACCGGAGCTGTGTTGTCGCTGAGTGAAGGGAATACTCTGAGTTTGCGCCCTGCGCTCTGTACCACTGTACTGAACAGGGGTTGGCCTGTAATTGTGTTGCCAGCCAGCATCATTACCAAAATGGGGGTCATGGGAATTATGGATACTGGGATTGTGTGCGTTGGTATTTCGGGGATCATAGCCACCTGATTCAACCCGAGTTGTAGGCACACCATAAACAGACTCTGCACAGCCATGATCAGGTCTATAGGCACCTGACGTTTGCCGGTCTGTACCCATGGTACGACTGTTCACGTTGCCACCCGGCTGCAGACCACAGGTTACAACATGTTCAGCTTTTTGGAAGTTTTTCTGGGATGGGAAGGAGTCTACAAGCCAGTTAATTAAAGTGCGTTTGACGTTGGCAGCCAGATGAGCAGTCCCTTTAAAGCTAGGATGAATAAAGTCCTGATACATAGCCAGCCTGGGAGCACCAGACGTAGCCACAAAAGAATCAGTATTATCAATGAAAGTTATACCACTGGAGCTGCATGCAGTTTTGAGATTACGATTCGAAGGAAGGATGGAATTATTTAAATTATGTTTGCCCTTGGCTGGTATAACCGAACTAAATGCGATCTTTGCAAAAGGGAAACCCTTACAACATGACTGAATCATTCTTTCCCATTGTTCAGCTGGAACCTGTCCTGAGGGGCAGTTACTGACCCCTACATGTACATGATTTTGTTGTTTGGTGATTGCTGTGAAAGCCAGCGCTCTAAATCCGGAGTGCACATGCCAGGAATACAAAGTTTGAAAAGGTTGTATAAGCGAAGGGCTAGTCTTTTGGGCTGCACGTGTTTGATAATAGTCACCAATCAACAGTGCCGTCGCCCGGTCATTCACAGACACAGTAAACTTAATACTTTGGAGGGAGAACGTTTTTGACTTGTATTATGAGAGCTGGCAGAAAATTTCCTGTCGTGCCTAATATTTTCAGTGGGCCCATGATTATCATTAGCTGTACTCTGCTCGCAGAAGGTCACGTCACTGAGAGGAGCAAACCTGTTCCTGACAGGGATGGAGCAGTTGATAGGCAGGTCCTATGAAGAGAACTTGTCCTCACAGCTGACAGACTGCGTAAGAGATTCCTTCAGATCAGAGGGCGGAGGATCAGCACCAGGGGTTTCGGTGGGTCTGCTACCTGCAGGCTGGGCGTTGATGGTCGCGGATCTCACAGCGGAGCTTGATGACAGACTGGTCACGTCAAGGGCTGTGTCACAGCTCTGGACCTTTGGGTCTGACTCTGAGGCTTCTGTGTTTTCCTGAGTAATGGCAAGATCTGACGGAGATGGATGATGTTCAGTTTCAGAGGTCGGCGAGGCTGACTGTTCACACTCCAGAGGTCCGGTCACTTCAGCTGCAGGTTGTGCCAGAGCTGGTTCGTCATTCTGAAACTGTGTGACGGTATTGACTACACAACAGTAGGCTGTTTGGATGATTCCTTTTAGCCAGGGTACGACAACAACAACAACAAATATTTCAACTCAAATCGTAGATTTCCAAGCTGAGAACGAAGAGACTGGTAGTCACTCCTTAAAGATTCGACAGATGCTGTCGTCTGAGACAATTTTTCTTCTAGATCTTCAATTCTGGAAGATAAAAGGCTTAGTTTTGAGTTTATGGCAATTTTTAGTTCATTTTTAACCAGTTTTTGTATCCTCAATAACTGACACAAGCGAGTCCTTCATCTCTTGCTGTGAAGTCATCAGATCGTCAAGAGTTTCTTTTAACTCCATGAATTTCAGATTTAGTTGCAAAGTGAGATGACTGCTAACATTTACTTAAGATTTTTCCATGAATTTCAGTTTATATGCATTTAGCTGGATCGGAGAAACTTTGAGGTGTTTAGGGGTGGCACAGAGGGTTCGTCTACGAAGTGTTTTGTTTCTCACTACGGGAGTGGTGACAACTGACGTCAGTTTGCGCTCTGTTGTGGAGGGAGTGGGTGGAATGCAGGACAACTCGAGAGTAAACACAGGACGGAATGTCTTGGCTGTCACTAGCTGAAGCAGACACTGGGGTGGCCTGAATAGGAGAAGGATGGTCACTGGATGTTCCTGTGGGTGTGGTTCACACTCTTCATCTTTTCCTGCTGCTGGCACAGCGTGCGGGTCTACCATGGGAGTTGTCAGGGATAAAGGGCCTAGAGGCCTGATGAAGGTCAGTGGTACCTGTAGTAATGTTGAGGTGAAACCGTTGATGTCTCCGTCAGTGAGGAACGTTGACACTGACTTTTGTAGTTCCTCACTCTCCTCCAGGTCCCAGTGGTAACAGTCTCTCCCCTGACGGAGGAGACAGCCGGACTTCTGAGACGTCTGGAAGTAGCGGGTAACGGTTATTCTCTTTGATGATTTCCAACACAGGCGCATGGTCGTTTTCGCCAGCTCAGGTGGGAGGTCAGCAATCTATTGTAATGCTGGGAATGGCAGGATTTTGTCATTTTCATCATAACCTGTCACCTGCACTTCAACAGCACAGTCTGAGATGGCAGAGTAGCGGAACAGAAGTGCGTTCCGCCATGCTATCAATTCGCCTTCTTCGCACCGAAAACGTTTCTGAATCTTGTCGGTGGTGTGTATCAATTTCTTGTCGATCAAATCTTGATTCGTTTCCTGCGCCTGTGGCTGATCATTCCGCTGTTGGTCAGTCATTGCGGAGAGAGAGAGAGAGAGAGAGAGAGAGAGAGAGAGAGAGAGAGAGAGAGAGAGAGACTTACATTACACACACACACACACACACACACACACACACACGTATGCGCGCGCGCGCGTGCACACACACACACACACACACACACACACACACACACCACACACACACACACACACACACACACACACACACACACACACACACACCATGGGCGCTTAGGTACACTCACGTGTGCCCTTGTTTAAGCTGAAAGGATTTTGGTCTCCATTTTTGTTCATTTTGACATATTTGTGTCCCAAACGCGCATAAGTTATGTCTCCCATCTATCGACTATTTCCGTGCTCGAGCATATTTGTCTATTTATTATTTGTTCCTCAATCGGTCTAGTTTGCTCGCTGTTAAGGCTAGATGTCTTGGGCAACGTAATTGCTCTCTACTGGTGGTTATTGTTACTATTGAAACAGAGTAAGCACCACCTTTCAGCCTGGGTCATCTCCAAGTCTGCCCTGTCCACACAGCACCAGATTATTCTATGCAAGGATCGGCTTGATCAGCCATTTTTGTACACACACACCACCCAGGTGATAGCTGAAGTCGTTTTCATTTTCGCCCGCGGAGGACAAACAACAACATTGCTCTGTTGTTATTGTTCTTGCTCTGTTCATCTCCAAAGCTGATTAGATTCACGGGGATTGGAGTTGATTGATCAACCCCCTCGACAAGTGGGGGTGAGAGAAGAATCTGTCCTCCAGCGTTGTGGGTGAGCCTAGAGGGAAGCAGTGGAACCACACTGCATGTTATTGCCACAATTCACAGTCTTCGTGTCACATAGGAACCCCCTCGTGCAAACAAAACAGACGAAAGATAAAGAGAACATGTATGCCATGAGGA
>CM065734.1:36744875-36759875 GCA_033310375.1 Conus canariensis | reverse complement strand
TTCTCTCTTGTGTTCTTTGATGCGGAGTATCAATTTCCTTTCTGTTTCTCCAACGTATGTCTGGTCACAATCTCCACACTTTCACACAAATGAAAGTACCATTTGTACCCCTCTTCCGGAGGTCATCTTTAGCTTTCTCTTTTGTGAGTAGCATGTGGAAAGAAATGCAAGAATTTGATACAAAGTTAACTTATTTTTTTCTGTTAGTTGCAATGTGAGGCGACTGCAAGCGGAAATCGAAAAAAAAACCTTTGAAAAATAGATAAGAACTGTATCCGCCAAACATGAACAAACGAATCACAAGACACAACACGACGTTGATTCAACGCCCATCTTGCGTCGAATTCAATGCGATTGCTTGTTCTCCATTTTCGTTGTCCTGGGTGTTGTTTATCTTGCCTGAAGAAGACCTAGGAGGTCGAAACGCGCCGTGTTTTGTCTTGTGATTCGTTTGTTCATATTTGGCAGAGACAGTTTTTTTTTTCAAAGATTTGCTTTTTCTGATTTATTTCAAACACGATCTTTAAAGAAGATTGTTTTCCAAAATTATCTGGTGGAGCTGCTGCTGCTGCTGCTGCTGCTGCTGTGTGTGTGTGTGTGTGTTGTGTGTGTGTGTGTGTGTGTGTGTGTGTGTGTGTGTGTGTATGCGTGTGTGTGTGTGTGTGTGTGTGTGTGGTGGTGCGTGCGTGCGTGCGTGCGTGCGTGCGTGCGTGCGTGAGTGCGTGCATGCGTTTTGTGTGTGTGTGTGTGTGTGTGTGTGTGTTGTGTGTGTGTGTGTGTGTGTGTGTGGTGAGAGAGAGAGAGAGAGAGAGAGAGAGAGTGACAGACAGACAGACAGACAGACAGACAGCGACAGAGAGAGAGAGAGACAGAGAGAGGAGAGAAGACTGGAACTTACAAACGGATTGTAAACGTTGTTTTAGATCCAAGAACTCTTGACATCTTGAGGTAGTGGCCAAAGGGAAGAAACGGGTTTGAGCCGAGTACACACACATTACACTCCTTATGTTCTTGTATCTGTTAACAGATCAGGAGGCTCCATGGTAGGTACCATGTCCTGAGCCACTCACTATGGAGAGTGCGCGCGCAGGCTGTAAGGATTCGCGTGACATTCCATACAAACTCTTTACAGCAGATTCAGTGGAGACCTTGTTCAGGGATGGTGCACGGATTTAATTTTTTTTAATGTAGATTCTAAGACAGATCTTTTTAATATCAGTCTTATTCATTTAATCATATATATATAACTGGCCTATTGGCGCAGCTTTTTTAACGAACGTGCATGAAATCCATGTTTATAATTGACAGACTTGGTTTGGCCGATGGGGAAGGACAATAACAACACTGATATAATTTGCTAATATGAGAGAGAGAGAGACAGAGAGAGAGAGAGAGAGAGAGAGAGAGAGAGAGAGAGAGAGAGAGAGAGAGAGAGATATGAACAAATAACCGGACAGACAGATGGATAGCGTCTGCAGGCTGTCTCGATGTTTATTTATCTCAATCTCTCTTCTTTCTTTTTCGACATCTCTGGCTCTCATTGGCGAAGCCCTTCCCACCGCTCCCCCCTGAACCCCTGCGCCCCCCCCCCTCCCGTTCCCAACTACCCACACCAGACACACCCTTCACCCACCTCACCTCACCTTCCACCACAACCTCAGGTTGAGCCAGAGTCCAAAAAGGACACAGTGTTTTTTTTTTTTTTTCTGTTTCCTCCCTCCCCCAGCTCACGGCTGATTGATGGGAAGGGGTCACCGTTGCCTTTTTTAGGTCGGGTCAGGGGTCAGGAGTGTTGTCAGTGATGAATTAAAACAAATCTGTTCTTTCGATTGGGGTCAGTCTTCATTTCTGCTTGATCAATAAATCAGATTTTTTTTGTTGGGGTGGGGGTGAGCGTAGGGGTTGGGGAGTGTATGTGAGGCAAGATATTCTTTTCTTTAGTTTCTCTCTGTGTCTGGCTGTGTCACTGTCACTATATGTATCTTTCGTTTAATTTCTTTGTCTCTCACTCCTCTCTTCCACCTCTCTCTCTCTCTCTCTCTCTCTCTCTCTCTCTCTCTCTCTCTCTCTCCTCTCACGCACACCACACACACACACACACACACACACACACACACACACACACACACACACACACACACACACGTACATAAATACGTACACAGAGATGCAAGCACACACCACACACACACACACACACACACACACACACACACACACACACACACACACACACACACACGCACGCACGCACGCACGCACGCACGCACTCACTCACTCACACACAACACACACACACACACACACACACACACACACACACACACACCACGCACGCACGCACGCACGCAAGCACGCAAGCACGCAAGCACGCAAACGCACACACACATACACACACACACGCACCCACGCACGCGTGTACACACACTCACGCACGCATACACACACACACACACACACACAACACACACACACCACACATCACACACACACAACACACACACCATAGACACACACACACACACACACATATACACACACACCACCCACCCACCCACCCACCCACACCACACACACACACACACACACACACACACACACACACACACAACACAACACACACACACACACACACACACTCACGGGTGTTCTTTTTTTATGGGGTTAGTCTTCGATTCTCCTTGATGAAAAAATAATAAGAATTGCTCAGGTACTTTGTCCCACGAGAGGGGAGATTATCCTTATGACTGTCTGACCCGTTGATTGCGTCTGTCTGAATGCCTGACTGTCTGTCTGTCAGTCTGTGTGTGTGTGTGTGTGTGTGTGTGTGTGTGTGTGTGTGTGTGTGTGTGTGTGTGTCTTCTGTCTGTCTGTCTTGTCTGTCTGTCTATCTGTCTGTCTGTCTGTCTGTCTGTCTCTCTCTCTCTCTCTCTCTCTCTCTCTCTCTCTCTCTCTCTCTCTCTGTCTCTTTCTTTATTACTTGAAACATAAAATATTGAAAAAATTGATGGAATCTATATACATCATTTGTTATCATCAAATGATATCATAATCAGAGAAATTATGATTTGGGAATCAGGGATTTTCAATTGTTTTGTGTAAATTAGATTAAGACCATTTTTGTTGTGCATGAGTTACGACTACTCTTCCAACTGTCAGAGACCTCTGGCAGGAGGACTGGAATACACAGACGGATAACAAACTCTTCCACAACCGTCCAAACGTAAAAGAGTTCCTCTCATCTACCTCTGGTGGTCGCAAGGAAGGAACGGTTTTATGGCGGCTGCACACCGGCCATTCGTGTTTTACTCATTCGTACCTTTTAAAGAGTGAAGAAGCTCCGTGGTACATTCCATGTCATGTACCACTCACAATGAAACATATTCTTTTAGAGTGTTGGGACTTGCATGATGTGAGACATAAACATTTGACAGCAGACTCCATGAAAACCCTGTTCAGAGATGCTCCACCTGACGTGATCTTTGAATTTTTGAAAGAGATTAACATTTTTCATCTGATCTGAGATTTTACAGTGTAAAGATGTTTTTAACAAAATGTCGGATGTGTTTTTAGAAGATGTATTTTAAAGGGTTGTGTGAATGACTGACTGGTGAGTTGACTTCAACGCGGTGACAGCACTGATATGGCCCTTTGCGGTCGGCTGGCTATAAGCAACATTATCTTACCTTGCTCTCCCCCACTCCTCCCTCCGTCCCCTATATCCACGCTGTCCTCTATCCTCACTTCCCCTATATTCCCTTCACGTCCCTTTAATCTTTTAACCTACTCTTTTGTCGCTCGGTCCGTTTAGGTTGCTGTCTTTTTTTTCTTTTTTTTTTTTTCGTGTGCGCTCTCGTTATCTGCATGTTCGTTTTACACGTATTTTCCTTTGACTAGCTCTTTGAGTATTCGTATATTTGTGTGCGTGCGTGCGCGCGCGCGCGCGCGCGCGGTGTGTGTGTATCTGTGTGTGCGTGTCTCTGTGTGTATGTCTCAGTCTCCCTGTCTCTCTCTTTCTCTCTCTCCTCCCTCCCTCCTTCCCCCCATCCCCTCTCTCTCTCTTTCTCTCACGCACAAACGCGCGCTCATGCGCTCTCGCATACGCCCCATATGATACAGGCGTGCGCACCCATTCAGAAGTGGAGAGAGAGAGAGAGGAGGAGAGAGAGGAGAGAGAGAGAGAGAGAGAGGAGAGAGAGAGAGAGAGAGAGACAGAGACAGAGAGAGAGAGATTTTACTATTAGCATCAGAAAACGGCAAGTGAACCACTTC
Source organism: Conus canariensis (assembly GCA_033310375.1). Lineage (NCBI taxonomy): Eukaryota > Metazoa > Mollusca > Gastropoda > Neogastropoda > Conidae > Conus > Conus canariensis. The sequence goes on along the minus strand of CM065734.1, from coordinate 36,755,603 downwards.
TAGATTTATAGAGATGCATTTCAACAGGGAACAGTGAAAAAATAGAGAAATCTTTACAGCCGGTCAGTTGATGCATAGAATTGAAAGGTTTCCGTCAGGGGGGAAACGGGAACAGCGGCAGGGGAAGCGCCTGTAATGGCTCTCTTCCAACAGAGGGGACAGCGATTGTGGGAAAGGAAGAGATGTTAGTTGGGGGGAGGGAGGCGGGCTGCTTTCATAAAGAATATGAAGCCGCACAGTGTAGCTTTCTTCCACTTCAAAATTGCAGCTGTTGTGGTTGCCATGGGTTTATTGACTGGCGTATGCCGGCTACACAAAGACGGGCCTGGAATGGGCAAAAGGAAAGCGAAACAAATACACACACAAGCATTCAAAGAAATATATGGGTGGCCCTGTGCTACGGATACGTTCTTTCCATGGAAATAGCGGATTGAATTTAAGGCAGAGGACATTGCTGTGACGAAAAAAGATGCAACAAATACAATACATTGATCTTTTCTTTGATTCTGTCTCCGCCGTTGTGCGTCAGCATTATTTTCTCCATCACAGCTTCTGTGATGACAATCGGCTGATCTTCTGAATAAAGATTGAAAACATTCAAATGATTCTGACAGCAATAACAACAAAAATGGATAGCGGGCAACAAATTCAGTTTGAATAAGGACAAAACTAACATGATGTTGATATGTTCGCTGAAGTAGTGGAATCATCCTTCTCCTCCATCATCCTCGGGTATAATTGACTCCTCAGTCACTGTTCAGGCTTCAGGTCTTCACACGGTGTGACACTCGATCAAAGTCTTTCCGTAACACACCACGTTACTAACGTTTCCTCGGATACGTTTTCCTATGCTCTGTTGTATTGCTTCCATTCAGCATTCCTTTCTTGAGGACGCCGCTGACACTTTTGTCTGAGCAAGTGTACTGTGTCGTCTTGATTGTAGTAACGCCTTTGTCTTCTGGCTTGCCTATCTGAATCAGCAGCAATTTCTGTACACGTCCAGAACCACGCTGCTCACCACATGCCGTTAATTTACGTTTGACCATACTATCCCATATCAACATTCTATTGACTAGCTCATTGTTCAGCTATGTCGTATAAAATTTAATATGTCTGCTGTAAACCACACACACAAAACGTACACAAATAAAAGAAAGATAGACTGCAGCTGCGTCAGAATTATCACAAAGTTAGCTTCATCATCTACTCCAGCAAAACACAGCCGAAGATTCTAATCAGTATAGTGAAACCACAAGCACAAAAGATCCTTACTGAAGAACAAACGCGCATGTGTGTGAGTGTGTGTATGTGTGTGTGTGTGTGTGTGTGTGTGTGTGTGTGTGTGTGTGTGTGTGTGTGTGTGTGTGTGTGTAGTAACATTTAACCACGATATTATTTTAGGAATTACTAGGAAAACAAAACCCACAGGACATTTTCTCAGCCGTCCCCGATATTTGACTCATTTATAAGATCTTACTAAACATTCCTGGTAGTCAGTTATATCAGAAATTACCGTTCGATAAACGTTTCAGGAATTTTTTTTCAACATTTCATAAATTATATTTCATGTTAGAAATAGTTTTTCCAATTATTTCTTCCTGCACTGATCAATAAATATGATCAGTCCTCTATTACTGGAAAATCAAGATCAGTTCATGTTAATTAATGCCATTTCTGACACAAATTGGCAGTCAAACGCTAGTATTTATTTGCAAAAGGATACAGCCCACATACAGCCCACAAACAACAATTCTGCTAAATGTACATCTATTTTGCGTTTGATTCTGCCACCTAATAGAAGGTATTACGGCACATAAAGTGAACTGCGCCTTGTTCGGATTCCGAAGGAAATTGAAACAAAATCCCGAAATGGACATGGATACGCTTGAGTTGAAAGAATACGTCCCACGTGACAGTCATTTGTATGCGTGGCAAGGTTGCTGTTTTGGTTTTCTTTTTCATTCTAGAGCACGCCCCCTCCTCCCCCCCAACATACACACACATTCAAATACTTGAAACAAAAACAATATCGTTTAAAAATGAAAGAAGTAAATCAGGTCACGATTCACGATGACTCACACTGTATTGTACAACAGCATCGTCACCATAGTGTCTTACCATATTGTACCATGTAACTTATTTATCACCGTAGTGACTTTCTTTCTATTGTATTGTACAACAGCATCGTCACCATAGTGTCTTACCATATTGTACCATGTAACTTATTTATCACCGTAGTGACTTTCTTTCTATTGTATTGTACAACAGCATCGTCACCATAGTGTCTTACCATATTGTACCATGTAACTTATTTATCACTGTAGTGACTTTCTTTCTATTGTATTGTACAACAGCATCGTCACCATAGTGTCTTACCATATTGTACCATGTAACTTATTTATCACTGTAGTGACTTTCTTTCTATTGTATTGTACAACAGCATCGTCACCATAGTGTCTTACCATATTGTACCATGTAACTTATTTATCACCGTAGTGACTTTCTTTCTATTGTATTGTACAACAGCATCGTCACCATAGTGTCTTACCATATTGTACCATGTAACTTATTTATCACCGTAGTGACTTTCTTTCTATTGTATTGTACAACAGCATCGTCACCATAGTGTCTTACCATATTGTACCATGTAACTTATTTATCACCGTAGTGACTTTCTTTCTATTGTATTGTACAACAGCATCGTCACCATAGTGTCTTACCATATTGTACCATGTAACTTATTTATCACCGTAGTGACTTTCTTTCTATTGTATTGTGCAACAGCATCGTCACCGTAGTGACTTCTATTGTAATGCATTGCACAGCTTTATCATCACCATGATGGCTGCCATTGTATTGTATAATTTCATTATCATCATGATGACTGCCATTGTATTGTATAATTTCATTATCATCATGATGCCTTCCATAGTATTATATAACTTCATCATCACCATGATAGCTTTCACTGTATTGCATAATTCTGTCATCAATATGATGACTTCAGTTTTATAGTACAATTTCATCACCCGCGTGAAGTGAAGACTTTCACTATATCGTGTAAATTCACGGTATAAATTCATCATCACCATGGTAACTTCCATTGATTCTTACAATGTCATCATCACTATGATGACTTTCATGGTATTGTATAATTCGTCATTACTAGTATACTTCCATTATATCGTATAATTTCATCACCACCATAATGATTTTAGTTGTATTGTATAATTCATCATTTCCATGATGACTTTCATTTTAGCGCTATCTTCATCATCACGACCATCCTCTGTGGAAAAAAAAATCGGCTGACCTCCACTAAGAGTCCAGTACCATGGTACAGAGCCACTCACCATTTTTTGTTACCTTCATATAACTTATTTTTCAATGAAACTCAATTTGTGTTTTCTCCAGCGCTCAGATCACCATAGAGAAAGAGGTAAAAAGGCAAGCAATCAAACACATAAAACACGTAATGTACGGGAATCGAACCACGGGCAAAGGGCTTCAGAGGCGAGCGGTCTAATGCATATGCCACGTTTTCTACCCGTATGTATTGATCACAGGAAGGTTTTTGTGGCTATGATGAGGTTCTCTCTCTCTCTCTCTCTCTCTCTCTCTCTCTCTCTCTCTCTCTCTCTCTCTCTCTCTCTCTCTCTCTCTCTCTCCAGGAAAGTAAGATCTACTTTTAAAAACTTGCTGCCCAACTATCAACAACGTATTTTGTCCTGAACTTAAGCGACAGTCTTCTCTACTCAAATTGTGCTTGCAAATATTGTCAACTTCCATGAAAGTTGCTTGAAACTACTCCGTTTCTTATGTAAAGCATTTACACTCTGACAATCAGGTAGGTTATGAAAAGCGAGGATGTAACACATTCTGACCAGTCTGTTCATTGGTAGGTTTCAGTGTGAGGTGACTGAAGGCGGAAATTGAAGCAATTTTTAGAAAGAAAGGCTATTAGTTCCGCAAGACAATACAAACAGATTGTGATCTGTATTTCTGTATTGTCTTGCGGAACTAATAACCTTTCTTTTCAAAATGTGCTGTAGTTTTGCTTTGTTCTTATATTGTATACCGTTTCATAACGGCCAAGGCGTACATTTAAGTAACCCCCCCCCCCTCTCTCTCTCTCTCTCTCTCTCTCTCTCTCTCTCTTCCTGTGTCTTGCTCGCTCTTCTCTTTCTGTCCAACCCTCACCGCACAGACGGCATAATGCTAGAAAGCAACCACATGGCAGCCGAGCTCATTTCTTGAGTAACCTGCTAATGTAACACGCAGCCGTGTGTGTGTGTGTGTGTGTGTGTGTGTGTGTGTGTGTGTGTGTGTGTGTGTGTGTGTGCGTGTGTGTGTGTGTGTGTGTGTGCGTGTGTGTGTGGTGTATTTTTTGCTTAGTTGACTCATTGCCAGTGGTCCAGACGCACACAACCCCCACCCCCATTTCCCTGCTCCTCATCCTTCTTCCCTTCCTATTACCACCGTGCCGTCTTTTGCATTATCCTAACCCTCGTCTTTCTTTCTTTCGTTTCTTTGCTTTCGCGTCGGTTGCGTCAGGGTGGTGTTTTGTGTGTTATTTTTTTGCTAGGTTTTGCCTTCATCTTTTTGGCAAGTCTTCAGGCCCGCCACCTCTGGCTAGATTTATTGTAAAGGGAGAGCAGTCTGAACATTATGAGGACAACAGCAGCGCCTCTCTGTCACTTTAATTATCCTCATCATGTTTTCCTTTTCCTTTGTTTCCCCCTTCAGTTTGTCTGTGTTAGTCTCTTCGTTTCGTTTTATTTTTGTAAGATATCTTTAGCGGGTGATGAGATCTTTGACAACACTGAAAAGTAATGGAGGTCAGTGGATACTCTGGAAACAGCTTGAAGGCTTTGGCTGTGCCGAGAATCTGGCACTGCTGTCCCGCAATCACCAAAATTCCACATTGGCGAGTCTTCAGGTTGCCCATGCGGTACAGCCCCAATGGCAGTGAAACACTTCCTGCAGGACTGTCCCACACATGAAAAGCTGAGGGCAGAGACCTGGCCTGCCAACACACCGACGAGGGAAAAGCTTTATGGGTCACTGGAGGGCCTCCGCCGTACAGCAGTCTTCGTCAATGCCTCTAGGGTTCTTGTCTGAGTGAACGAAGAAGAAGAAGAAGAAGAAGAAGAAGAAGAAGAAGAAGAAAGAAGAAGAAGAAGAAGAAGAATCACCACCAAATGCAGGACTTGACTACAATGGTTGCATCCAGCTCACCACAAGTGGGTCTCACCCAACATCCGTAAAGGGAAAACGAACGTAACTAAGACACAAGCAGTGAAACTCGAACTGTTTGCACTGGAACAAGCAGTCCTTCGATTACCTAGGCCGCCCAATCGACAATCAGGGTGGTACGGATGCCGATGTCAAAGATGGGATATAGTGGACAGCTGAAGAGCATCTGGAACTCAACAGTACTGAGAACGAGAACCCAAAAACCCGGTTATACAGCAGCGGTGTGAAGTCAGTGCTGTTATGTGGAGTCCAAACATCATCTTCTACAGATCTTCACCAACACTTGCTAGAGAAGCATCCTCCGAATCTTCTGGCCAAACACCACCAGCAACACAGACTATAAAACAGACACGACAAAGGCGTGTAAAAAATAAAACTGGATGGAGATGGTGGGGTGGATCGGGACTACGCTACGGAAACCACCGTCAGGTATGACCAGACAGGAATTCACTTGAAGCATCCTATGGAAGAGCAGCCTGACGACAGGGCTTCCAAGCTAGTGTCAGAAGGGTGGGCCTAACCTTCTGATGTCATCCTGGAACCAGTGAGAAAGAAAGGTCCAGGGTCCACAACTCTGGCGAGCTCTAGCCGCCGGCTTACACCCCAGGTGTGGAGACAAGCCTCAGTAAGTGTCTGGATAGTTAATAACATCCATTTCACGGAGCCCCCCCCCCCCCTCCCATCCCCGCCCCCTCTCCCTCTCTGCTTGTCTGTCTGTGTGTGTCTCTATCTGTCTACCTGTCCGTCCAACTCCACCACTCTCTCTCTCTCTCTCTCTCTCTCTCTCTCCTCTCTCTCTCTCTCTCTCTCTCTCTCTTTGTCCGTACAACTCCCCACTTCTCTCTGCTGTCTGCTGTCTGTCTGTCTGTCTGTCCTCCTGTCTGTCTGCTCTCTCTCTCTCTCTCTCTCTGTATGTCCAACTCCCCCACTTCTCTGTCTCTGTCTCTGTCTGTCTGTCTGTCTGTCTGTCTGTCTGTCTGTCTGTCCTGTCTTCTGTCTCTCTCTCTCTCTCTCTCTCTCTCTCTTCTCTCTCTCTCTCTCTCTCTCCTCTAGCGTGGACACAAACTCAATTTAATGCTACAAATCAACCCCATGGAAACCAGCCGAGCTCATTTGCTGTGTAATGTGCTATAGCAACGCCCATCTGTTTCTTCCTTTTTATATTTTGTTTCCGTTTGTTTTGTTTAGTCAGCTCATTGCCTGTAGTCTAGACACAAAAGTACCCCCCCCCCTCCCCAGTCACCCTTCTATCACCACCCTCGCGTCTCACCCTCCTTCCCCAGTTCCGCCTTCTTCCTTCTTCTATTCCTCCTTCCTCCTTCCCCTCCCCATTGCCTGCTCGCTGTCTTTCGCAGTACACTTCTCATCCTCACCTTTTAGCTTGTTGATTGGTTGGTTTGTTCTTGTTCTCTTTTTCTTTCCTTTATTTGTATCTCTGTGGTTTTGTTTTGTTTTTTTCTTTTGCATCAGTCTTAGCAGTCACTTTCTGTCTTCATCATGTTGGCAGGATTGAGGCCCGCCACCTCTGGCGCGCTTCATTGCAAAGGGAGAGCAGTTTGAACATCATTAGGACAACAGCATTGCCTCTCTGCGATTTCGATTATCCTCATCAGGTTTTCTTTTCTTCTTTTTTTTTCTTTCTTTCATCCACGCTGTCTGCCTTTGTGTCTTGACCTTGCTCCGTGTTTTCCCTTCTGCTTGACAGAGGAAGGACGGAGAGGAAATGTGCGATTGCAGGAAAAGGGTGGGAAAAGGACGTGCGTTCGAAAACGTGTATGTGTGTCTCTGTGCTATTCAAATAGAAAACGACATCTCTCTGTCTCTGTCTCTGTCCGTCTGTCTTCTGTCTGTCTGTCTGTCTGTCTGTCTGTCTCTCTCTCTCTCTCTCTCTCTCTCTCTCTCTCTCTCTCGGCAGCTGGGCTCATTTGCTGAGTAAGCTGCCAGTGCTACACCCATCTTCATACGTGTGTGTGTGTGTGTGTGTGTGTGTGTGTGTGTGTGTGTGTGTGTGTGTGTGTGTGTGTGTGCACGTATGTTTTGTTTTTCTTTCGTCTGATCATCACCAGTTGTCCAGAATCTACCACCACGCCATCTCTTGCATTATCCTTCTAAATCTCTGGGGGTTTTTTTGTTTTGTTTTTGTTTTTGTTTTTGTTTTTTTTTTACTTTTACGTCAATCGCATCAGTGGGTTTCTGGCTTCATCTTTTCGTCTAACCATCAGGCCCGCCACCTCTGGCGTGATGTATTGCTTTGGGAACAGTTTGAATACCAGTAGAACAACAAAACGCATCTCTGTAACTTGAATTCCCCCCATCATGTCTTTCAGTTTTCGATCAGTCTATCACCCTCTGCTCCTCTTTTTCCACCACCGCATGACAGAGCAAGGGGGACAGAGGAAGGGTGGACAGAGGAAGGGTGGACAGAGGAAGGGTGGAGAGGAAGGTGGACAGAGGAAGGGTGAACAGAGGAAGGGTGGATAGAGGAAGGGTGGAAGGGTGGACAGAGGAAGGGTGGACAGAGGAATGGTGGACAGAGGAAGGGTGGACAGAGGAAGGGTGGGCAGAGGAAGGGTGGACAGAGGAAGGGTGGACAGAGGAATGGTGGGCAGAGGAAGGGTGGACAGAGGAAGGGTGAATAGAGGAAGGGTGGACAGAGGAAGGGTGGACAGAGGAAGGGTGAATAGAGGAAGGGTGGACAGAGGAATGGTGGGCAGAGGAAGGGTGGACAGAGGAAGGGTGAATAGAGGAAGGGTGGACAGAGGAAGGGTGGACAGAGGAAGGGTGAATAGAAGAAGGGTGGACAGAGGAAGGGTGGACAGAGGAAGGGTGAATAGAGGAAGGGTGGACAGAGGAAGGGTGGACAGGAGGCGGGTCATTACAGGAGGAGGACGTGTATTGTGTTAATGTGTACACATTTATATCTATGTAGTTTGCTATCTGTAGTATTCGAATAGATAATGACGTGTATTTGTCGACTCTCCCTCTCTCTCCCTACCTCCCTCTATCCCTTTGTCACTCTCTTTCTCTCTCTCCTTCCCTCACTGCCTCTCTCCCTCTCTCTTTCTTTCCTCACACACACACACACACACACACACACACACACACACACACACACACACACACACACAACACACACACACAGAGACAACCAGACACACAGACAGACACACAGACAAACTCACAGACAGGCAGGGTGTCTAGCTCCACCACAGACGGAACATAATGCTACAAAGCAATCACATGACAGCCGGGTTCATTTGCTCAGTTACCTACCATTTCAACACCAGGCCGTTTCCAGGGACGTAATTCTGTTCGGTATTGGCTTTTTTTGTGTATGTAGTCGGCTCACTGCCAACAGTCCACACAAAAGACCTTCCGCCCTTCCCCTGCTTCTCTCCCCTACCACCCTCATGTTCACCACGTCAGCGATCTCATTATCCTTAATCCTCCACTTTTTTCTCTCTTTTTTTCCCGGTAGGTCTTTTGCATCATTGGCGTCTGTCTTCATCTTTTTTGTCCTTTTTTTTTTAAAAACCTCTGGCAAATCTCCTTTTGGCATGCTTTATTGCTTAGGGACAGGAGTTTGTAGATAATTGGGACAACAATGTTTCCTACGTTTGATTTGATTGTTACATTTTTCTTCCCTTTTCTTCCATTAACATATGCTTTCAGACTGACTCTTTGTACGTCTCTGTGTATGTGTTTCAATCAGTTCCCTTCCCTTGAACAGAAGGATTGAGAGGATGTGGGTCATCCATGGAGGAGCAAGAGGTGAAGGACATGTGTTGGTGACTATGTCTCGGTGTGTGTCTGTAGTAACTGCGTATCTGATAATGACATTCTTTAGTAGATTGTGTCTCTAGCTGTCTGCCCGCTCTCTCTCTCTCTCTCTCTCTCTCTCTCTCTCTCTCTCTCTCTCTCTCTCTCTCTCTCTCTTCTAATTTATATGCATGTATGTTCGCATGGTTGTGTGTGTGTGTGTGTGTGTGTGTGTGTGTGTGTGTGTGTGTGGTGTGTGTGTGTGCGCGCGCGCGCGCGCATGCGAACGCATACATGCTGAGCACTTGTTTCTTTGAACCTGATCACTTTAAAATTGTGATTCCATTTATTTGTTACACTTGTTAGCCCTCTCTTCCCCTCCTCCTCTTCTTCTTCTCCTCTGTCTCACTCACTCACTCACTCACTCTGTCTCTCTCTCTCTCCTCTCTCTCTCTCTCTCTCTCTCTCTTGTTTTTTTTTATCTTTTCTCATGTGTGACAGTATGATGGGAAAAACCTGTTAGGCCATCTCTTTGCTCTCAGAAAATTATTCATAGTCGAGCTGTCTCTCACATTGCAACTCTCTGTGTGTTCCTCTCACTTTTTCTCTTGATCTGTTCCTCCCTCCCTCCCTCCCTCCCTCTCCTCTCTCTCTCCTCTCTCTCTCCTCTCTCTCTCTCTCTCTTTCCAGCATGGGCATAAACTCAATTTAATGCTACAAATCAACCACGTGGAAGCCAGCCGAGCTCATTTACTGTGTAATCTGCTATTGCAACGCCCATCGCTTTTCTTTCTTTCTTTCTTTCTATTTTAATAGCATTTTTCCATGTTTTGTTTCCGTTCTTTTTTAGTCAGCTCACCGCCAGTAGTGTAAACACAAAAGTATCCTCCTCGCCCCCCCCTCCTCCCCCCCCCCCCCCTCCTCCCCCCCTTCATTTGCCGCCCGCCCCCAACTCCTTCCCCTGCTCTCTCTGTTCTTCCTGCCCTCCTCATTGCCAACACGAGGTCTTTCGCCTTACATCTCTAATCCTGGTCTTTTTCTTCTGTTCGTTTCTTTCTTTCTTTCTTTTTGTTTTTATTTTCCTTTCTTTTGCATCAGTCTCAGCAGTAACTTTCTGTCTTCGTCATGTTGGCAAGTCTTCAGGCCCGCCACCTCTGGCGCGCTTTATTGCAAAGGGAGAGCAGTTTGAACATCATTAGGACAACAGCATTGCCTCTCTGTGACTTGGATTATCCTCATTACGTTTTCCTTTCTGTCTTTTTTTTTTCGGTCAGTCCATCTGTCAGTCTTTGACTTTTTTTTTTTTTTACTTTCTTACATGATGTTCCTTCTCTTTAACAGAGGAGGACTGGATAGAAATGGCATTGCACAAGGGAAGTATGCGTTCCTTATTATTCCCTTCTCTGCATCCTCTCTCTCAAGTCTCTCTTTCTGCTCTCTCTCTCAGACGTGTCGTCTTCTACTTCTGTTCTTGCCTCATTGCATGTCTGCCTTTCATTCTTTTAGTTCTGAAGTTCTCTCTCTGTCTGCTCTTCTGTTCTGTTGTCTTCTTCTGTCTGTCTGTCTGCTTCTTTTCTCTCTTCTCTCTCTCTCTCTCTCTCTCTCTTCTTGAGTAACCTGCGCGCGCGTGTGTGTGAAAACGCATACTTTGTATTTGTTTGGTCGGCTCATCGCCAGGTGTCCAGACCCCCACCCCACTTCCTTCCCTTGTTC
>CM065734.1:36732375-36739875 GCA_033310375.1 Conus canariensis | reverse complement strand
ATCGGCCAAGTACTTTCTGAGATTTTCCATAAAGAAGAAAACCATTATGGGCCGTAAGTAACGGCTATAACGGTAATCTTAAACATCGGGCATCATCCGTGACCCATAATGAACATACCTACAAATTTTCAGAAAGATCAGCCAAGAACTTTCTGAGATATTCCATAATGAAGAAAAACCGTTAGGGGCCGTTATAGCCGTTAATAACGGCTATAACGGTAAACTGATACGTCGGATATCATCCGTGACCCATAATGAACATACCTACAAATTTTCAGAAGGATCGGCCAAGTACTTTCTGAGACATTCTATAAAAAAAAGAAAAACGTTATGGGCCGTTACAGCCGTTAGTAACGGCTATAACGGTAAAGTAAAACGTCAGGCATCATCCGTCGCCCATAATGAACACACCTACAAATTTTCAGAAAGATCGGCCAAGTACTTTCGGAGATATTCCATAAAGAAAAAAAATCGTTATGGGCAGTTATAGCCGTTTGGACCATGGCACCTGTCACGGCTTGGAACATCGGGCATCATTCGTGAATCCATAATGAACATACCTGTTAATTTTCACACAGATCGGCCAAGTACTTTCTGGGATATTCCATGAAGAAGAAAAACCGTTACAGGCCGTTACAGCCGTTAGTAACGGTATAACGGCAAACTAAAACATCAGGCATCATCCGTGACCCATAATGAACATACCTACAAATTTTCAGAAAGATCGGCCACGTATTTCTGAGATATTCCATAAAGAAGAAAAAGCGTTACAGGCCGTTACAGCCATTAGCAACGGCTATAACGGTAAACTTAAACATCGCGCATCATCCGTGACCCATAATGAACATACCTGCTAATTTTCACAAAGATCGGCCAAGTAGTTTCTGAGATATTTCATGAAGAAGAAAAACCGTTAGGGGCCGTTACAGCCGTTAGTAACGGCTATAACGGTAAACTAAAAATCGGGCATTATTCATGACCCATAATGAACATACCTACAAATTTTCAGAAAGATCGGCCACGTATTTTCTGAGATATTCCATAAAGAATTAAAAAAAAAAGTTACATGCTGTTACAACCGTAAGTAACGGCTATAACGGTAAACTAAAACATCGGGCATCATCCGTGACCCATAATGAACATACCTGCTAATTTTCACAAAGATCGGCCAAGTACTTTCTGAGATATTCCATAAAGAAGAAAAACCGTTAGAGGCCGTTACAGCCGTTAGTATAGGCTATAACGGTAAACTAAAACATCGGGCATCATCCTTGAGCCATAATGAACGTACTTACAAATTTTCAGAAAGATCGGTTCAGTAGTTTTGTCTGGAGCGAGTGGAACACCTTTTGACCACGGACCGACACACACACACACAGACAGCATTTCTTCGTTCCCATTCTAAAGTACTCCCTGTTCTATAAGAACTGGGAGTACAAAAACCAACACTGGCCGTTTGGTGTCATCATGTTAAAACCCAGAAGTCTTTTCAGTCCAAATCAAATGAATGAAGATATTAGGAATGTCCGACAGTTTTCATGTCTAAACCCCTTAATATGCGATAGGCTGTATCTGAGTATAAGAATCAACAGAAAATTCAAATAAGTTATTATCCAATAAAACAATTTTTTCACAGCCATTAGCAGAATATCATTGTTACACTACAAAGACCTTACAAGTAGCTACAAAACTTAAACGGGTTGAGAACATAATTCAAGATACTACAAACATTGACAACTGGCATAATCATGCTGTAGAATGCCCGTCTTTCCCTTGCTGCCAGGTAGCCCACTTTTCACTTATATTTGATCAATACAAACTGTAACTGTAATTTATTTGCTGAATGTGTCAAATTACTCACTTTTGTTTTTACACCAGCTGTTTCAGACAGCATCACAACATCGTCAGTAAATAATAAGATAATATAACGTCCACTGTAACCCTAGCACTGTGTCTTCCGTGATGTGTACCCTTTTGAGCTCATTATTTTGTTTGTGGACCAAGAAAACAGAACAGGGCTATAACAAACTCGCTGTTTGACGCCTCTTGTAAGATTAATATAATCAGTATGTTGGTCACCACACCTGACTCTTGATTGAGCCACTTCATACTTACCTTTAACACATTTGAATGACTTTCCTGTAATTCCCTTTTTAAAAATTGGAATAGGCCAGAATCAATGCCTATCAGTCGAATCAAACGCCTTTTCAAGGTCAGTAAACGCAAGGTAGGACGTGCAATAAGACGAAGAACTGTTTTTGAATAAGAGGCAAAGGAATGAACATGCGATCTAGCTAGCTAGCTAGCTAGCTAGCTAGTAGAGAGAGAGAGAGAGAGAGAGAGAGAGAGAGAGAGAGAGAGAGAGAGAGAGAGAGAGAGAGAGGTACATCCTACAGATTGCTGCATTTTGCTTTTCCCAAATTTTGCGTCCTTACCATGTTACAATATTGTAGTGGACCTCTCTCTCTCTCTCTCTCTCTCTCTCTCTCTCTTCTCTCTCTCTCTCTCTCTCATCTCTGTCCTCACTCCTCACACACACACACACACACACACACACACACACACACACACACACACACCGCGCGCGCGCCGCGCGGCCCGGTTATTGTTTCTCTTCTTCACCTCTTTTTCCCATTCACCTTGTCGACTTCTGCATCTCTCCCTTCCCCTTCTTTAATTTCCGCTGTCTTCCCTCTTTCGGCATTCTAGGCTCAGAAACAACCTTATTTTACTAAGCTTCTACACAATGTCAGCGCAATCGTTCTTTTTGTGATTTCTTTTTTGTTGTACACCAAGACACAAAATTCATCTTTTCTCCTCATCCATTTATCTCCTCCCCGTCCGCCCCCCCCCCCCCCGCCCCCACTTACCCCGTCCTATCGACCCTTCTTCCCTTCAGTTGAGCTCCTGTTTTTTTTTCTTTCACATTTTGCTCCAGGTAACAGGCAACCAGACCAACGAGCAATAAGAACGTAAAAGAAACAGTACATACGGTATTCAGACAAGCAAGCAAACAAACCAACAGACAACCCCCAAGAAAATCTTCGCAAATGTTTCAAAATCTGAACCTGAACGCCATTTTCCTGGGGAAAATCCCACAGCGTGACTCCGCCAGCGGCTGTAAACTGCTGGACCCTCTGCTTGCCGTCGATTGTGAGAACGTTTGAGGCAGCAGAAGGGAAGTGACTGATGGGACTGGAAAGCAGCTGAATATTGTAATGTGCGTAGGGACATCCAGTGCAATCTGTCCGAATGAAACATAACAGTCCTTCACCTTTTTCTAGGTTGGAATCCTTCTCTCTCCCTGTGTCAATCCTGCAGGCATTTAGAGTATAGACGCCCCGTATACAGTCCACTAAATGTATGTAGGATGGTTTTGGATAAGCAGTCAAGGCGAGATACACCAAACTTACAACACCTGGGGATTGCGAGATAATGATCTTGTTTACCAGCGTATGTATTCACTTGATGCCTGACAATGTCATCCGTCTTGTTCTTCTTGTGGACTTCAGAGCAACCATCTTATGCATTTTGTTCAAGAACTCACGACATTACATTAAAAGACCACGATGTACGCGTCATTCTCGTGAGGGCTTACTGCTGTTCTGTTTTGACAAAATGGATATCTCTCTGTTGTTCAGTCTGCCGATCCTGATGGACACATATTTCAATCGTACTCATGAAATTACTGGGGTGGGTTTGAACTTAGAAATATATTTTAAGTGGGGTCAAGAGAACTCACGACATTACATTAAAAGACCACGATGTACGCGTCATTCTCGTGAGGGCTTACTGCTGTTCTGTTTTGACAAAATGGATATCTCTCTGTTGTTCAGTCTGCCGATCCTGATGGACACATATTTCAATCGTACTCATGAAATTACTGGGTGGGTTTGAACTTAGAAATATATTTTAAATGGGGTCAAGATACGTATGTACAACATCTTCAAACACATGGCTGTTGCGCATTGATTTTTGTTCGTGAAGATCTTGACCTGTTCATCTGCGTTTGACATAAACAGTCAAGCAACGAAAAGAAGCACACGTCAAACTTCCACCCATTAAATTTAATGAAATTCATTGTATCTGCTGCTATGACACATGCAATTATTATCCACCTATCGTTCGTATCTGCAATGTCAGTTCTAAGTCCAAAAACAAACGAACGAACAAACAAAAGCCAAAAACAGGCCTTGAGAATATGCGATATGTGAGCCAACCCGAATCTTTCCTGCAGTCTATCCTTGGGCAACGTTTGGTTTGGCCAAGATGAAGCCGACGCACTCAGGAAAGGTCACGTGTGTCCCAGGAGATATGGAGGAGCTTTCCAACACGTCTGAAGGCATCAGGGAAGGCATAGCCTGACAAACTGGGCTTTCTAACTTGTTAGCAAACTGAGGACTACCTCCGCTTCCCGACAAATTGTCCAGTCCTTTGGCGGGTGGCACACTGAGAGAGAGAGGAGAGAGAGAGAGAGAGAGAGAGAGAGAGAGAGAGAGAGAGAGAGAGAGAGAGATGAGCAAAATGCAGCAGAGAGAGGAGAGAGAGAGAGGGGGGGGGGGGGGGAGACAAACAGACAGACAGACAATAGACAGAGAGAATGACAGGCGGACAGGTGAACAGACAGACAGACAGACAGACAGACAGACACACACACACACACACACACACACACACACACACACACACACACACACACACACACACACATAACGAGAGAGAGAAAGAGACAGACAGACAGACAGACATACAGAGACAGAGAGAAACGGAGAGAGATACAGAGAGAGGGAGACAGAGAGAGACAGACAAAGAGAGAGAGAGGAGAGAGGAGAGAGAGAGAGAGAGAGAGAAGAAGAAGAAGAAGAAGAAGAAGAAGAAGAAGAAGAAGAAGAAGGGAGGGAGAGATACAGACAGAGACACAGACAGAGGTTGGGTGAGATTTGGAAGACGAAAGAGACGGTGCTCACGACTTATAAATTGTTTCCCTAATGCTATGCCCTGTATTTCATTTAGTTAAAGTATTAGACTGGGTTAACCACTTGGTGAGTGCTGCGATAACACTAACAGCAGACGATCGATCCGTCAGACAAGACACACTGCAAGAATGATAATAGACGCTTATTCTAAACATAACTGTGATCGATGTTTTCGGAGAATTATCGATCGGCGGTTTGAAAGACCACTTTCAGTCCTTCCTACGTTATATAACATGACTAGTACTCTGCTATTAATGGATTTCACTGGATAATTTGAAAAGAAATCAACCAATCGATGCCCTTTTGCAGGTTGCAGGAGAGAGAGACGTAGTGAATGGTTTAAACACACACACACACACACACACACACACACACACACACACACACACACACACACACACACACACACACACACACACCAAATATATATATATATATATATATATACATATAAATATGTTGATACTTCATCAAACAAATGCAGTTGTTCAGATATTTTAACTTTGAAATGTACATCCTCAAAAATAGAACTCTGCACCACATATCAAAAATGCCTTCAAAGTCCAGTCAATGTTTTCTTAAGATACGGAATCCCACCAGAAAAGGCAAATAGATGACATTCTCTGTCTTTACTACAGTGTTCTGGGTGCACATTGATTTGCCAGAGTCGGCTTGACATTCATCTCTCTTTCAGACACCATTACCAGATAATCTTCAAAAGAGAGGGATGGCGTGACTTCAGATTTTGTGATTCTGGTAGGAAAAAAGAGGGAGGGGGAAGATGGCCTCCGACAATTTGGTAGTTGACCTTACATTTTCGTGAATGGGATGGGCCCCTTGATGTTTGTCCGAGTGACGATAGAGAACAAGAGATTCTTCTTCTCCAGGGTCAGTCCTCCTGTCCAGTCGATTGTCTGTACGCTGTAGTCTTCTTTCTGTCGGTCGTGTCTGTAGTAGAGGCCACGTGGAAGTTACTGCAGAACTCTGAAGAGATGAATGTAATTTCTTTATTTGACTTCTGTTCACAGTTGTAATTGTGAACCATTATACGTATGTATGTATGTATGTATGTATGTATGTACGTATGTACATATGTATGTGTGTGTGTGTATGTATGTATGTATGTATGTATGTATGTATGTATGTATGTATGTATGTATGTATGTATCTAAACTTTCCAATTGGAAATTAACCTACAGTTATACCAGTTTCAGTATCTGGATTGTATTAAAATCTTTGACGTTCTTACATTTATTTTAAATTGGCGAAAAGGGAGATAATACACCTATTATCACTCACGCTTGTTGAATAAACACCACAGGAAGTGTAGGTAAAAGGTCGAGGAGGACAAATGGAAGTCAGAAGCATGTAGATCTTGTTCTCGTGATCAAAATCTTATTTTCTTTCTGAAATTGATTTCTGTTACTTTTTCATCACTCAGATCATTACATGCAGAGGCTGCTATCTATATTCGACTACAATACATATGTAACATAACAACATAATCAGCGAAGCATACAGAATGTAGAGTCATGTTATTCATGAATTACTGAGTGATGCCATTTAACCTTGAGCACTGTGGTTCCTGACGCTCCTGTGTCTCCAGTGCCTCGTCATAAAATCTGGCCGCATGTTCTCCTTTTGTCTGGTGATGTTCGTCAAGTCGCTGAAGAAATTCATTCTCTTTCGTAATGATGGGAAAAATCAGATACACATACATCCTTAAGAAGTCCACTGCCAAGTCCACTTATCTGGTCACATTTATCTGGAGGAGTGGTATATAGCCGATAAGTTCAACGCACCAGTCTGGCACAGAATGTTTGGCTGTCAGCAATGTACCGAAGCAGACATTACAGCGCTGAAACAGCAGATCCACTTAGTTTGGTAATCTTAATGCGAATAAAAGGGCATGTTTTTGGCGTCCACGAACAAAAACACTCAGAGAAAAGTCGCTCGAAATTGCGTCGTAATAACATGCATAAATGTGTTTTGATACATAATCTGATTATGTACTGTTCCCTAGATCATTTAAGAAAAGCGTTATTTTTATTTTTATTTGTAGTAGATACTATTTCTTTCCTTCAAAAGGGGCTTTGGTCCTTATGAATAAACAATTCAGTAATCAGTGTTCTCTTATCTCGCAACTGTCTGTCTGTTTCTCTCTCTCTCTCTCTCTCTCTCTCTCTCTCTCTCTCTCTCTCTCTCTCTCTCTCTCTCTCTCTCTTTCAATCACCTTAAGGGCATGCTACCGTTATACAAACAATGATAAAAGGAGCTGTCTGGGTTTTTTCTTTCTGCAGTCTGTGTTTGGGCAAAGCTTGTGTGGCCGTGACGAGGCACACGCAGTGAGGAATGGCCGTGTTGACTCAGGAGACGTGTGTTGTGTGTGTGTGTGGGGGGGGGGGGGGGGGGGGGAGGGGGGCGTCTGAAGGCGTCAGAGATGGTTCGGCCAGACAGGCAGCAGTGACCAACTTGTTACCAAGGTGTGGACTACCTCCGGCTCCTGACACGTCAGGGTGGCATG
>CM065734.1:36714875-36722375 GCA_033310375.1 Conus canariensis | reverse complement strand
CGCTGGAATTTCATTTGTGATGGCAAATCTACGTGTCACTTGAGCTTTAGTAAATAAATCTCGTTGTGCAGACGGCGGCGGGCTGTTTGGAATTTGTTGTGTGAGGTCAGGGGTGTACTGTATGTCTTATAGTTTGTGGGGAAGCCGCTACGACTTTTTTTTTCTGTCTTGCTGTGCCATGTCACAGTAGAGGCATGAATCCGTCGCTGCTCTTTCAGACTTACCATCCACAGCCACAGGCAGGCTTGTCCCGTGGTTGTCCTCGAACCCGAATTGTAGTGAATAACGTTACGCTGTCATGGCGTACACCCTCAAGAGGAGCCACTGCTGAATCGCCTCAGTCATGTTTGGTATTGCCTGTTCTTACATCAATTATTTATGAAGGACACCAATGACGATGCTCCTTTTGATAAAAAGTAACTGAATTGCTACAGAGCCTGTGAGAGCGTCTCCCTCTGGAGATTGAGGATGAGGATGATTCTATGGAGAGTCAGTCAGAGAGTACATGACAGGGTGGCACTCTATGCTTCCTTTCATGATGCATCCCAAGTTAATTCATAACAACCTACCACCATGAAAGTAGATGGTGAGTTATACATAATCAACATTATCAATATGTGGTTAGTGCAAAACGTCCTTGATGAGTTGCGCGCATTTTAAGCAGGCGAAAACAGGTATAATATGCCTTTTATAACTTTCTTGTGTTAACACCGTTAAAAGACAAACGCCTGCGCGCGCGCGCGCGTGTATGTGTGTGTGTGCGTGCGTGCGTGCGCGCGCGCGCGTGTGTGTGTGTGTGTGTGTGGTGAGTGTGTGTGTGTGCGCGCGCGCGCGCGCGCGCGTGTGTGTGTGTGTGTGTGTGGGTGTGGGTGTGTGGGTGTGAGTGTGTGTGTGTGTGGGTGTGTGAGTGTGTGTGTGTTGTGTGTATGTTGTGTGTGTGTGTGTGTGTGTGTGTGTGTGTGTGTGTGTGTGTGTGTGTGTGTGTGAGTGTGTGCGTGTGTGAATGTGTGTGTGTGTGTGTGTTTCAAGGAATGTTAGTGAAAGGCAGTGCTCTCTTGGGTTGCTCGTACAACAAAGTAGACCGTGATCTAGGTCTTTTCCTGCCCTTTGATACAGTGCTTGAACATTCTCATTATGTGTCGGTGATGTGAAAGGCGTGCTGCATAACCCTAGCACAGGCTACAGGAATGCGGCGAACAGGCGTCATCGTCACAGAGGAGATGGCGAGTTCCCTGCTCAAGTGAGAAATCTGTATAAAACCCAGTTTCACCAACCAAACTGCATTTTGGTCATGGTCAGTGTGATCAGTTGGTACAGTATCTGACTCGCAATCGTGCACAGAGTGACTGCTACAGGGTTACAGCCCTGATGAAATTGATGGTGAACTGAAAGAATATTTCAAGCAACAGAAGACAGATGGGCAGAGGTGAGGGCGATGGGATACGGGAGTTGGGAAAGAGGGCGCGCACTCATCCAAAATGGTGTTCATGTATCACTGGATGGCCGCACGGGTTGCATCATGTATCACTGGATTGCAGCACGGGTTGCATCATGTATTACTGGATTGCAGCACGGGTTGCATCCCGCAGATGCGGGCAGACTGTCCTGAACACTTGAACACCCATTCTTAGCTTGGACGATTCCAGACTATGGTTTCCCGCGTTTGCATCGTTACACCGATCGTGATTTTTTTTCCGGTAGCATGCAAATCCTCTTCTTCTCCATTCTAGTGACACAATACGTTGGATTGTTTGTTTTTTTCTTTCTGTCTGGCTAGAGAGAGAGAGAAGAGAGAGAGAGAGAGAGAGAGAGAGAGAGAGAGAGAGAGAGAGAGAGAGAGAGTCTTGAAAAGACATCTTTTCAACATTATTTCTCAGATGGAATGGAATCAAGCAAACAACCAGGTCCTTTTCAACAAGGCATCTAACGGGTATGCAGCTACATTGTGAAAGTTCAGACCCCCATCTCTCTCTCTCTCTCCTGTCTGTCTGTCTGTCTGTCTGTCTGTCTGTCTGTCTCTCTCTCTCTCTCTCTCTCTCTCTCTCTCTCTCTCTGTGAGTGTGTGTGCGTATGTCTCTCTCTCTCTCTCTCTGTATGTGTGTGTGCGTGTGTGTGTGTGTGTGTGTGTGTGTGTGTGTGTGTGTGTGTGTGTGTGTGTGTGTGTGTGTGTGTGTGTGTGTTGACGATTTCTGAATGTCACGCAGTGTGAATGCCTTCTGGTTCGGCACAAAAAAATTCGAAATTTGCTAGATGTAAGGGCTCAACCCACCGTAGCTAGCAGCTTCAAGAAAAGCAGAGTCAGGAGGATGTGTGAGTGTGTGTTGTGTGTGTGTGTGTGTGCGTGTGCGTGTGAGTGTGTGTGTGTGTGTGTGTGTGTGTGTGTAGTGTGTGTGTGTGTGTGTGTGTGTGTGTGTGTGTGTGTGTGTGTGTGTGTGTGTGTGTGTGTGTGTGTGTGTGTGTGTGTGTGTGTGTGTGTAAAGAAACGAGAGGGAGAGGAGGCATGTTGAATCAATCAGGCGTGTCGGTGTTTCCAGCTCCAGGCTTTGAGGCAGCTCTCTCGCCAGTGGCCCGCTCTTTAGCCCCAGTTGTAAGGAGAGTCTGAGGAGCACAGCAGAAAAGGTCAAGACACGGACGCCGCTAAAAATCCTTTATTGATGCCATGTCTACATGTCACTTGCGTTTTAGTGAACAAATCTCATCGTGCAGATGGTGATGGGTTTTTTTGGAATTTGCTGTGTGAGGTCATGGATGTCACATATGACTTGATACTTTACACAGAAGCCGCCACGATTCTTTCCTGTCGACTATGCCGTGGCATCACTCTCTGGCACCCTTTCAGGCTTTCGGTGCACTGTCACAGCCAGGGGTGTACTGTGGCGGCTCTCCAAACTGAAATTCACAGGTAGCAAATGATGTCAAACTGTCATGAGGCAGTCCACAAGAGGAGGCACTGCGCTAGTGCTGAATCACTTCACTCGTGTCCGGCAGTGTGTCTTCTGCTTTGACATACACAGGACACTACTTATTGACATACACAGGACACCACTTATTGACATACACAGGACATCACTCGTGTCCGGCGGTGTGTCTTCTGCTTTGACAGACACAGGACACCACTTACTGACATACACAGGACATCACTTCTTGACATACACAGGACACCACATATTGACATACACAGGACACCACTTATTGACATACGCAGGACATCACTTATTGACATACACAGGACACCACTTATTGACATGCACAGAACATCACTTATTGACATACACAGGACATCACTTATTGACATACACAGGACATCACTTATTGGCATACACAGGGCATCACTTATTGATATACACAGGACACCACTTATTGACATACACGGGACACCACTTATTGACATACACAGGACATCACTATGGACATACACAGGACACAAAACACCACTTTTTGACATACACAGGACACCACTTATTGACATACACAGGACATCACTTATTGACATACACAGGACATCACTTATGGACATACACAGGACACAAGACACCACTTTTTGACATACACAGGACACCACTTATTGACATACACATGACATCACTTATTGACATACACAGGACACCACTTATTGACATACACAGGACATCACTTACTGACATACACAGGACATCACTTATTGATATACACAGGACACAAGACACCACGTTTTGACATACACAGAACACCACTTATGACCTACACAGGACATTCACATATTGACATACACGGGACACAAGACACCACTTATTGACATACACAGGACACCACTTATTGACATACACAGGACATCACTTATTGACATACACAGGACATCAGTTATTGACATACGCAGGACACAAGACACCACTTATTGACATACACAGGACAGCACTTATTGACATACACAGGACATCATTTATTGACATACACAGGACACAAGACACCAATTTGTGACATACACAGGACACCACTTATTGACTTACACAGGGAACCACGTTTTGACATACACAGGAAATCACTTATTGACATACACAGACACAGGACACCACTTACTGACATACACAGGACATCTCGTATTGACATACACAGAACACCACTTATTAACATACACAGGACATCACTTATTGACATACACAGACACAGGATACCACTTTTTGACATACACAGGACACCACGTATTGATATACACAGGACATCACTTATTGACATAAATAGGACACCACTTATTGACATACACAGGACACCACTTACTGACATACACAGGACACCACTTATTGACATACACAGGGCATCACTTATTGACATACACAGGACACCACTTACTGACATACACAGGACATCACTTATTGACATACACAGGACACCACTTATTGACATACACAGGACACCACTTATTGACATACACAGGACACATACACAGGACATCACTTATTGACATACACATGACATCACTTATTGACATACACAGGACACATACACAGGACATCACTTAATGACAGACACAGGACACCACTTATTGACAGACACAGGACACCTTTTTCACATACACAGGACATCACTTATTGACATACACAGGACAGATACACAGGACATCACTTGTTGACAGACACAGGACACCACTTATTGACAGACACAGGACACCTTTTTCACATACACAGGACATCACTTATTGACAAACACAGGACAGATACACAGGACATCAATTATTGACAAACACAGGCCACCATTTATTGACAGACACAGGACACCGTTTTGACATACACAGGACATCACTTATTGACATACACAGGACAGATACACAGGACATCACTTGTTGACAAACACAGGACACCACTTACTGACATACACAGGACACCACTTATTGGCATACACAGGACACCACTTACTGATATACACAGGACAGATACACAGGACATCACTTATTGACAGACACAAGACATTACTTTTTGACATCCACAGGACACCACTTATTGACATACACAGGACATCACTTATTGACATACACAGGACACCACTTATTGACATACACAGGACACCACTTATTGACATACACAGGACACATACACAGGACACCACTTACTAAACCCTCACTGATGACAATAATTGATTCAGTGCTGAGTCACTTCAGTTGTGCTGGGCAGTGCCTCTTCTGATCAGGACACCACTTACCACCAAGCCACTACTGATGACAATCACTTAATAGGTGCTGAGCCGGCGAGAGCGTCTGTCTCCAGGGAGCGTCTGTCTCCAGATGGCGAGGACGACGATGAGGTGGAGGGCGTGGTGCCATGGAGTTTGGTTCTGGTCAGAGAGTACATGACAGGGCGGTGCTCCTCCGCTTCCTTTCGTCATGCAGCCTGGTGTTCACGACGCCCAAAAGATAGAGACCCCTGCAGTATAGTTTTCGAAATTCGAGTCACACGCTCACAGCCGCATCCAATAAGTAGATACAGCTCAACCGTTTGGTTCCAAACCTCCCATTTGCACACCGTGTTCAGGGTTGGAACCGGCTGGGGTTCCAAACAAATCCTGCATGCTTCTGATGAGAATCGAACCTACAACCTCCCAGCCAGAAAGTCTATAACACTGACCACTACATCGTTACGACGGTGGTGTTGCGAGGTTTCCTTCGTTTCTGTTTTGTGTATACCAGTTTGCCTGCTCATAGTTCGCCTCTGCGCGATTTGCCTATTCCCGATTCGTGTGTGCCCATGTTAGTGATCACGAAAACGGTTGCTCCCAGCTCGCTTATGTTCTCTATGGGGCATTATGGCTCTTTTGTTTAAAACATATATGAAGCAGTGAGAAAAGCCACACGACAGCAGAGCTTGCACTCATGCACTGTGACGCACATACATATTCCTTTGATATCTGTATTTATCTGATAGAATCTCTCTCTCTCTCTCTCTCTCTCTCTCTCTCCTCTCTCTCTCTCTCTCTCTCTCCCCTCTCTCTCTCTCTCTCTCAACATACATACATACATACATACATACATCTATATCTATATCTGAAATTATTAACTTGAGCAAATTTTAAAATTAATGATAACAACACTCAACACTCACCTTCCATACATAAACACAGGACCGCCCGTGCACACACACACACACACACACACACACACACACACACACACACACACACACACACACACACACACACACGCATGCACGCACGCACGCAGGCACTCACGCACGCACGCGCGCACACACACACACACACAACCACACACACACACACACACACACACACACACACACACACACACACACACACACACACACACATTGTTTTCAATCGATGTCTTTGAGGCAGAACGCGTGTTAAAGTTAGGATAATGTTAGATAGTGGTTAAGATAAGAATGTTTTCGGTGTCTCAAGACGAATTGAGAATTACATGTATTAAAAGTGTCTAGTGTTTATCTGCATGGAAACTGCTCTTTCTCTCCTTCTCTCTCTCTCTCTCTCCTCTCTCTCTCTCTCTCTCTCTCTCTCTCTCTCTCTCTCTCTCTCTCTCTCTCCTCTCTCTCTCTCCCTCTCTCTCTGTGCGTGCGTCTGTGTGTATGTGTGCCTATGTTAGAGAGAGAGAGAGAGAGAGAGAGAGAGAGAGAGAGAGAGACAGAGAGAGAACAGACAGACAGACAGACAGAGAGATCGTTACACTAGAAGCCTGTAACGTCTGAAGACTTCGTTTTATCTTCCGTCCCACCTCAGTGTTATTATTCCCAAACCTCTCATTCCGGCTCCGTGGCACACGCCGAA
This sequence comes from Conus canariensis, assembly GCA_033310375.1. Classification (NCBI taxonomy): domain Eukaryota; kingdom Metazoa; phylum Mollusca; class Gastropoda; order Neogastropoda; family Conidae; genus Conus; species Conus canariensis. The sequence goes on along the minus strand of CM065734.1, from coordinate 36,715,610 downwards.
ACCCATTTTTTCCCTAGCTGGTAGCCTCAGTATTTCAGTCTACAGGCAGCAGTCTATTTCAGGCAGTAATGAGACACACACACACACACACACACACAGACACACACACACACACACACACACACACAACCACACACACACACACACACACACACACACACACAACCACCTCCTCCTCCCTTCTCAGAGAAGACGCTTTTCTACCGGCGAGTCACCTAGGAGCACAAGGGTAGCTGTCCTGATCGGTATAGGTCGTACACCACCCACTAAGCCCCCCCCCCCCCCCACACACACACACACAAACAACAACGGGTGAATATAACATCCTCCTGTCAGATTGCGCTATTTCGTAAGTATAGGGCCCCAAGTCTAGCGAGGGAAAAAAACATGTGAAAAAAAAACCCAGATTGATATAAAGATCGGGACAGCGCCGTACGCTGTTGTTTACTGCGTTGTTGTTGCCATGAGTTCAGTGTATAATGAAGAATGTCTGGCGGAGCCTGTCTCCTCCTCTAGATTAAGTCCTTAATGATTCAAACCGTTTCCAGAATGGCCAGATAGTACATTCTTGTTGCCATGGTACACTCCCTGTGCTGACACGTGTTTTGTTGGTCCCTATGTTCGTCATCATTGGGGTTTTTGTTTGTTTGTTTGTTTGTTTTTTGCTACTTTGGTGTCAGATTTCGGTAGTTTTGCCACGGCAAGTTCCAGTTGAAAGGTTAGGAGTGGAGACGG
>CM065734.1:36694875-36707375 GCA_033310375.1 Conus canariensis | reverse complement strand
CATGCCGTACTCTGGTGCAACTGGCACTCTCATCTTGTGTAGCTGCCAGCAAACTACAAACTGACAAAGCAGGCACACGTTTTCAACGTCCTATCTCGCCACCCGTACGGTCGGAATGGTGGCGGGGGTGCCGCGGCAGACACATAAACCACAGAGCTGCTGCTGTGGGGCTGTCCATCAGGGCATGTCGGAGGGCAGTGTGCAGTGCTGGCCACAGTCCATCTCCTCCATAAACATCCTGCTGCACGCTGCTTATTCTCGCATTCTCCCAGATGGTGTCGATAGCTGGTGAGAATGATGGCGGTAGACAAGACACGGTGATACTTCAGCCTGGATGAGTTAGTTGTGTGACATCCAGCTCCCACTCAGAGATAGGCCTGTATGGGGAGGGTGGGGGATTGGACGGGGGAGGTCACCAAACAGCAGTTGTAAGCTATATCTGCAGTTCCAGACCGCACTGCAAAATAGAGAGGTAACACCAAAATGCCAGATCATTTAAAGATGTCATAGAGGGTCTGATAGACAGAGTGGGGAAGGAAGTGCGAGGAGGGGGGGGGGTGAGTGGGGTGAGGAAGGCAGAGAGAGAGAGAGAGAGAGAGAGAGAGAGAGAGAGAGAGAGAAAGATCGCGAGAGAGAGAGAGAGAGAGAGAGAGAGGAAGAGAGAGAGAGAGAAGAGAGAGAGAGAGAGAGAGAGAGAGAGAGAGAGAGAGAGAGAGAGAGAGAATACATGAAAAGTTTCACAAGGATACATAAATCCTGTAAACATGAATACCATTAGATCAACTCTTGTTGAGCACAGGGAGACAGACAGTTGATCATGCATCTGACATAGAAACAATTAATGCATGTGTAGATAGTAAAACAGAAAGGAAAACGAAACAAATCCAAAAATGCAATTACTATCAGCATATACGAGTGTAATCATCATGAACACATCAGTGAATGCAGTCATTATGAACACATGAAAGAATGCAATTACTATAAGCATTACTGAAATGCATTCCCTACATGGTGACATCATAAGCAACTGAGAGAGGAGACATGCACTCACTCACACACACACACACACACACACACACACACACACCACACACACACACACACACACACACACACACACACACACACCCTCTCTCTCCCTTTCTTTCTCTCTGTTTGTGTGTGTGTGTGTGTGTGTGTGTGTGTGTGTGTGTGTGTGTGTGTGTGTGTGTGTGTGTGTGTGTGTCTCTCTCTCTCTCTCTCTCTGTAAGAGAGAGAGACATTAAAATGTGTATGTGTGTGCGCGCGCACGCGCGCGCGCGCGCGCGTGTGTGTGTGTGTGTGTGCGTGCGTGCGTGCGTGCGTGCGTGCGTGCGTGCGTGGTGTGTGTGTGTGTGTGTGTGTGTGTGTGTGTGTGTGTGTGTGTGTGTGTGTGTTGTTTTTGTTTTGTCGGCTGATTGCTAGTTGTCCAGACCCCCACCTGCATTTCCTTCCCCTGCTCCCCACTCCTCTTTCACTCCCCATGTCCACCACGCCTCTCTCTCATAATTCTAATACTATCTTCTCCATCCACCAGCCATCTCTCTCATAATCCTTCTATATCTAATACTATGCTTTCACTCCCCATGTCCACCACGCCATCTCTCTCATAATCCTTCTATATCTAATACTATGCTTTCACTCCCCATGTCCACCACGCCATCTCTCTCATAATCCTTCTATATCTAATACTATGCTTTCACTCCCCATGTCCACCACGCCATCTCTCTCATAATCCTTCTATATCTAATACTATGCTTTCACTCCCCATGTCCACCACGCCATCTCTCTCATAATCCTTCTATATCTAATACTATGCTTTCACTCCCCATGTCCACCACGCCATCTCTCTCATAATCCTTCTATATCTAATACTATGCGTGTGCCTGCAAGTGTATGTACATGTACGTGTACTTGTGTGTGTGTGTGTGCGTGTCTGTGTATGTGTGTGTGTGTGTGTGTGTGTGTGTGTGTGTGTGTGTGTGAGTGTGTGTGTGTGAGAGAGAGAGAGAGAGAGAGCGAGAGCGAGAGCGAGAGAGAGAGAGAGAGAGAGAGAGAGAGCGTGCGTGCATGTGTACATGCATGTGTGTGTGCACGTGCGTGCAGTCGTGACCACTGGGAACAACTTTCGTATGCAGGGAGAAACACAGAGAAAGGCAAAAGCCAAATGGTATATCAATGCGTCAAACTACTGATTATAGCAGAGACATCAGAAACGTCACCATCTGAATTCATAGTGAATGCATGAAATGAGGAGAACTTATTTATTGTTATAAAATCTGGCACTCTTCGGCTTGAGTTTATTGCCACAATTCTCACCAGCTGTATCAATAATCCTAACCCGCATCACACTATCTCCTCCATAAACATCCTGGTGCATGCCGCTTATTTTCGCATTTTTGGAGATGGTGTCGACAGCTGATGAGAATCATGGCGGTAGACAAGACACGAAGATATATCAACCTGGATGAGTTGTGTGACATCCAGCCCCCACTCAAAGATAGGCCTGTATGGGGAGGGTGAGGGATTGGAGGAGAGGGTCAGGAGGGGGGGAGGGTCACCAAACAGCAGTTGGAGACTACATCTGCAGTTGCAGACTGCAGTGCACCAAAATGTCAGCTCGTTTGAAGATATCATAGAGGGTCTGATAGACAGAGAGGGGATTGAAGTATTAGGGGGGTGAGTGGGGCAGAGAGAGAGAGAGAGAGAGAGAGAGAGAGAGAGAGAGAGAGAGAGAGAGAGAGAGAGAGAGAGAGAGAGAGAGAGAATAAGTGAAAGTTTTACAAGGACACATACACCCTGAGAACATGAATACTATTAGGCAAAATCTTATTGAGCTCAGGGAGACAGACAGTCGAGCAGGCATCTGACATAGAAACAAATGCGTGCATAGATAGTACAACAAAAACAAAACAAAACAAAACAAAACAAACAACAAAGAAACAAGTAAAACAAAATGCAGTGAGTGTTAACATATAAAGGTGCATAATGTCTTAATATTGCATTTTGTGAGCGATGATATTTTCTCCATGACTATGATGCTAAGAAGGACATAATTCCAACCCAACCGTGATCGCATGTATTCCTGATGTGTGCTGCTCACAGAAGTGGCAGTAACAACTGAACCAGTGACAGACAGTGTATACAAACAACAGCAAGTGGTCCCTAAATTTTCTTTTAGCAACAGTTCTCAGTCTAGGAGAGAACAAGGCAATTAGAGCAGCCACTGTGGTTACTTCCGTGCCCTATTCTCGTGCAGAGTGGCACTCTCATCTTGTGTAACTGCTGGCAAACTGCAAACTGACAAGCCGACTTTCGTTTTTTATCGTCCATCTCGCCACTCGTACGGTCAGAATGGTGGCGGGGGTGCCGCGGCAGACACATAAACCACAGAGCTGCTGCTGTGGGGCTGTCCATCAGGACATGTCGAGGGCAGTGTGCAGTGCTGCCACAGTCCATCTCCTCCATAAACATCCGCTGCACGCTGCTTATTCTCGCATTCTCCCAGATGGTGTCGATAGCTGGTGAGAATGATGGCGGTAGACAAGACACGGTGATACTTCAGCCTGGATGAGTTGTGTGACATCCAGCCCCTGCTCAGAGACAGGCCTGTATGTATGGGAAGGGTGGGGGATTGGAGGGGGGGGGGGGTGTGGAGTCACCAAACAGCAGTTGGAAACTATATCTGCAGTTCCAGACCGCAGTGCAACATGCGGAGGTAACACCAAAATGTCAAATCGTTTGAAGATATTATACAGGGTCTGATACAGAGGGGAAAGAAGTGTGTAAGGGGAGAGAGAGAGAAGAGAGAGAGAGAGAGAGAGAGAGAGAGAGAGAGAGAGAGAGAGAGAGAGAGAGAGAGAGAGAGAGAGTGAGAGAGAGAAATAGAGAGAGAAAGTGAGAGAGAGAGAGAAATAGAAATAGAGAGAGAGAGCAAGAGATATTTCACAAGGATACATACAACCTGAAAACACAAATACTGTTAGGCTAAATCTTATTGAGCACAGAAAGACAGACAATCGAGCGGGTATCTGAGATATCAACAAATACGTGTGTAGATAGTACCCCCAAAAAAAAAAGCAGTCGGTATTAACATATAAACGAGCGTAATCATTATGAACATATCAGTGAGTACAGTCATTATAAGCACATGAATGGATGCAATCACTATAAACATTACCAAAGTGCATTCTCTACATGGCGACATGATAGGCAACTGAGAGAGGAGACAGGTGCTCACAACACACACACACACACACACACACACACACACACACACACACACACACACACACACAACACATGCTCGCTCGCACACAAGCACACACGCATGCGTATGTATGTGTGTGTGTGTGTATTATATATAATATATATATATATATAATATATATATCGAGAGAGAGAGAGAGAGAGAGAGAGAGAGAGAGAGAGAGAGAGAGAGAGAGAGAGAGAGAATAGTACTGAGGATCAGCGTTATTTTAAAAATAGTGCTCAACCACACTGGGAGCGACATCTGTCTGTCTGTCTGTCTCTCTCCCTCTTTCTCTCCCTCCCTCCCTCTCTCTCTCGATGGGAGTTTCGCGACGAGAGCACATCTAAAGGAGATCAAGAGTAAGACAAAGCATGATCCAAAGAGCGCATCTGCACGTGAGCGCAGCTCAAAGAACACAATAAGACAAAGCATGATCCAAAGAGCGCATCTGCACGTGAGCGCAGCTCAAAGAACACAATAAGACAAAGCATGATCCAAAGAGCGCATCTGCATGTGAGCGCAGCTGAAAGAACACAATAAGACAAAGCATGATCCAAAGAACGCATCTGCACGTGAGCGCAGCTGAAAGAACGCAATAAGACAAAGCATGATCCAAAGAGCGCATCTGCACGTGAGCGCAGCTCAAAGAACACAATAAGACAAAGCATGATCCAAAGAGCGCATCTGCATGTGAGCGCAGCTGAAAGAACGCAATAAGACAAAGCATGATCCAAAGAGCGCATCTGCACGTGAGCGCAGCTGAAAGAACACAATAAGACAAAGCATGATCCAAAGAGCGCATCTGCACGTGAGCGCAGCCGAAAGACCGTACCTGCTTGGAAGCAGTGCCAGTAAAGCTCTTCCAGGTGGGAAAGCGGTTCACATGGGAGCATGGCCAAAGACACATCCAGATAGTATTGAGGCCAAGGGAACATACATGGATGGGATCTCCAACGATGGTATCTCTGCAGTCTATAAATACATATGACAACCTACCCAGGTCCACGTCATGTCTACCGCCAGCGCATGTTCTACCTTTGAGCCCTGGCCTTGTGTCTGGCAGATGTAGTTTAGATGGCTGCTGAACATCCATCTCTTTCCGTGGATCTCAATTACATAAGGGTCAAGGAGCACCTTTTTTCCGTCCACTTTTCTCTACGTCTTTTTGAGTGCATCATATGTCTTTCTTCAATCAAAACGTTTCCTCATCGCTTCGTTTCTGTTTTGTTCTGCTCCCTCCGCCCGTTTCTCTTTTCAGTGTCACTTTGTTTCATTTCTGACTCACATTTGAAGTAACGCTTGAAATAAGACCTGAATATACGAAGAAAGAATGATGAGGGACTGATTCTTGCACATGCCTGCATTAGTTTATGCGTTCTTTACATGTTTGATTTACATTTAAAATGGTCTGTTTTTGTGCATGTTTTCTTCAGTGCTTGACTTGTGCTCATATTATTCTGGGACCTTGCTGCTTGTCTGTTTTTGTTCTACAGTATCTAATGTTTAACCAGAATCAACGTTTTTGGTTGTAGTATGTGTGGGGTCGCCTGTTTATAGATTAAAGGTCAAGCAAGCAACTTTTAACACTCATTTTCTTCTCTCTGACTAACGTGCAGGTATTTTGTTTCACAGAGAGAAAAGTCCTGAAGAAAAACTTTGAAGAGGATGCTACAGCTCAGGAATGTATGGTAGTTGCTTCAGCGATCCCTACACACTGTGCTTACTGCGGCGTGCTTCTTTTTTCTTATTTACAATGATAGACGTCTTTTCATGTCCATATCTTTTCTTTTGCATGATGACTGAAAAAAAAAGTCATGTGCACGTGTAAGATACTCATAGAAAAATATGTCCTATTCATACAACTGCCAGGTTTGTTTGTTTTGTCTGACAGTTCGTCCAGTTATCTTTTCATCCAGTAGTCGACTTGGTCTGATTGCCAGTGAGAAGTCCTGGAAGAATTTATTTGACTGCGCTTGTTATATGATGACTGCCGAGTAGAAGATGAATATGTGTGTGATCTGTTCGCAGGTTATTATGATTCGAATAGAAAACAATCAAATAATTTGCAAAGATATGTATATGTCATAAAAGAAAAGAAAAGCGAAGAAAAAGATTGCAAAAATACTGGAATTATTTAAGATAATGATGATAATAATAATGATAATAATAATAATAACAAAAACAACAATAATAATAATGATAACAATAACAACAACAACAATAATGATAATAGTAATATTATTATAATAATAATGATAATAATAATACACACAAAAGAAATTTCACATGTGAAAAAAACAAAACGAAAACAAAATCTAAAAAAACAGGTCTTATTCATTATCGGTTCAGGGAAGAGTTGTTGTCGTCGTATCGTCTCTATATATGTTGCAGTTTGTAAGAGAGTGATACTGGCGTACGAATCTTATTATTATTATTATTGTTATTATCATTATTATGAATACTTATATAGCGCCTATCCTCGGATAGAGACCTAGCTCTAAGCGCTTTACAATCCACACTCGTTTGCACAACGGGCTGCATACCTGGGTAGTGCCGACTGAAGAGCTGCCAGCTGTCGCTTCATTCAGTCGTTTCTCGTGTCATCCAGTCAGTATCGTTCAATATCGTTCACTCAATTTCCTTATTTCCTTCATTCTTTCCATTTCTCACGCAGGGTGCATGCTATGTGTAACATGTCATCCATACCAACGGCCAAACTGACCTTCTCTTCCGGAAGTTGCTGATGGGATTTTACGTGTGTGCAAGATGTCATGCGTGCGTTCACACACGTAAACTCGGTTTATAGTCTCATTCGAAGGACTGTATGGGAAATGGAGTCAGAACCAATGTTAACTCAGAGGGAAAAATCCCCCTGTATCGAAACGGCCTGGCGGAGATTCGAACCCGCAACCCCAGGATCACCAAGATTACGAGTACGGCGCTCTACTACTGAGGTATTCCGGCCCGGTTTGCTGATGCGTTCAAGCAAGGTGCAAAAGGAGACAACAGAGAAGCAGATGAGTGTGGTAAGGGAAGGCTCTTCACACTGGGACGCTGCAATCGTGGGGAAAATGGCTACCAGAAATCGAGGAGAGATTGAAGAGCTCTAACATTGTCCAGTGTTTTCTCCACAATCGTCATCTGTATTTCTCCGCAACAGTCATTTATGCTTTCTCCATTATTACAGTTCATATGTTTTCCACAGTCCTTGTTCGTACCTTTTCCGTAATCATGCGTTATATCGTCTTCCTTGTTTAGCCGTATTATCTTCATCGCATTCATTCTAACGTGGCAGCGAGTTCCAAGTCTTCTGCAGTCATTATTCGTACCTTTTCCGTAATTATAGGGTATATCTTTTCCCTAATATTTACACTTATTATCCGCATCGTACTTATTCTAATGTGATAACAGGCGTCCCGACCTACGTATCCAAGATCAATGTATTTATCATCTGGTCCTTATGACCTTTACCCTTATCTTCAAGTCTCTTACAATGATTATACTTGTCTTCAAGTCTCTTACAATAATTATCCTTATCTTCTTCTCCTTTACAATCAGCATTGTTATATTTTAGTCGCTAACGATCATAATCCTTATCTTTTGGTCATGTACAATTCAATATCTGCTTGTTCCTTACAGTCAGTATCCTCACATTCTGTACAATGTTTATCCTCATCGTATCTTCTGTTCCGGTACAACCATTGTCCTAATGCACAGTTTTGGTCTAATCTTGCCGTTCTTTACAATCATTATTCTTTATGTACCTTCTTGTTACTTTCAACCATTATCCTGATCTCATGGTCCCTGACAATCATTATTCGGATTTTCTATTTACTTACAAACATTATGCTTATATTTGGTCCTTTACAATTATTATACAATTATTATCCTAGCTTTCAGTTCTTTACAGTTATTTTTCTTATCTCCTTGTCTCTTAGAACCATTTTCCTTGTTTTACAGTACAGCCACTGTTTATATTTACTAGTCTCCGACAATCGTTGTGCCTATCTATCATGCCTTACGATAATTACCTGAATTTTACGTCCATTGTAACCACTATCTTTATTTTCTACTCCCCTACAACTACTGGAATGGGGGAAGCTGGTTGTGACGTTTTCTGTGGCGCCTCAACTGTCTTCAAGACTCCGGAATAGATGAAAAGTGATAGGTGACAACCATTATCTTCATCATAAATAAACACGCAAAACAAGAAACAACCAAACGCAATTTGAATGCACAATACAAAATAAATTAGCATATTTCCGATGCTGTTTCTCTGTTTTTGAATCGAAGAAAAGATGGGAGACGGGTAGTTATAACATGGAGAGAAAACAAACAAAAAGGAGATACAGATGGACAAGTACCGGTCAACGGTTGACCAGGGACCCCAAGAAAAGATCCCGTGCCCTCCGTGACTCCGGGACGCGAAGCGGCGAAGGAGCCTCGAGAGGCTGGGGAGAGGTGTGGATGAGCTGACTGAAAGGAGTGGACGGACTGGCCGACAACACTGGGGTCATTGTGCTGGGACACAATGACAGAGCGCTGCTGTTCCCCCCCGTCCAATTACGGTCGTCTTCCGGACCACTGTATCCATTTCTTTGCCCAGCGCTTCTGCCTCGCCTGTGTTTGTGAAAGGACGACAGGGAAGGTGTGGGATGGGGGTGGGGGAGGAGAGGGAGGAGAGGGGAAGCTGATACCGTTGCCACCTCTCCACAGACAGAAGGATTGAGGAGAGAAGAGAGTTATTAGCTGTCGTCATCTGTATTATCTGCCCGCCCTCGTTCGTGGATTGTGTCCTCTCTACAATCAAAGTCGTATCATCTCCGCCTTTGTTGTTGCCCTTATCTTCTTCATGAACGGAGTCCTTGTATTCTTGGTAGCTATTAGTCTTCATCCACACAACACACACACACACACACACACACACACACACACACACACACACAACACACACACACACAGAGTTTTTATCACTACTGTTGCTAGTATCAGCTGTCTACGTCCTCCAGTCAGCATCCTTGAGCGGTGCTAAGCAGTCTACAAGTCAAACTAAACAGAAATTTAGAGTTGATATGATGTAGCTGGTGTCGCTGTTATGTCTGTACCTTTATTTCTTTGTTTTATCAAGGCTCGAAAAAACGTTAAGTGTGACCTTAGATTAAAGAGCTGACTTCATTTAACTCTTTTTTGTGACTTTTTCAGAGACCGAAAATTATTTGTGAACAGAATGATAACACGCTGGCGTTTGTTTTGTTCATTTGTTTGTTTACCATAAATAGTGCATTTTACTGCAAAAAACGTTCAGCCAGTTTTTTCATCTCCATTGTGCCCACCATCCTGTCTACAGGATATGCTAATTTCATTTTTTTTTCTCCAAATGACAATGCTCTATGTGTTTATCAAAATGTGAGCAACACATTTTAGTTGCCGACTAGAAACTATTAATTCCTATAGCTGCCGTTTTGCAAAAAATAGGTAAATAAATAACTGAATAAATAAATGAATAAGACAAAATTAAAAATTGGGGGCATTAGTGTTGTTGTTGTTTGTCCGTCGAGACGACGAAGACCAACTAGTCATCCTGGGATCGGGGTGAGTGCGTAGATGGCTGGTCAGGCCGATCTGCGCCCGGGAAGACCTATCACAGTATGGACAGTGGATGGTGGCGGCAGTTGGAGATCTGTTGGCGCTGGTCTTCCTGATCATCCTGCGCTGCTCAGCTGCAGCAATTCTGTTACTTTCACAGGTTTCTGCACCTTTGCGGACAACTGATCGCCACCCGTCTCTGTCCTGGGCAATCTGATCCCATGTTGTGTGGCTGATGTTGAAGGCCTTCAGGGAAGATTTGAGGTTGTCTTTGAAACGTTTCTTCTGGCCTCCATGAGAGCGTTGTCCTTGTAGTTCACCAAACAATAGTTTCTTTGGCAGCCGATGGTCTGGCATGCGAACTACATGACCTGCCCAGCGAAGCTGTGACTGCATCAGGATGGTGAAGATGCTAGGCAGGCCAGCACAAGTGAGGACTTCAGTGTCCGGAACCTTGTCTTGCCACTTAATGCCCATGAGTCTTCTGAGGCAGGTGGTGTGGAAATGGTTCAGTTTCCTGGCGTGACGGTGGTAAACCGTCCATGTTTCTATGGCTGTGAAACATGGACGACACATGGACGGGGCATTAGTAGGTTGATAATAAAGGTCATAGATCCAATGACCGTGCATTCCATTAACATGAATTTATAAAATGATCTTGACAAACTATTCTCCCAAGACAGATTTTTGAAGAAAGAAAGACAGGGAGGGGGGAGGCGATGGATTTTTAAAGAGAGAAAGAGAAAGTATAATTAGGGAGACAGAGGGGGAAGGCGAAGATACAGACCGAAAACGATCTACTCTCCGAAGGCGTAGCCATAGCATAACGCCTTGTAGAGTAATTTGTGTTTGCATTGTCCCCCTGCTGGTTGACTCAGCAAGCTGCTGTATGCAAATTTCAGGTGAACAGTTGGTGAAAGCTGGAGACCTCTTTCATTAGAGTCGTTGGCTCTATTCTCTGTATCTGTTAACTATCTGTGAGGTAAATCTTAAATAAATGTTAGCGAACTAAAAAAAAACCCAAAAAAAAACCACACACACGTGGACAAACGAATCACAAGACAAAACACGACGCGTTTCGACCTCTTAGGTCTTCTTCAGGCAAGATACAAAACAATTAGGACAACGAAAATGAACAAGGAATCACTTATCTTCAATCACTTCAGCGCAAGATAGGCGTTGAGAGTATGGGTCCACGTTGAGCACATCGCGAATTTAGGGCTTGACAGCTTTACGTGAGCCAACAGGAGGATATCTCACGTATCAGCTATTTGATTGCAGGAAGATTTCAGACTTTAAATCCGCAATCGGATGAGCGGGGGGAGGGGGGATATAGAACAGAAACGGTCCTGTCTACAATGTACTACTATATACTGATACAATTAGAAGACAATACGTTCAAACAGGAACACACGAAAAAGCACAACATCCTTAAAACACACAATAACATTTCTCTCGAGCTGTGATAATCATTCTCTCTCTCTCTCTCTCTCTCTCTCTCTCTCTCTCTCTCTCTCTCTCTCTCTCTCTCTCTCTCATAAAGATTTAAAACAAACTTGCTAGGAAAAATGCCAGCCTCTCTCTCTCTCTCTCTCTCTCTCTCTCTCTCTCTCTCATAAAGATTTAAAACAAACTTGCTAGGAAAAATGCCAGCCTCTCTCTCTCTCTCTCTCTCTCTCTCTCTCTCTGAATATGTATGTGAATGTGCCCCCCCCCCCCCCCCCCCCCCCCCCATTGACGAGGACAGTACCATTCGGCTTATCAACATCAACACAGGCACCTTCCTCGACCTTCCGCAGAGAGCGGATGGTGATTGAGTGGAAAAGGTCGTGATGTGCACGTGCATGAAGATGGCGTATTGTCTTCTCCGGACGACCGAGTTCGTCAGCTAATGAGCTAATCATGGTCATTTTCCGTTACTCACACAATCCCTTTGAACGCGTGTAATTTCAAACTGAATGCTTCGCGTGCTGCAGACTCGGGGGTGTGCTGGTGCATTCTTTTCTGTCGTCAGCTGCTTGTTGGGCATGTCGTCTGCAACTGTCGTCTCAGCTTGTCAGATGCAGGCGGTAATTTCCAGATTGTCTTGTCCAGCTGTTGGAGCCGTGCTCTTCTTTTCTCTGTCTGTTTAACTGTAAAGCTGCTTCTTGGTGCGCGCCGTGATTTCAGTCACTCAGCGTAAACGTTGGGGTGGGGGTGGGGGAACGGGGGTGCCGGTCATGTTGTCCTCCACACCCCGCCAGAAGCGTAGCTCTCACACCGCCCATTTCCACAGGCTCGTACATAGCTACACTGAGGAGCGTCTTGGCGCATGCCCAACATCAGCAGTCCACAGGGAGCAGTCAAGATCTGGTCGACGTAAGGCGACCCACCAGAGAAGACACTGCGCCGCTGCCCATGTGTTCTAGTGGCGTACAGTGATGTCTGTTTCGCTGGATAAAAGCAACGCATTGAGTCCTGTGACTTAAGCGAGGTTAGGTTGAATCGTTTCACTGTAGATTCTGCAGAAGTCTTGTTCCGCCTGATGTGAATTTCATTTTTTTTTAAGAAAACGTCTGCTTTTCATTGATTTGACTGAGACATGAATACTCAATGAAACATGTTTCATGATGGTCTCTGAGCTACTGGGATCGTAAACCCGATG
>CM065734.1:36682375-36687375 GCA_033310375.1 Conus canariensis | reverse complement strand
AAAACACAAGGATGATGCTCTGTTCCTCCTGGAGTCCTGGAGCAACTCTTGCCACTAGTTCTGATGTCTAGATCGATCGAAAGCTGATTATTCACATTTCAGAATTAATGGTGAATATCTGGACAGAAACGGTTTTTGAGATATAATTCTCTATAATTATAATATCGAATGAGAGAGAGAGAGAAGAATCGATTCACATCTCATCAATATCGCGACAGCCTGGCGGAAGAGTTTGATGAGTGACGAGCCATTTGAGAATTCCATGTGAACATATCGCCGGCACGCCGGCAATCTGAAGCTGTGCTATTATTGATCAGTGGAGAGTGGCATGCCTCGGTGAGTCCATTATGACGTCATCGCTGATTAGACAGAGATCAGCGGAAAATGCCATGTTCTGGTGAGTGAGTCTGTTATGACGTCATCTCAGACCTATCTAATGATGTATGGATGGTTAGACGTAGGACAGCGGGGAGTGCCCTGGCTTAGCTCTCCATCATGATGTCAAAGCGAGACCTGTCTGAAATGACACGTTGTTAGACGTAGAACGGAAGAAGATGGCATGCCTGAAATGAGAGAGCGCTTTAGGATGTTAGCGTGGATCTAACCAATGTATGGATGGTTAGATGTAATAAAATGGAAAGCGCCACACTTAAGGGATTCCACTTGAAGTCAGAATAGATTTCGCTGCTATTTAAACAAGTAAATGAAGAACAGTGGTGGGTCCCAGGCTTCAACGATTTTCTTTTGTTGTTGTTGTTGTTGTTGTTGTTGGAGGGGGTCTCAAAATGGACCTAAGTAACCCGTAGATAAAGGACTTAAGTGACACTTAGACGTGTGTGTAGGTAAGCACACAAGGGTAAATGTCATGTTGTGAACCCTTTTCATATTAATGTTCTTTTTCTTCTAAAGAACGGATTTAAAACTTGGATCAGTACATGCTGGACAGCGTGCCTTTGTTGGAGCCCTTTGATGTGAATGAGATGTAAAATCGTAGGTAGATATTGGATGATGTACTCCGTAAGTAATTCTTCATGGAAGCGTGAACCAAACAGGCCCACGGATAGAGGGGAAAGGGGGTAGTTGCACAGGTGTTTTGGGTTGGGGCGGAGGTCAGACGGAGGACTGGGGAAGGACGAAAGATGGTCCATCCCACGATCTTTGTTTCTGTAAAAACAAGAATACTAACCTATACGCGGAAGCATATACGTATTACAGCCGAGAGTGTCATCTCTGGACGAGTACTTTTATCATTCTACGATAGATTCATTCAGATTGTGATCATTATGAACAACGTTTCGTTTCTCCGCAACCCCGCTCACCCCCTCCCCTCCCAGTCACCCCTCCCTCATTCCACCCCCAAGCCAACACTGTTCTAAAACCCACAGCCCAGGCGCACGTCAAAGACCTCTAGCAAGAGGAATGGAACTCGCAGACGGATATAACAAACTGTTCCGAATCCGTCCAAACCTGAAAGAGTTTTTAACCACGTTCCAAGGGCGGCCGCAAAGAGGAAACAATCTTGTGCCGTTTGCACACAGGCTACTCGTTTTACACCCATTCTTATCTTGTAAAAGGTGAAGAAGCTCCGTGGTGCATTCCATGTCACGTACCACTCACAGTGAAACATATCCTTTCAGAGTGTTCGGATTTGCATGATGTGAGAATAAACACTTTACAGCAAACTCCATGAAAATCTTGTTCAGATGTCCCACCTGGTATGATTCTTGAGTTTCTGAAAGAGATTAACATTTTTCATCTAATCTAAGATTTTGCAGAAGAAAGATCTTTAACCAAATTTCCAGTGTGTTTTTAGGTGTATTTTAAAGGGTTGTGTGAATGACTCAATGACTTGTGAGGTGACTTCAACGCGGTGACAACCCTGATATGTCCCTTTGCGGTCGGCTGGGCAATAAACAAGATGATCTCTCTCCCCAGGCCAACTGCAGCAGCACAGGTCCAGGCACCGTCAACTGCACGTGCCCAGAGAACTACGTCGGGGATGGCACGCGCTGCTTCACCACCATAGCAAGTCACATTTACAGCCACCCCAACCTGACCCTGCTGGCACGGCTTCTGAAGGTAACACTGGGCAGAGAACGGGGAGGGGGGGGGGGGGGGGAGAGAGAAAGACAGGACACGTGTGTGTGGACCCCTAACAGCTGACCATGACGTAACAGGCTGCACACCAAAAATTAATGCGCCGAGGCCTTGCTTAAGGAGTCGAGTATTTGCATACTGGCGCACTTAAATTGTTTTGAGAGTTTCTGTTGTGTCTGAAAGTTGATTCTCCTCATTCTTTTTTCCTATGGTCATCAAGGTACAAGCCAGGTGGTTCCAAGCAGACAGAGATTAGAATCAAAAGCATGGGACTATTTGAGGATTTCCAGCTGGCGCAAAGAAAGGGTCACGGGGGAGTGCTAAGGCATGAAATGTGACGTCAATTCAGGAGAAGTTCATGTATTTGAAGACTGGGATTTCGTCGGTGGAAATCCCCCAAAACAAGAGAAATAATAAGTAAGGAGCTGTTCTTTTGATCAATTATCAGTTTTACATTAAATGCTAGCTCAAATTTATTGTAGGCCTTAAGACGCTTGCATGGATTATATAGTGTTTTAGTGCAAAGATCCTGACTGTGACGTGTAGTACAGCAATGCCCATCCCCAGGCGGATGTAGCCTTCTCATTCTTTCCCACAGGCGCGCGCATGGCACATGTTGTCTTCCATCACTCCAGTTACAGCTAGCGCGCGCCTTCAGCAAGATTCTCACGCACAGGAAGATACTGTTTGTCACCAGAATGCGGGGCGCGGTCCCTGGCGTTCTTTTTCACAGTGATCAGGGATAGTGCGGCTTTTTTTTTTTTTTTTTTTTTTTTTTTTTTGCTTTAAAGCAGATGATAGCATGGTGTGCATTCATTCATTTATCAGGTGGGGGAAGGTGCATTACTGGGTTTCCTCACAGAAATCGTATTGTCTTTCACAGCTCCTCTCTTGCAGGTGGATGCATCACTCAGTGCATTAATGACAATGCACACATTTGGGATTCATCAACAATAGTGCCGAAAATAAACGCACAATGCTCTATTTGGGACTGCTGTAAGAATACGGGGCTGCTGTAAGCTTAGGGCTCACAGACGTGCGTGTAAGTTTTGAGTGGGTGTCGGGGGCCTTGGGGACAGCGGGGGGTGGGGGGTGGGAGGAGAGAGGGGGGGGGGGGGCAGCAGTAAAAGGATGGAGAGGAGGAAGATGCGAGAGAGAAAGAACTTGGTTGCTACACACTGTTTCAATACGATAGCAGATCAGATAGTGTGTGGTGTATGCATGGGGCACTTCTTGTAGACTAGCCTGTTTAAGTGTTACTGTTGAGAGAGAGAGAGAGAGAGAGAGAGAGAGAGAGAGAGAGAGAGAGAGAGAGAGAGAGAGAGAGAGAGTATGAACATCATCTATCTGTGAAGGAAGATTTGTCATTTATTATACGTGCAATCTGCAATATTTCATTTGCTGATAAATGCCTTGCCCGAGCTCTGTTGACCAGTCTGTTTTACTTCTCTGAGCTGTAGAGTGCGCTGAGCCTACTCACTGAATGGGGGATCTCGCTTTATGAACCGCTACATCATCACTGATACCATATGAGACATTAGAGCCTACTTCCTGTGACAGAGTGTCTCCAGTGAGACAATGAGATGTGGGCAATCAAAGAGGGAACCAGGAATGAAGCTGTCGTTTCCAGGGGAAGCTGTTGTCTGCCCATAACGCCAAAGAAATCTCGCTTATGTTCGTTCACTGTCGCGCATGCCGACAAGCAACGCGCACAACAAACAAGGAAACTTGCCCTAGAAACAGGAAGTTCCAGGCTTGCCGTTCGATTCCTAGCTCGCACGTGGAAACAGCAACGACAGCTGGCGACATTCAGAATCACAAAGGATACCATGTGCTCTTATCAGTACATTGTGGGAACACAGAGGCGTCAGATCTTGCGGGTGAGGGGTTACATAAGAGAGACAGAGAAAGAGAGAGAGAGAGAGAGAGAGAGAGAGAGAGAGAGGGAGACAGAGACAGAGAGAGAGAGAGAGAGAGAATAGGGATGGATCCCTACATACCAGCCTTTACCCTCTTATTCTATGCTGATAGGAAGAGTCAGAGAGAGGGAGTGAAGAAAGGCAGAATGAGATGAAAGAAAGTGAGAAGAACAGAGAGAAAGAGAGAGAGAGAGAGAGAGAGAGAGAGAGAGAGAGAGAGAGAGAGAGAGAGAGAGAAGGGAATAAGGGGAAGAGAGAGAGAGAGAGAGAGAAGCGAATAAGGGAGAGAGAGAGAGAGAGAGAGAGAGAGAGGAGAGAGAGAGAGAGAGAGAGAGAGAGAAAAAGAGAGAGTGTGCGAGAGAGAGAGAGAGAGAATAAGGAGAGGGATGGAGATAGGATGCAGACAGGTTTTGAGGTGTCATGACCCATACTAGCCTTTACCTTCTTGCTCTGTTTATACTGATAAGAAGAGGTGGAGAGAAGGCGAGAGAGAGAGAGGGGGGGGGGGATGATGAAAGACAGAGTGGGGTGAAAAACGTTGGGAGGAACAGAGAGGGAGAAGTGGATAAGATGGAGACAGACAGACAGTGATGAGGATGAGAGAGAAGGTATGTGAAGGGGGTAAAAAGGAGCAGACCGGACGGAGGGGGAGAGAGAAGAAGAGTGAAGAAGTAAGAAGACAGGGAGGGGTGGAGAATAAGAGATGGAGAAATGAAATAGACTCCAACGGAGTATCTACCGAGAGCGGAAAATCATAGATGAATAAGCTCATGGGAAGTCTTGGAACACATATCCTAGCTTCATCTATTTCACCAATGCCACTTTGAGAACTTTGCTCAAATTCCATTTCCCAACACTGCAGGTGTCTGTGTCTTCGGAATGGGGGACACCAGGGTACGATATTGGTGTGTAAGGACGCACGATACGTTAGCCCTGTCACGTAGTCTCCAACCCAAATGAAACTCCAATCAGTCACCGTGAAAT
>CM065734.1:36667375-36669875 GCA_033310375.1 Conus canariensis | reverse complement strand
CGTCTCTTTTCGTCTTCCCTCAACCTCTCACAGTGTTTCTCTGTCTCTATCTCTCTGTCTCTCCATCACTCTGTGTGTGTGTGTGTGTGTGTGTGTGTGTGTGTGTGTGTGTGTGTGTGTGTGTGTGTGTGTGTTTCTCATCTTTGTCCACCTGATTGTCACCTTTTCCTTATTTACACTCCACCCTACCACCTCTCCCTCTATCCTTCCCAACATATCTCCTCTTCTCTCTCTCTCTCTCTCTCTCTCTCTCTCTTCTCTCTCTCTCTCTTTCTCTCTCTCTCTCTCTCTCTCTCTCTCTGTGTGTGTGTGTGTGTGTGTGTGTGTGTGTGTGTGTGTGTGTGTGTGTGTGTGTGTGTAGAACGTGTCTCTGAAGCTCTTTGTAATTGGTTTTACCGGAATTAGTTGCAGGGAATTTGATTTCGTGGTTATTTAACCTGAAACAGTCTACAAATGGTTAGATCATGTGGAAGGTCGATGGAAAGATGATGTACAGATAGTAATTATCAGCGCTGACTTGGGAGTATCTATAGAACACGTGGATCGTCTATAACCGGTCCACCGATGTGCCATCATGTCAGAGGGTACGCGATGAGGCTTTTGGTCAGTCGAGTTAAAGGTCAGTTTGAATACGATAACAGTGCATATAGATCAGCCTCAGCACGACTCAAAACGAATTGGTGTGGGAGTCTTTGCAGGTTTATTTGGTTATTTACGCATTTACGTTTTTAGCACACAGACAACAGACCTGAGTATTAGAATTTAGCACACAACCATTTGATTCCTTCAGACGAATGACGCCAGCACTCAGACAATGACTTGCTTTGAAAAAAAATATATGAAAACGAATGTTTGCGCACTGGCATAAAATGTCACCATTCAAATGGAGATTTTTAACATACAAACAACAGATTTAAGAAAATAATTAACAAATCGATTCTAACTAATGAGGGTTTAGTAAACACACAAATAGGATGTAAGTAAACAAACAAACAAATAAATAAACAACAACAACAAAAAAAACAACAGTGGACTTAAACACAATGGAAATTATCTTCAGAATACAAACAGCGAATTCAGGAAATTAAGCAGCGGATTGGAGCACATTGGCAGCAGATCTCAGAACACAGCACGAACTTTTAGGAGAAAATCAATGAAGATCACACAAATAGGAAGACGATTTCAAACAGGGAATTTCAGCACATTGGCAATTAGCACTGCAGTGAAACGTTGACGAGAAATCGTTAATCGTGTGAGTGAAGATTTGAAAGGGATCTCTCTCTCTCTCTCTCTCTCTCTCTCTCTCTCTCTCTCTCTCTCTCTCTCTCTCTTCTCCTTTTTTTTAATTAATGAAGTAGCCCTCGAAATAGGCCTAGCAGAGAAGGAACGACATGATGCAACACTGACTCCTGATTTTATTGGATTGTTTATCCTGTTAACGGCAGATGTTAATGATTTACTAGCTGAAACGCCGGTTGGTCTTCAAATGCAGTTGAATAGTTTAAGTGGCGCAGAGTCAAGACTTCAACCTAGGTAAACATGAAAAAAAAAACCCATCAGTGCATTAGATGGTAGTTTAGAATGGTATTATGGATGCAAACAGATTATCTGGCAAAGTTACGAGACGCTGATGTGATGAGATTGGAACGGCATGCATGCATGGGTGTCATGTGTTAGAGAAACAGTGTTTCAGAATGGGTTTGGACCAGTGTGGTTGAATCAAGGGGGTTAAAATATCAATGCATTTTTGCACGAATTTCGTGAAAGACTTAGAAACTGCCGATGGCAGAACTGGAACGCACGTAGTCCAGACAGTTACCGGTTTTCTTTGTATAGAACATTTAAGTTGAACAAGAGCCGAGGAAAGCATCTTCTTACCGACAATGACAGAGATTTCAGATCTCATCAACCTGTAGTCAGATTCGGATTAACAGACATTGTAACTATACTGACAGGTATGATAATGCCCCCGGCGATTCTTGGATATGCCCTCTGTGCAAAACTACAAAAGAAGCCGACGAACATACTTTGTTTTGCTGTCCTAGCCTCTGTGATCTTAGGTAATACATTCCACGAATGTTTAATGCAAACTCGTCTTTATTCTATGTGGCTGTATAGATGACGAATAGAGAGAGTGTTGTACCAAAGAATTCATGCTTGTATTTGTGTAAAACCGTTATAGGACGTGCTCGTGCACGTAAGGAATCTGAATGCTAATATATAAACATGTACATTTACTGCGCTTTTTTCTTGCTTTAAAAGACGTTAACACTGGAAGCATGTACTTTTAGTATTCTTTCATTAAAAGACGTTAGAAATTTCTTAACATTTTGATTTGTCTTTTGTGTTCATTTTCTGTGTGCCATTGCATAGGGATTCCCTCTCTTCAGAAGGGGATTTGGTCTATGTTTAATTTGTTCTCCATTTTTTCATTGTCCGTCTCTCTCTCTTTTCTCTCTCTCTCTCTCTCTCTCTCTCTCTCTCTCTCTCTCTCTCTCTC
>CM065734.1:36639875-36649875 GCA_033310375.1 Conus canariensis | reverse complement strand
ACAGTACTACAACTGTTACTGCTACGTTTACTACCGCTGCCGTTGCTGCTGCTCTTGCTGCTGCTACTACTACTGTTGCCAGTGCCGTTGATGTTGCTGATACTGCTAGTACTGCTACTTCTGTTACTACTACTGCTACTGGTACCACCACCACCACCACCACCACCACCACCACTACTACTACTACTACTACTACTATTGCTGCTGCTGCGGCTGCTACTACTGCTGCTACTACTACTACTATTACTACCACCACCACCACCGCCACCACTACTACTACTACTACTACTACTACTACTACTACTACTACTTATACTACTACTACTACCACCACCACCGTCACCACTCCTACCACTATTAGCACTACTACTACCACCACCACCACCACTACCACCACCACTACTACCAGTGCACGTGTGGTGCAGGTTCCACACCATCGGCCAGGACTACAGCCTGCAGGAGATGGTGGCCCTGGAAGGGATGGGCGGCTACGGCCGCTTGGAAACGCTGTTTGATGGCTACTCCATCCGGGTCTTCATCAAGAACAAGGTCAGCTGGGCATGCTGGGAAGTCGTTGGGCTGTTCAAAAGAGAGTGCTGCCATTTTTCGGGGAGTTGTGTGCTAGTACTTGGGAAAAAAACCAACTTCCTTGTTTTATTTTATTTCCCTGTTGTTGGTTTTTTTTGTTCTTCTCCTTTTCCTCTTCCTCCTCCTCCTCTTCCTCCTCCTCCTCCTTCTCCCCTCCTCCCTCCTCCTCCTCCTCCTCCCCCTCCTCCTCCTCCTCTTCCTCCTCCTCCTCCTCTTTCTCCTCCTCCTCCTTATTTTCATTTCCTTCTACCTGCCTCTCTCTTTCGTGAATACTGCGACTATGTGGTCTGCTAACACTTTCAACAATCATTTCCTTCAGTTAACTGAATCAGTACAAACGGCTGCCAATGTTACATTCTTTAATCGATATGAGACTCCAGCTGTTCTCCAATCGTTTTGCCAAGAACGATTAAATCCTAGAGATTCATTTAGCATCCCCTTGCTTGCTATTAATGAAGTTGGTTCCTTAATTTCAAAACTTAAAAATAAAAAAGCAGTGGGTCCAGATAACTTAAATGCTTCTATACTCAAGCTTGCTCTACCTTACATTGTTGATACCCTTACGTATGTTTATAATTTGTGTTTTGATCAGAATATCTTCCCATGTGGTCTAAAGGGAGCAAAAGTCATTCCCTTACCCAAATCAAGAGATCTCACTGATTTAAACAGTTTTAGACCAATAGTGAGCTGTGGCGTTCCACAAGGCTCTGTCCTTGGACCTCTTCTCTTCTGTATTTTTATAAATGACATATCTCACAATGATGTCATCTGTGATCTGTTCGCTGACGATAGTTCTCTTCACTGTAGTGATACAAACATCATGTCTGTACAAATATCGTTACAACAAAGTATAACTGATGTCTTAGAATGGTGCAACCAAACCCGAATGGTCCTTAATCCGCACAAAACAAAATGCATGGTCCTAGCATCAAGACAGAAACATCAACGACAGCATCTTATGTTGAGCCTAAAAATGAGTGAAACCTTGATCGAGCAGGTTACCGAACACCGTGTCTTAGGCGTGATCATTGATGAGAATTTCAAATGGCAATCACATATAAATCATGTTTGCAAACAGTTGGCTCGCAATTTGTTTTTACTCAATAAACTCAGTTATTATGTTGAACCACACATCCGGAAATTATTTTTTGAAGCCCATTGCCTTTCTCACATCAACTATGCGTCCACTGTCTGGAGTTGTGCCGGTGAAAATCACATAAAAAAGATCAACTCTATGCATAGACGGGGAATTAAGATGATTCTTCCCGACATGTCTCTATCAACCACGGGCAAATTCGCAAAACTAATGATGTTACCACTGCAGAGCCAACTGACTTATAATAAGGCAGTACTAATATTTAAAGTCCATGCAAACATGGCGCCAACATATCTTGCTGAGTTTATCCAAATGGCAACAACGCGATATGATTCAAATAATTACATTTTACCACATGTTCGCATTGATTTGTTCAAATCTAGTTTTGCATTTTTTGATCCATCTGTGTGGAACTCTCTTCCTCCGTCTGCCAAAACATGTCAATCACTGCCATCCTTCAAATCAGCAATACTTAAACATTTACTTGCACAATAAAGCTAACCTTTTGATCATAGTCTCAACGCCCTACTTTTATGCTTGCCTCTACATTAGCTAATGAAAATGTGTGTGTATGTGTGTGTGTGTGTGTGTGTGGGGGGGGGGGGGGGGGGGGGGGCGTGCGTGCGTGTATGTGTGGGCATGTGCGAGCATGTGAGCGCGGGCGCGTACGTGTCTGATTGTGTTTGTGTAATTTTGTAATTTTTTTTTTAATCATTATTATTCTTATTACTATTGTTATTGTTATTATTATGTTGCTATATTCTTCATTGTTTCTGCCATTATTAATATGTGCAGTCTGTTTAGTTGAATGTTGTAGAATGGCAAGGACAGATTGGAAGAATAGGCACTGCCTAAAATCTCTATCCTTGAGTAATAAAGTTTTTGAGTCTTGGTCTCTCTCTCTCTCTCTCTCTCTCTCTCTCTCTCTCTCTTTTCTCTCTCTCTCTCTCTCTCTCTCATGGCTTACAGCAACATTGAAGCTGACAGCAACGGAAATCTTAATGACTTGGGTAGATGTGCTGATACTTTGACAGTTGCGTTCGCACTCATACTGGTGTACGGGGATAGTTTCTAATATCTTTCGTGATATGGTTTCCACATCGCGATGCTGTACTCTGACATGTATTATCTGTGAGCACCCCCACTCCCCTCCCACCCAGTCCTGCCCTTGAGAATGGGCTTTGTAAGCTTTCCTCAATACATCATTCTCTCTCTCTCTCTCTCTCTCTCTCTCTCTCTCTCTCTCTCTCTCTCTCTCTCTCTCTCTCTCTCAACATAAGTATGATTGTTATATGGTTTAGTAGCTAGTTATGCTTAGTTAGTTGCAAGTCACTATTAGTCCCTCAGCGGGGCAAGGACTGCAAGTGAAAAAGCAGACATTTGCTTATCTGTATCGCTTGGAAATGAAGATTTTATCAATCAATCGATCGATCTCTCTCTGCTGGTGATTTTGGTTAAGCTTTTGATGTAATTCGCCACAGTCTTCTCTTTGAAAAAAAAAACTTTCTTTATATGGTGTATCCAGTGAATCTAACAAATCCTGTTTGACCTCCTTCAATAACAAAATACAACTTCTTTTAAAAGGTAAGGAATGACAAAATACAACTTCTTTTAAAAGGTAAGGAATGACAAAATACAACTTCTTTTAAAAGGTAAGGAATGACAAAACACAACTTCTTTTAAAAGGTAAGGAATGACAAAATACAACTTCTTTTAAAAGGTAAGGAATGACAAAATACAACTTCTTTTAAAAGGTAAGGAATGACAAAACACAACTTCTTTTAAAAGGTTTTAAAACATCCTCTTTGCTACTAGTGAAATACGGAGTTCCTAAAGAATCAGTCCTAAGTTCAGTTCTCTTTTCAGTTTCTATCAATGATCTGCCATTGATAATTTCTTCCTCACGCGAACTTTTAGCTCATGATTCTACTATTCACAATAAAGGTAACACTGTAAGTGCAGTGTGCAGTAATTCGCAAAAATATTGATAGGCTTGTTTAATGATTAGAACTCTATCATGAGGTCTTACATCCCCCCAAGTCCAAATTCATAATGGTTTCAACACAGCAAAAACGTAAAAAAAAAACATGCAAACTGAATTACCAGGGTTGAAACCGTATGATCAATTCTCGGAGGAAATTGATTCCTACAAACGCCTTGGTCTTGATCTTGATAATGACCTGTCTTGATCTAGTCATGTTTCTACTTTATCCCGGAAGATTAAAAAGAATTTGAGCTCAAAATTATTAAACATGTACTTGCTCAACAGACTTGGAAATTATTTTCCCATACACATATACAATATGATATTGATTATACCACAGTTTGCTGGGACTAGGCCAGTCAAAAACTGCTGAAAACCATTGGAATGTAGGAACGTTTGTACAGACGTTCTCGTAAGCTTATCGGATCTTCTTCTCTACACTTTACTGATGATAAAGATCTAGTTGCAAAGTGAGGCGACTGCAGGCGGAAATCTAAACAGATTTTAAATGTAATTAATAGCGCATCGCCCCCCCCACCCCCCCCCCCCCCCTCACCCCCGCCCTCAAAAAACAAAACAAAACAAAAACAACGTAGACAAACGAATCACAAAACTTGTGACTTGTGATTCGTTTGTCTACTTTTTTTGGCAGTGCGCTATTAATTAAATTTAAAATTTGATTATGAGGAACTAAATATCCTCCCATTCAACGTGAAACGTTGTGTTCTGATAAAGCTGTCTGTCAGTGCAATATAATGAAGGACCTAGCACCTGCTCATCTAAGTGTAAAAATTTCCAGTTCATAACTTAGGCAATAAACATAGAATACTCGATTCCCGACCCAGAACTGATCTCTTCATGTCTTCTCTGACCCATTCAGGTGGTACACTGTGGATCTCTTCATGTCTTCTCTGACCCATTCAGGTGGTACACTGTGGATCTCTTCATGTCTTCTCTGACCCATTCAGGTGGTACACTGTGGATCTCTTCATGTCTTCTCTGACCCATTCAGGTGGTACACTGTGGATCTCTTCATATCTTCTCTGACCCATTCAGGTGGTACACTGTGGATCTCTTCATGTCTTCTCTGACCCATTCAGGTGGTACACTGTGGATCTCTTCATGTCTTCTCTGACCCATTCAGGTGGTACACTGTGGATCTCTTCATGTCTTCTCTGACCCATTCAGGTGGTACACTGTGGATCTCTTCATGTCTTCTCTGACCCATTCAGGTGGTACACTGTGGATCTCTTCATGTCTTCTCTGACCCATTCAGGTGGTACACTGTGGATCTCTTCATATCTTCTCTGACCCATTCAGGTGGTACACTGTGGATCTCTTCATGTCTTCTCTGACCCATTCAGGTGGTACACTGTGGATCTCTTCATGTCTTCTCTGACCCATTCAGGTGGTACACTGTGGATCTCTTCATATCTTCTCTGACCCATTCAGGTGGTACACTGTGGATCTCTTCATGTCTTCTCTGACCCATTCAGGTGGTACACTGTGGATCTCTTCATGTCTTCTCTGACCCATTCAGGTGGTACACTGTGGATCTCTTCATGTCTTCTCTGACCCATTCAGGTGGTACACTGTGGATCTCTTCATGTCTTCTCTGACCCATTCAGGTGGTACACTGTGGATCTCTTCATGTCTTCTCTGACCCATTCAGGTGGTACACTGTGGATCTCTTCATGTCTTCTCTGACCCATTCAGGTGGTACACTGTGGATCTCTTCATATCTTCTCTGACCCATTCAGGTGGTACACTGTGGATCTCTTCATGTCTTCTCTGACCCATTCAGGTGGTACACTGTGGATCTCTTCATGTCTTCTCTGACCCATTCAGGTGGTACACTGTGGATCTCTTCATGTCTTCTCTGACCCATTCAGGTGGTACACTGTGGATCTCTTCATATCTTCTCTGACCCATTCAGGTGGTACACTGTGGATCTCTTCATGTCTTCTCTGACCCATTCAGGTGGTACACTGTGGATCTCTTCATGTCTTCTCTGACCCATTCAGGTGGTACACTGTGGATCTCTTCATGTCTTCTCTGACCCATTCAGGTGGTACACTGTGGATCTCTTCATGTCTTCTCTGACCCATTCAGGTGGTACACTGTGGATCTCTTCATATCTTCTCATAGCCATTCAGGTGGTACACTGTGGATCTCTTCATATCTTCTCATAGCCATTCAGGTGGTACACTGTGGATCTCTTCATATCTTCTCATAGCCATTCAGGTGGTACACTGTGGATCTCTTCATATCTTCTCATAGCCATTCAGGTGGTACACTGTGGATCTCTTCATATCTTCTCATAGCCATTCAGGTGGTACACTGTGGATCTCTTCATATCTTCTCATAGCCATTCAGGTGGTACACTGTGGATCTCTTCATGTCTTCTCTCACCCATTCAGGTGGTACACTGTGGATCTCTTCATGTCTTCTCTCACCCATTCAGGTGGTACACTTTGGACTGAGGGTCCTGGTCTCTTGAAAAATGTAGTCAGCTGATCTTCTATTGGAAAAGCTGTAACTCAGTTTTACTTAGAGTTCTGACCCCAGTGTTTTCCGTAGCTTGGTCTGCTGTCCGTTCTCTCGTTATATGCTTTATTAGCGGAATATTACGATCTCAGTGTGGAAGCCTATGACTATATCTTTATTGATGACTTCTAATTGCTTTTTTTGTTGTTTGCTTTTTTCCCATCACCACGACTACATTGTCTTCAGATTGTTTTTTGTCTTTTGTTTGAAGAAGGGTTCTGGGAAGGGAGGTGGTGGGGGCGGTGACGGAAGAGCGAGGGACTTCTTCCAAGATATTTTTTTCCTGTTTTTCTTTTGTGTGAGGGCATTTGTGTCAAAAAAGCAGTTTAACTTATACAGTTTACCTTCAATGAACATTCGTATTCGTAAATATTCATATTCGTATTTGTGTTCGTATTCGTTCTCTCTCTCTCTCTCTCTCTCTCTCTCTCTCTCTCTCTCTCTCTCTCTCTCTCTCTCTCTCTCTCTCTCTCTCTCTCTGGCTGAGCGGGCGCGCAAGTGTGCGTTTGTGATTAGCGTGTTTGTTTTGCTGCCGGTGAGTTTTAAAACGATGTTGGATTTTCAAAAATGGTTGTTGACATACGCAATTAAAATCAAACGTTTCAAGATTAACCTTTTTATGTATTTTGTTAATTACATCTGGCTTTGGAAAGATTAATTACTTTATTTCCGTTCTTTTGTTGTTGTTTGTTCTTTTTGTTCTTTGACTTCTACCTCTTCCCTCCGTCATTTTCTTTTGTTTGTTTGTTTGTTCTAATCTCCATTCATTTCTTGTTGTATTTGTCGCTCAGGACTGTGGCAGTGGAAACCATGAGACTTAAATTGTTTGTGGCATGGCTAAAGGCTAAGGGAGTGGGCATGGCATGTGTGGTGGTGGAGTGGGAGGGTGGAGTTTTAAGCGATGTTTTTGGAAGTCGGATTTCTTCTTTTTTTTTGTTAACCCCGGCGCTCTTTGAAGCAACATGGCCATTTGGTGTGTGTGGGAGGAAGGGGTGGGTTGAGGGTGACATGCGAGCTGACGTCAATTTGTGAGGACTTGCTGTTAATGTTATTTCTTTTTTTTTCCGGCAATGTGCAGCTTCTTCGTGATGGCTCTTTGAAAGCACGTTAACTCCAGCACCTGTTGGAAGGAACGACATCAACCACTTTCTTTCCAAATTTGAATACCTGTCCTCTGTTTATGCCGTTTCTTCATTTTCGTTCTTTTTTCTTCTCTCTCTTTTCTCCATTTTTTTTTTCACTCAAATTTTTGTTCTTTCATCTCTCTGTCTGTCTGTCTGTCTGTCTGTCTGTGTGGTTGTTGAACTGTAAGTGTCCATTTCCATTCTCTTATTCTGTCATTCCTTTTCCTCTCTCTGTCTCTCTCTGTCTCCCTCTGTCTCTCTGTCTCTGTCTGTCTGTCTGTCTGTCTGTCTCTCTCGCTCTCTCTCTCTCTCTCTCTCTCTCTCTCTCTCTCTCTCTCTCTCTCTCTCTCTCTCTCTCTCTCTCTCTTCATAACAGCTTCCGATTTTAGGCTGCCAGCTGGGCGGGTTTTGAACAGACGGGAAAGAAATGATACACTGTGGTCGACATGTCCACCAGTAACGCCAGGGACAGCGTCCCCGTCCCTCCCTGAGAGCATTGGAAACACTCTGTTGGAAGATGTGTGTCTGTTTTCCTTCAACACTGATAGCAGAGAAAACCAGCGATAGTGGTTCGTCTTTTGACATGGCTTTGTCGTTTACCTGTCCGTGTTGTACAAGGTCACCATGATATTTTCATTTGTATACTCTCTCTCTCTCTCTCTCTCTCTCTCTCTCTCTCTCTTTGCAAGGTGACTAGTGTATTCACTTTTTCCTCTTTGTTGCCATAATGACTTGTGTGTTGTCCATGTGCTTTTTTTTTTTTCCCCAGGGCTGGGTGGAAAAAAGCATGCGCAATTTGCTTATCTCATTACCCTGGTAAAATAAAATTTCGTTCGTTCGTTCGTTCTCTCTCTCTCTCTCTCTCTCTCTCTCTCTCTCTCTCTCTCTCTCTCTCTCTCTCTCTCTCATTCACTGTGCGCATACGTGCATGTGTGCGTGCGTATGTGTGTGTGTGTATGCGTGCGTGCGTGCGTGCGTGCGTGTGTGCGTGCATGCGCACGCGTGTGTGTGTACGTGTGTGTGTGTGTGTGTGTGTGTGTGTGTGTGTGTGTGTGTGTGTGCATGCATACATGCAAGCATGCAAACGTGTTTGTGTTATGTGTATATATTTTGGTGTCGGTCAGTTTTAATAATATTGGGATTTTCAAGGACTGCTGTTGACATACGCAAGTGAAATGAAACGTATGAAGATCAACGTTTTTAATGTATTTCGTCAGTTCTTGCTGGCTTTGTAACAATTCCTTTACTGCCATCTTTTTCCTTTTTCTTTTTTTTTTCTTTATTTACCTTCTCTCTGTTTTATTTCCCTTTAAAAAAAATTTTCTTTCACATTTCATTCATTTCTTCTCACGTTCTTTGTATCTGTCACACACACTGTGGCACTGGAGACACACGAGACTTGAAAGCCTGGATGGCGAAGGCTAAGTGCACGTTAGCAGTGTGTGTGTGTGTGTGTGTGTGTGTGGGATTGAGGGAGTGGGGGTGGGGATAGTGGACACATGCGCTTATGCTCATGTAGGCATGCACTGAAATGGAGGGGGGAGGATGGTGGAGGAGGTGTGGAATTTAAAGTGGAGTTTTGGGTACTTGGATTTGTTTTTTTAAACTCCAAAAGCTGTGGCCCTCTTTGAACAAGATAACCAGTTGCTGGCGGTGGGGTTTGGAATAGGGGGAGGGGGGGGGGGGGTGCTGGGGCTAACAGTATTTTGTTTTGTTTTGTTTCTGCAGTGTGCACCTCCTTGTTGATGGCTGTTTAAAAGCACGTTAACTCCGGCACCTGTTGAAGGAATGAAGATAAACCATTTTCGAAATTGAAATCCCTGTCCCTTATTTGTGCCGTTCTTCATTTTCAGTCTTTTTTTTTTCTCTCCTTTTTTTCCACAATTTATCATCCAACTCTCTCTCTCTCTCCTCTCTCTCTCTCTCTCTCTCTCTCTCTCTCTCTCTCTCTCTCTCTCTGATTTGCTGTTACTTAAAGATTTTTGTGCGTTGAAAAATGTAAAATCTTTTCTTAAGTTTAAATTAATAAGTGTGCATGAAGTATACCATGAATTATGTTCCTTAAATCAGTCTAAATCTCGCGGATTGGATGATTTGGACAATCGAATACTTAAAACGGCAGCACCGATCATTGCAGAACATTTAACCTATATTTATAATTTGTGTATTGAAAAATGTCATTTTCCTCAAGCTTTTAAGGATGCCAAGGTAATTCCTCTCTTTAAATCTGGTGACCCAAATGATGCTTCAAACTACAGGCCCATATCAATTTTATCTGTTCTGTCAAAACCATTAGAAAAGCGTTTCAAGAAAATGATTCAGTCCCATTTTGATGAATATAATTTGTTTCATCCAAACCAAAGTGGTTTCAGAAAAAAATCATTCTTGTCACACTGCACTCTCAAACCTAGTTGAACAATGGCACACAAATATTGATAACGATCTTGTTACTGGGGCAGTATTTGTTGACTTTGCTAAGACATTTGATACCATTGACCACAATCTCCTTATAAAAAACTGAAATTATATTGTTTATCTTAAGATGCAATAAATCTTATTTCATCCTTTCTAACCAACAGACAACAATTAGTTTTCCAGGATTGTAAAAAATCATCTTTTTAACCTGTAAACTATGGTGTCCCCCAAGGGTCAGTCCTAGGA
>CM065734.1:36627375-36632375 GCA_033310375.1 Conus canariensis | reverse complement strand
CAAAGTGGATGTATGGGGGCCGGTGTTCTTGTTTTGCACAAAGTGGGAATGTATGGGGGTCGGTGTTCTTGTTTTCACAAAGTGGTGGAATGTATGGGGGCGGTGTTCTTGTTTTGACAAAGTGGATGTATGGGGGCCGGTGTTCTTGTTTTGACAAAGTGGGATGTATGGGGGCCGGTGTTCTTGTTTTGACAAAGTGGGAATGTATGGGGGCCGGTGTTCTTGTTTTGACAAAGTGGATGTATGGGGGCCGGTGTTCTTGTTTTGACAAAGTGGGATGTATGGGGGCCGGTGTTCTTGTTTTGACAAAGTGGGATGTATGGGGGCCGGTGTTCTTGTTTTGACAAAGTGGGATGTATGGGGGCCGGTGTTCTTGTTTTGACAAAGTGAGATGTATGGGGGCCGGTGTTCTTGTTTTGACAAAGTGGGATGTATGGGGGCCGGTGTTCTTGTTTTGACAAAGTGGGATGTATGGGGGCCGGTGTTCTTGTTGTTGCGATACAAAGTGGGATGTATGGGGGCCGGTGTTCTTGTTTTGACAAAGTGGGATGTATGGGGGCCGGTGTTCTTGTTTTGACAAAGTGGGATGTATGGGGGCCGGTGTTCTTGTTTTGACAAAGTGGGATGTATGGGGGCCGGTGTTCTTGTTTTGACAAAGTGGGATGTATGGGGGCCGGTGTTCTTGTTTGACAAAGTGGGATGTATGGGGGCCGGTGTTCATGTCTTCCCTTCTGTGTATACTTTTTAATCATGTTTTCCTTGCCACCTTTCTCACTTCTCTCTGCTTCCACCATAGCCAGTCCCGTCTGTCTGTCTGTCTGTCAGTCTGTTTGTCTCTCTCGGTCTCTCTGTCTCTCTTTCTCTCTGTCTGTCTGCCTGTCTGTGTTTCTATCTGTCTGTCTGTCTGACGGTCAGTCTGTTTGTCTCTCTCGGTCTCTCTGTCTCTCTCTCTGTCTGTCTGTGTCTCTGTCTGTCTGTCTGTTTCTCTCTCTCTCGGTCTCTCTTTCTCTCTGTCTGTCTGTCTGTGTCTCTGTCTGTCTGTCTGTCTGTCTGTCTGTCTATCTCTCTGTCAGTCTGTTTGTCTCTCTCGGTCTCTCGGTCTCTCTTTCTCTGTGTCTGTCTGTCTGTGTCTCTGTCTGTCTGTCTGTCTCTCTCTCTCTCGCTGTCTATCTCTCTCTCTGTCTCACAACGCGCGCGCGCGCGCGCGCGCGCACACACACACACACAACACACACACACACACACACACACACACCACGCATGCATACGCACTCACGCACGTACGCATGGCCACACGCACGCACTCACGCACGCGCGCACACGCACGCACACACACACGCACACACACACACACACACACACAACACACACACACACACACACACACACACACACACACACAGAGTATCTGCACCCAACCTTTCTCCATAATCGAAGTGTGAGTCCTGTGGACGCTCTTCATCTCGCGGCCCGACGTGCACAAAACGCAACTGGTTTATCTCTGAACAGAAACTTCAAATAAGGGAGTGACGCAACTGGTTTCTCTCTGAACAGAAACTTCAAATAAGGGAGTGCAAAGCTCCATGGGCCGAGAACTGTCACAAAACTGGGAAGGGATGGCTATGGCTGGCTTCTAGCTCCTAAACGCCAACCTACAAACTTTTCCTGTCTGTCTGTTAGCCTGTGAAATGCGTGGGGGACGTCTGTTAGCCTGTGAAATGGGTGGGGGACGTCTGGTAGCCTGTGCCATGGCTGGGGGACGTCTGTTAGCCTGTGAAATGGGTAGGGGACGTCTGTTAGTCTGTGAAATGGGTGGGGGACGTCTGTTAGCCTGTGAAATGGGTAGGGGACGTCTGTTAGCCTATGAAATGAGTGGGAGACGTCTGCTAGCCTGTGAAATGGATGGGGGACGTCTGGTAGCCTGTGAATGGGTGGAGGACGTCTGTTAGCCTGTGAAATGGGTAGGGGAAGTCTGTTAGCCTGTGAAATGGGTGGAGGACGTCTGTTAGCCTGTGAAATGGGTGGAGGACGTCTGTTAGCCTGTGAACGGGTGGGGGACGTCTGTTAGCCTGTGAAATGGGTGGGGACGTCTGTTAGCCTGTGAAATGGGTGGGGGACGTCTGTTAGCCTGTGAAATGGGTGGAGACATCTATTAGCCTGTGAAATGGGTAGGGGACGTCTGTTAGCCTGTGAAATGGGTAGGGGACATCTGTTAGCCTGTTAAATGGGCGGGGGACGTCTGTTAGCCTGTGAAATGGGTGGAGGACGTCTGTTAGCCTGTGAACGGGTGGGGGACGTCTGTTAGCCTGTGAAATGGGTGGGGACGTCTGTTAGCCTGTGAAATGGGTGGGGGACGTCTGTTAGCCTGTGAAATGGGTGGGAGACATCTATTAGCCTGTGAAATGGGTAGGGGACGTCTGTTAGCCTGTGAAATGGGTAGGGGACATCTGTTAGCCTGTTAAATGGGCGGGGGACGTCTGTTAGCCTGTGAAATGGGTGGAGGACGTCTGTTAGCCTGTGAAATGAGTGGGAGACGTCTGTTAGCCTGTGAAATGGGTGGGGGACGTCTGTTAGCCTGTGAAATGGGTTGGGGACGTCTGTTAGCCTGTGAAATGGGCGGGGGACGTCTGTTAGCCTGTGAATGGGTGGGGGACGTCTGTTAGCCTGTGAATGGGTGGAGGACGTCTGTTAGCCTGTGAATGGGTAGGGGACGTCTGTTAGCCTGTGAAATGGGTGGAGGACGTCTGTTAGCCTGTGAAATGGGTGGAGGACGTCTGTTAGCCAGTGAATGGGTGGAGGACGTCTGTTAGCCTGTGAATGGGTGGGGGACGTCTGTTAGCCTGTGAAATGTGTGGGGGACGTCTGTTAGCCTGTGAATGGGTGGAGGACGTCTGTTAGCCTGTGAAATGGGTAGGGGACGTCTGTTAGCCTGCGAAATGAGTGGAGGACGTCTGTTAGCCTGTGAAATGGGTGGGGGACGTCTGTTAACCTGTGAAGTGGGTGGGGGACGTCTGTTAGCCTGTGAAATGGGTGGGGGACGTCTGTTAGCCTGTGAAATGGGTGGGAGACGGACGTCTGTTAGCCTGTGAAATGGGTAGGGGACGTCTGTTAGCCTGTGAAATGGGTGGGGGACGTCTGTTAGCCAGTGAATGGTTGGTGGACGTCTGTTAGCCTGTGAATGGGTGGGGGACGTCTGTTAGCCTGTGAAATGAGTGGGGGACGTCTGTTAGCCTGTGAATAGGTGGAGGACGTCTGTTAGCCTGTGAAATGGGTAGGGGACGTCTGTTAGCCTGTGAAATGGGTAGGGGACGTCTGTTAGCCTGTGAAATGGGTGGGAGACGGACGTCTGTTAGCCTGTGAAATGGGTGGGGGACGTCTGTTAGCCTGTGAAATGGGTGGGGGAGGTCTGTTAGCCTGTGAAATGGTGGGGGACGTCTGGTAGCCTGTGAAATGGGTGGGGGACGTGAGGGTGGTGATGGAGGCGTCATCATTAACCGAAATCTCG
The DNA here is from genome assembly GCA_033310375.1 of Conus canariensis. Classification (NCBI taxonomy): domain Eukaryota; kingdom Metazoa; phylum Mollusca; class Gastropoda; order Neogastropoda; family Conidae; genus Conus; species Conus canariensis. The sequence continues at coordinate 36,628,870 of CM065734.1, read as the reverse complement.
AGCAATCTCAAATTCTCCATTAGTCCCTCCATGTTGGTGGGTGGCACGATGTGAGCCGGGTGTGCGACGTTCTTCATCAACCACCGTGGTAAAGCGGATAGCGTCACGTACTTTGTGCAAGGAGGTCGAGATTCCAGTCCCGTCAGGACTGTTATCATTTTATGATGTTTGGGACCCCAGTCGGATCCAACCTAAACGCTGTAAGCAAACGAAAAAAAAAATGTTACTGTTCCGCCGAACGAAAGAGACAAACACATTACAAGACAAAACACGATGCGTTTCGACCTCTTTGGTCTTCTTCAGGCAAGACAAACAACATTCAAGCCGATAAAAACGAAGAACGAACAATCTTTTATCTCCTCAAATTGGGCACAACATGGATGTATTCCAATTTGAGGAGATAAGGGATTGTTCGTTCCTCGTGTTCATTGTCTGGAATAATGTTTGTCATTTCTGAAAAGACCAAAGAGGTCGAAACGCGTCGTGTTTTGTCTTTTAATTTGAGTATCTCTTTCGTTCAGCAGAAGAGTAGTTTTTTCTTGTAAGTTTCTTTCAATTTTCGTCTGCAGTCACCTCACTTTGAGACTAGAGCGCTATTGCTGGGGTTCGCTGTGACCCCCAACAGGACGACAGGGAACCTACGGTCAAGTGGCATCCATTCATGCGTGTATCCCTTACAGAATTGCTCGAGTTTCCTGAGCAACAGTGTAGTGGTTTGTATCTGTCCGGCCTGCTTTAAGACCGGAGTGTAAGGAGAAAAGGTCCATGGATCTGTTGTGTATATTCAGACGAAAATGGAACTCCACTGCTTTCTATTGGCATCGTAGTCATCCTGTCCCTCTCACCCCTCACCTGTCGTAGTCATCCTGTCCCTCTCACCCCGTCACTTATTGTAGTCATCCTGTCCCTCTAATCCCTCACTTATCATAGTCATCCTGTCCCCTTCACCCCTCATTTATCGTAGTCATCCTGTCCCTCTCACCCCTCACCTATCGTAGTCATCCTGTCCCTCTCATCCCTCACTTGTAGTCATCCTGTCCCTCTCACCCCTCACTTGTAGTCATCCTGTCCCTCTCACCCCTCACCTATCGTAGTCATCCTGTCCCTCTCATCCCTCACCTATCGTAGTCATCCTGTCCCTCTCATCCCTCACCTATCGTAGTCATCCTGTCCCTCTCATCCCTCACCTATCGTAGTCATCCTGTCCCTCTCACCCCTCACCTATCGTAGTCATCCTGTCCCTCTCACCCCTCACCTATCGTAGTCATCCTGTCCCTCTCATCCCTCACCTATCCGTCAGTAGGCAAATGTGTGTTGAGAAGTTTTGTGGAGAGCATGGGTGGGGCTGGGGTTGGGAAGAGGGGATCATGTCTGACGTGTGTGTGTGGTGGTGTTACTGTGACAGACAGTGAATGTGATGAGCAGTCAGACCACGTCGGCCGCTGTGGTCAGTGGGGACATCGCGGGGTTGAACGGCCATCTCCACGTCATCGAT
>CM065734.1:36619875-36622375 GCA_033310375.1 Conus canariensis | reverse complement strand
CTTTGACCAGCAAACTATGTAAAAGGTGTGTGTGTGTGTGTGTGTGTGTGTGTGTGTGTGTGTGTGTGTGTGTGTTGGTGCAGAGACAAACATTCAATAATCAACGAGAATTATAGAAAATATTTCAGTCCCCTTCCTTTAATACAATGTTTCATTACAAGAACACGCACGGAGATGAAGAAGAGGGGATCTATCTATGTGCGACATAAGGCGGGGAAAAAAAACCATGAGAGAAGCAGCACAAAGGGCTAAGACTCTCGGCAGAGCGTCAGTTGTCTTCTATCGGTGGTTTCCCTTGGATGTAGGCTTGATGCCTTCGCGAGCTTCCGTGGATCAATGTCCAGAGATGCAAATCATCCCCAAATGCTGTGTAATCTGTTACAGTCGAAGTTGCTTGTAGCACCAATCCGAAGATCAACCATCATTAAAACCAATTCCTTGCACAGTTTTTTTTATGTGATTGATATTGTGCCTGACTCTGAGGCAGCTCCAAGACAATGTTGTTTCAATGTGCAAGCACAGTCTGTATGACCTCCCTTTATTCTGTCGTGTACTGCACATGTCACTACAGAATCCTTGTGCCCCCAAATGTCGCGAGAAGACGAGTTCACAAGCTATGAATGCTTGCACAAACAGCACTGAGATAATCCATCAACACCACATGCATGGACATTTTTTTTCTACATTAAAAACAAGTCTTTTCCATAGGCAGGACGACCATAAATTGAGAGGAATATTTTAGTTATGACACCGAGCATGCTTCATTTAATGTGAGCGCGCACGCGGTGTGCAGACTTGACTTTAGTGCATCCTTCTCTGAACCTCTGGCCTAGGTTTTAGAGAGAGATCGTTTGTATGCATACTGGTTTTTTTTTCTCACTTTTTTCATGCAAGTTTACTTGACCTCAACCGTTATCTCGAACTCTAACTAGTCCCTTTTTCTGGTTGGTTTTCAAGTGGGGTTTGGTGGGGCTTTTGTAGATGTTGTGTTTGTTTTATTCTTTTTTGTTCATGTTCCAGTTGTGTCAGTATGATTGTTGTGAAGGTAAATACGCTGCAATGTCATTGACATCTGTGTATATGGTTTGTAAGCATGACACTGTGCCTCGGGTTTTTTTGGTCTTTTTTCTTATTTCAGTGTATATGATTGTGTATGATTGCGGTATAATTGCGTTTTAGTTTCTGTTTCGTTTTGGAATGTCACCACAGCGGCCTCAGTGTTGGTCCACGCAAGCAATACCCGCATCTGCGAAGCACGAGATCCCAAGAGGGATTAAGTTATCTGTGTAAAAAGAACGAAAAGAATGAAAAGATAGGGGGAAGATAATGCTGCGTCAGACTGAAGCAGAGGCCTGCCTAAATCACTTGTGTTGCTTGTGAACATGTAAGCACGTGTATATGTTATTTTATGGTGCAAATAGTTATCTACATGGATACAAATTCGAATGAGATTCGCTTCACATTGTGTTGGGCTGTACTGTAACTCATGGCTTTGTGCTGTTTTGCATTTGATTGCATTTGATTGTATGGCGTGGCATTGGATTGTTTTATTGTACTGAAGTTTGTGTGCCATATTGCGCAGCCCTTGTGTGCTGTGTACTGTGTACTGCACTACCGTATTCTGCTATGTTGCGTCGTATTATGGTGTATTTGCCCGTTACGGACTTTTTATGTAAGTTTGCAAAATTTGATTCCTTTTTCATTATTTTCTTACGCTTTTTTCCCTATAATCTAGAAACGACACGTCAAGCGGAACGGGCAGGCGTTATAACCACGGCAGCTGCCGAGCTATTAATTTTTTTTTATTGTTTGTTTCTTTTTTCAGGATGTGATTTCCTTCCGTTTGTAACCTTTTTTCCACAATATAACCTTTTTCAGGATGTAACCTGTATTTTCAGGATGTCACCGTGTTAGGATGTAACCTTTTCTTAAACAGGTGGCCTTTTCAGGATGTAAACATATTCTTTATGAGGATTAAGACTTTTTAGGGTGTTCCATTTTTTTTTCAGGATATAACCTTATGATGTAACCTTTCTCAGGATGTAACATTTTCAGTATGCAACCTTTTCAGCATGTAACCTTTTTAAAGATGTGACCTATTCATAGATGTAACCTTTTTAAGGATTTGACCTTTTCAGGATGTACCCTTTTTAAGGATGTGACATTTTTCAGGATGTAACCTTTTAAGGATGTGAACTTAACAGGATGTGACCTTCTCAGAATACGACCTTTTCAGGGTGTGACTTTCTCAGGAAAATGGAATATTTCTCAGTTGTGAATTTGACGGCCTTGTGTGTTCCTCTGGACTTTGATTAATCTTAAAACATTCTTAAGTACTGTATCCGCCAAACATGAACAAACGAATCACAAGACAAAACACGACGCGTTTCGACCTTTCAGACCTTCTTCAGGCAAGATATAAACGCTCAGGACAACGAAAAGGAAGAACGAGCAATCACTTATCTCATGAAATTCGGCGCAAAATGGGCGTTGAAATGAT
>CM065734.1:36609875-36614875 GCA_033310375.1 Conus canariensis | reverse complement strand
GGAAGATGATAACGATAAGGATGATCATGACGGCTATTAAGATGATGAGGAAGATGATAACGATGAGGATGATCATGGCGGCTATTAAGATGAGGAGGAAGATGATAACGATGAGGATGATCATGGCGGCTATTAAGATGAGGAGGAAGGTGATAACGATAAGGATGATCATGACGGCTATCAAGATGATGAGGGGGGAAGGTGATAACGATAAGGATGATCATGACGGCTATCAAGATGATGAGGGAGGAAGATGATAACGATAAGGATGATCATGACGGCTATCAAGATGATGAGGAAGATGATAACGATAAGGATGATCGTGATGGCTATCAAGATGATGAAGATGGCGTACTAATGATGACGTGTGCCCACCAGAGTGCCCGGGGGGCCCAGAGACGCCGTGCCGGGGGCGGGGCCTGTGTTTCGATGGGATGGAGGGCAGCGGAATCTGCCTGTGTGACCGCTACACCGGCCCCGACTGCGAGCACTGCTTGGACGGCAACATGGCCGGCCCCGACTGCAACATCAGTCAGTGCTTTTGCCTCCGTGTGTGTGTGTGTGTGTGTGTGTGTGTGTGTGTGTGTGTGTGTGTGTGTGTGTGTGTGTGTGTAAAAACCTGTCCGTCTGTAAGTCTGTGAATGGTCCGTAAGTCAGTGAATGGTCTGTAAGTACTGTTTAGATGACAATAATCAATCTCTCTCTCTCTCTCTCTCTCTCTCTCTGTGTGTGTGTGTGTGTGTGTGTGTGTGTGTGTGTGTGTGTGTGTCTTTGTCAGTCTTTCTCTGTCTCTGTCTGTCTGTCTGTCTGTCTGTCTGTCTGTCTGTCTGTCTGTCTGTCTTCTGCTCTCTCTCTCTCTCTCTCTCTCTCTCTCTCTCTCTCCCCTCTCTTCTCTTCTCTTCTCTCTCTCTCTCTCTTTCTCTCTCTCTCTCTCTCTCTCTCTCTCTCTCTCTCTCTCTCTCTCTCTCTCTCTCTCTCTCTCTCAACAGGACTAGACCCGCTTGCTTAATCGCGATCAGTAAATCGATGGTCAGGCCCGCGCGCGCATTCATATGTGTGTCTGTGTCTGTGCACGCAGCGCGCGCGCGCGCGCGCGCGTGTGTGTGTGTGTGTGTGTGTGGAGTGGTCCTGCCAGTCTGCTTTCAGTATTGCTGGGACGTCAGGCATGGCTAACTTTGGCTTTAACTTCAGCTCGTAATTCTCAGTATGTGAATTTATCCTTGGGTCTGTCTCTCTGTCTGTCTAACTATGAGACCTTCGGAATATAATGACCATTTATGAGCTCTCTCTCTCTGTCCATCTGTCTGCCTGTCTGTCTGTCTCACTCTCTCTATCACAATTTCTCTCTCTCTCTCTCTCTCTCTCTCTCTCTCTCTCTCTCTCTCTCTCTCTCTCCTCTCTCTGTGCCTTTGTTCTGTGCATCTATGTGACGCAGAGAAGCATACACATAATAATGTTGTGCGTCTTTTGTTAGAAGACTGGTGTACATTTTAAGTGTTCTTGTGCGGTGCACAAACATTGCTGGATGTGCTGGTTTTCGTGTATAATCTGTGGAGCTCCTGACATAAGACATTCATTTGATATTATTCACCGTTTGTGGAGTGTGTGTGTGTGTGTGTGTGTGTGTGTGTGTGCGTGTGCGTGCGTGCGTGCGTGCGTGCGTGCGTGCGTGCGTGCGTGTGTGCGTGCGTGCGTGTGTGTGTGCGTGCGTGCGTGCGTGGTGTGTGCGTGCCTGCGTGTCTGTGCACTTCAGGCAAACAAAGCTGCCAGTACCAGAACGGCAACTGTAGCGACAATGCGCAGTGCACGGACGCCCAGCAGTCCGAGGACGGGGTGCACGTGCACTGCCGCTGTCTCCCTGGCTATGTCGGCGACGGTTACACGTGCACCTCTCCCTGTGATTCCCACAACGGAGGGTGTCATGCCAACGCCACCTGTTCACTGCAGGTTGGTGAGAATGGGAATGTTTGTGTCCATCGTCACGAACAATGTATTGGTTATGGAGCATGCGGGGACAACGCTGGCTCATAACTACTAAAACATTTCCTCTTGGACAACGAGCTCCTAAAGACAAACTTTAATTTAGATTTTAATTTAAGATAAAGTGGATTTCTGAACAGGAGAAGCTGTGTCAGAAGTGTTGTTTAAACTCGTTTTTGTTTGTGTTATTTATCTGTGTAAATGCACGAAGTGGGTTATAGAATTTCCCCAAACTCTTTTAATTTGTATTATGAACTTATCATCACGACCTCAGTTCACCTGTTAGAAGCCCTTGATGGACAAGAAGAACAAGACAGAGCAGACAAGTTTCCGGCAAAGCAGAGTGTTTACAGCCACACTGTGAAATGTCATCGGGCAATGATCAGAATGACAGTCTGTCCTGTACACAATAGTTGTGGACTTAGAAAAAAAAACCCTTTAATGTATGCGGACTGATGTATGACAGGGCTGTCTGTTATCACCAACTGGCTCCTTGTTGGTGGTAGACTGGATCATGAAGACCTTTGGCAGAAACACCGCCGTTCAGTGGACAATTATGAAAGAAATGGAAAGATTGGACTGCGCTGATGATGTCAGTCGCCTGTCGCTCAGACACCAGAACCATCGGGCAAAACTACACACACTCACACACACATCACACAACACACACACACACACACACACACACACACACACACACACACACACACAAACACACACACACACACACCTCCAGTTGATATCGCACTGAAAACAGGGCTGAAATTCAGTATCAGGAAACCTGAAGTTATACAGGTGAATAGTAAACAGGAAGAGCTCAGTCTTCATAGAGATGAAAACATCAGAGAAGTCGAGAAACTGGTCTACCTGGGCAGTGTCGTTATCACACATAAAAGAAGCAGACCAAGACACCAGCAGCTGCTTCAACAAAACTTAGGCACGCTTTCAACACCCGACTTACATGGTCTTCCGCAGCTGCTCGCTCTAGAAGTAGATCAGAATGTACTAAACGAATGTGAAATCTCTTCTGTTATGTGGTTCAGAGAGACGGAGAACAACTAAGTCCAACAGCTACAATCTTCAGGCATTTATTGTCAAGAGCCTTGATTTATCCATTACATCAGGGGGCTTGAAGTCATTTCTAGCAAAATTCTGTGAGAGATAAACAAACACAGTCCAATCAATAGAGGAATGGAAAAAAAAGAAAGAAAAAAAAAGGGGGGGGGGGGGGGGGGGGGTGTAGGGGGGCTGGATTTGGTCACACACTTCGAAAGTTTCTGACCAGCATCACAAGACAGGTTCTCCACTGGAGGCTACAGCGGAAAAAGGAAAGTGAGACAACGTTGTCGGACATGGCATAGGTGCATGGATTCTGAAGTCAGGGCAGCCGGAATGACATGGAACCAGCTAAAGAAGTCAGCCCAGAACCGAGTCCACTGCAAGATTGTCGCCACAGCCCTATGTTCCCCAAGTGCTTCAATGGCATAAGTCAAGCAAGTCACGGTTGGCGAAGGATTCCAGAGCAGAGCGTTCTGGTTTTTGGCTCTGAGTCCGTCTACAAGACAGCCCCTAAACATTGGATCTTCAGCCAGTTTTGTTGTGTGTGGGGAAGAAGAAAGAAAGAGATGGTTGACGGAGGTGTGAGGCTGAAGGGTCAGTAACTAGAGATCATGCGATTCCAAGGTTCATGAGTTGCAGACGTGGCAGAACACTGAAGGAGAAACTGCTGTCTGATGTATCATGGATGGATGTACGACGGGCAAGACCTTCGTCTGACTCTCTGTCTGTCTGTCTCTGTCCTGTCTCTTTGTTTGTCTGTCTGTCTGTCCTGTCTGTTTGTCCGTCTGTCTGTCTGTCTCTCTTTCTCTGTCTTTCTGTCTATATGCCTGTCTGTCTCTGTGTCTGTCTATCTGTCTCTCTCTCTCTCTTCTCTCTCTCTCTCTCTCTCCTCTCTCTCTCTCTCTCTCACTCTCTCTCTCTCTCTGTGACGTGATTCATCGATTACATCAAAATCCCTCAAGCAAGTGCATGGCGAACTCTCTTTGGTTGGACTTTGCGGCGTCTTCCGGAGTAAGACACTCACGCTGAGTCCGCGAATAAGACGCCAGTAGGGGAGGCGAATAAGCAGGTGATGTCCTGTGTTCGTTTGAATTCATCAGAACAAGCACCCAGAACACCAACAAAGGGATTCTGTGGCAGTACAGTGTCTCCTTTAACGAGGCTGCTCATGGCGACCGAACCTCCATTGCTCCCTTCCAGCGCTGGAGCTGCCACTGGACAAACCTGGATGGGACAGACGGAATGAGCAATGTAGTAACAGTGCCACGCTCGGAACATGATACCAGGGGAAAATACTTCTCTCGCGACTGTTCATTGCTTTGTTTTCCTCGACATTGACCAGTCGCTTCCCTTTGTTCGCTGATATTCTGTGATGAGCTCTACGGTAGCGACAACAACGTGCTCGTTGTCATGGTGCACGTGCGCCCTCTACTTTTCCTTCACTCTTCCAGTCCTCCCATCCCTTTCCTTTCCCCAGAGACAGGGAAAACAATGTGAGGGCCGTGAGGGGACCTGTCTCACGCTGTCCTCCAAGACAAATCTGCCAGAACCGAATTAGTGCGACAGTTATTCTTTTCGCAGTTTTGGCGCTTTCTGGTGGACAATTTATCATCATAAGTTATTATTTTGTTTCATGGATCGTCAGTGTCAAAAATAGAATTACGCCGCGTCAACACTAAGGAACACCCCAGCTGAGACAATTCAGATAATTTCCAATGAATATCTGGTTTGTAGTTCGCAATTCTTTTTTTTTTCTCATGGGAAAATTAGTTTTTCATGATGATGATCATAATGTAGAACTTTTGACTCTATGAATCTTTCATACATTCGTTGATGCGTGCGTGTGGTGTGTGTGTGTGTGTGTGTGTGTGGTGTGTGTGTGTGTGTGTGTGTGCGTGCGTGTGTGTGTGCGTGCGTGCGTGTGTGTTTCTGTCTGTCTGTTTATCTGTTTGTCTCTGTGC